>CM046445.1:19452166-19974666 GCA_025506515.1 Flaveria trinervia
CAAACCAGTCAAGTTCAAGTACCCATTGCTCAACAACCACCTTCTCTTCCTGAGCCTCAACCTTCCCAATCTCATCAACATCTCAACCTCCTCAACACAGCTTTTTCACCCCAGGAGTTGTTGACTGGAGCAGTTTACCAGATGATATGTCGGGTCATGAACAACTGTTTTCTGGTGCTGGTCAACATGGTGGTGACAATCCTTTTGGAAATCTTGCTCTTATGGCTCTGGAGTTTGCTGATACTTCATCCTCTAATGCTTCCACACCACAGGTATCACAGGTATCCTCTGAGGCCAAAGCCAAGTTATGTTCTGAAACATGCATAGCCGCATTTGCATCTATTAGAGAAGCTAATGTAGCTTTAATTAACAAGAACATTGAGCTAGAACAAATAATATCCAAAAGAAAAGCTGAATTGAGTGTGTGCTTAATGATAAGAATGATGAGATTTACAAACTCAAATGCCAAATCACTGATAATAAGGCTAGGGAAGAGGTACTTCTAGAAAAGTACAGAGACCTCAAAGAAACACTTGCAGCTACCCAGGTAGAGTGTGATCGATGGTGGTACATTCCTGCAAGGGTTTTGAAATGCTTCTCAGTAAGCAGTCTGCTTCCAATGTGAAGTTTGGCATTGGTTATAATCACACTGCTCCTCCTACAGATTTTACTCCCAGAGCAGAGGTAGAATCTGAGGGAGAAAGCAATAACCAATCCTTTTCATCATGTGATCTACTATCTGATACAACACCATCAGAGGTTGATGTCAGCATTAATTCCTCCCAAAACCTATCAGCTGATGTTGATGGTTCAAATGCTGACACTCACATGATCAAAAAGTTGATCACTCCAGGTGGTATTTCACAAAGTACTGAAAGTACTAAAGAGCAAGTCATAACACCTGGAGAACAACCCAAACTACTGCATGTACTAAAGGGAGAAAACTGTCAGTAGAAAGGGTGGGAAAACTACTGAAGAAGATATCAAGAAAGCATGTACTGCAAGGAAGAAAAATGTTAGTACTGATCGCAAACTGCTGAAGAATAAGTCTTCAGTAGTTTCATCTTCTTCAGCAGATGATCAACTTAAGATGAAGAAAAGCCATGTGAAATATGTGGCTTATTCAATCATCTTACTGATGATTGCTGGTATAAAAAGGGCTCCAAACTCAAACACAATGAGAACATTAAAAAGAAAATGGATAAAATGAAAACTGAGTTTGAAACCAAGTTTGTACCAGCAACATCAAAACCTGTAACCCGAAATCCAAAAAGAAATCCAAAAAGGAAGGGGTTAATCAGGCAACAGCTGAGGTTGCTCAAAGGAAGATGGTACAACACAAGAATCCATCACTTTCAAGCACTAATGTGTCTGATGAGCTGAAGGCTTTATCACAAAATCTGACACAACTTGTTATGATGGTTCAACATCTATTGGGGAGAGTTAACCAATTAGATGCTCCTGTGCTGAAACCACAGAGAAGAAAATCCATGCCAAAGGATTCTTCTTCCTCACCATTTCCATCCCCTCAGGCTGTTCTTCATAGCAAATCTGTTAGTTTACCATCTGTTGATGTGAACAGACCCAAAACCAAAAAGGTTTGGGTCTCAAAAACTAACTAATTTATTATGATTGCAGGGTTCTTCAGCATGCCACAGTAGCATATGGTATGTAGACGGTGGAGGATCTATGCATATGACAGGGAACAGCTTTCTTTTTCATGATTACTCTCAAGGAAAGAAGGGGTTCATTTCTTTTGGCAATGATGCTAAGGGTTACATCATTGGAAAAGGCTTTGTTTCCAATGGGGAAATAAGGTTTGATGATGTTAACCATGTGGAGAATCTCAAGTACAATCTCTTGAGTGTCAGTCAAATGTGTGATAAAGGCCATGTTGCTCTTTTCACCAGTCAGAATTGCAGGATTCTGTCATCCAAAGTTCTGAGTTTGATTGATAAGTGTTGGATGATCACACTCTCCTGAGGGCCAACAGGACAGGAAGAGTGTATGCCTTAGATCTTTCAAGAAATAGATCTCAAAGGCCATCCTTGCCTATTTTCCAAGGCTTCTCCTCAAGAATCTATTCTATGGCATAGAAGGCTGGGTCATGTGAATCTTAAAAACTTGAATCAGCTGATACATCATGGTTAGTAAGGGGATTGCCTATGAAGGAGTTCAGATGTGAAGAACTGCACTGCTTGTTTGAAAGGAAAACAGCACAAAGTTTCTTTCCCTCCTATTGAAGAACCTAAGTCCATTGCCTGCTTGCAATTACTACACATGGATATCTTTGGTCCTGTGAGAGTAATGAGTATGGCAAAGAAGAAATACTGTCTGGTAATTATGGATGATTACTCCAGATTTGATTTTATGGACTTTCTTCTTGCATTCAAAGGATGTGGCTGCTCAGACGATTATAAACTTTGTGTTGTATGTTGAGAAGCAGTATTCCCTATCTGTCAAGTGTATCAGAAGTGATAATGGAACAAAAACCATACACTTGATGATTTTTATCTCTCAAAGGGAATCAAGAGGCAGTTTAGCATCCCAAGGACTCCAGAAAAAAATGGAGTAGTGAGAGAAAGAACAAGACCTTAATTGATGCTGCAAGGTCCATGTTGGCTGACTCTGGTTTGCCACTGACCTTTTGGGCTGAAGCTAAGCTGTTAACACAGTTGCTATGTGCAGAATAGAGCCTTAGTAAATCAGAGGTTGATGAAGATCCATATGAAGTTCTACATCATTTGGCTCCTTTGATTTCATTTTTCAGAGCCTTTGGGTGTCCTTGTTTCATTCTCAACACAAAGGATCAACTCCACAAATTTGATCCTTAGGTGGATGCAGGGTATTTTGTTGGTTATTCATCTACTTGCAAGGCATACAGAGTCTTCAAATGCAGAACAAAGATAGTTGAAGAGACTCTGCATGTGAAGTTTAATGAATCTCCAAAGGACAAGATTCCACGAAACCCTGTGGAGTATTTGATTTGGATATACTGCAATATGTTCCTTATCAGGCTCCAGCTGTTGCTCCTGTCAACAGTCTTCCACCTGGTGGTATTGAAGATGATGATGATATCAGTACTCACCTTTTCAAGTTTAGTGACCAACTGCCTGTGTCTACTAAACTTGATGTTCCTGTAGCTTCAGTAGCTCCATCCACAACAAATGCTGATGAGATTTCTGATTCCTCTACATCATTTGACTTGCCATCTCATACTTGGTTTCAAGAATCTGGATCAAAATCTGCTGCTGCTGAGCCTGCTACAAACACTTGCACTGATCTCATAGTGTACCAAGAGCTGAAGAATCACCCATGTCTCAAATCATTGGTGATATCAATGCTGGTGTCTCAACCAGAAGTCAATTGTCTAACTTCTGCTTCTATGCTCCCTTCATCAGTCAGCTAGAGCCAAAGAACTATCATGTTGCTTTAAGAGACAATGGATGGGTTGAAGCCATGCAGCTTGAGCTACTTCAGTTCAAAAAACAGCAAGTGTGGAACTGGTTCCTCTACCCCCTAGCAGGTAATGTGCAATAGGCACTAAATGGGTGTTTAGGAATAAAAAGATGAAAATGGGCTTATTGTAAGAACAAGGCCAGACTAGTTGTTCAGGGGTTTGCACAGGAAGAAGGTATTGATTATGATGAAACCTTTGCTCCTGTCGCCAGACTGGAGGCAATTATTTTCTTAGCCTATGCTGCATTCCACAATCTAAACTTTTTCAAATGGATGTTAAAAGTGCATTTTTATATGGTAAAATAAAAGAAGAGGTTTATGTGTGTCAACCACCAGGTTTTGAGGATAATAAACATCCAGATTGGGTATACAAGCTTGATAAGGCTCTTTATGGGTTGAAACAAGCTCCTAGAGCCTGGTATGAGACATTATCAAATTTTCTTCTTCAAAATAATTTCACTAGAGGCTCCATTGATAAAACTTTGTTCATTAAGAAGGTGGATCAAATAAGCTACTTGTTCAAATTTATGTTGATGATATTATTTTTGCATCCTCTGATCGCTAGTTGTGTGATGACTTTACCAATTTAATGCAAAAGAAGTTTGAAATGAGTGCAATGGGAGAATTACAGTTCTTTCTAGGATTGCAAATCAAACAAAAGGCTGATGGGACTTTCATTCATCAGTCTAAATATACAAAAGATCTTTTGAATAAGTTTGATTTACAAAACTGTAAGCCTTGTTCTACTCCCATGTGCAACACCACACAACTGGATGTAGATCAGAAAGGTAAAGCTATCGATGAGACACTTTACAGATGTATGATTGGGTCCTTGATGTATTTAACAGCTTCTAGACCAGATATCATGTTTGCAACTTGTGTTTGTGCTAGATTTCAGGCTGCTCCTAAAGAGTCTCATTTGATTGCAGTCAAGATAATCTTTAGATATCTACAAGGTACACAATCTCTAGGTTTATGGTATTCCACTGGACACTCTTGCAAATTGGTTGCTTTTTTTGATAGTGACTATGCAGGGTGTAAGTTAACCAGAAAGTCAACTTCTGGTGGATGTCAATTCCTAGGCAACTGTTTGATTTCTTGGCAGAGTAAGAAACAAAAATCTGTTGCTACATCCACTGCTGAAGCAGAGTACATTACTGCTGCAAGCTGTACTTCTCAGGTACTCTGGCTTCAGAACCAACTTTTGGATTATGACATTACAGAGACTAAGACTCCATTATTAATGGACAGTGCTTCAGCTCTTTGCATTGTCAAGAATCCTGTCCAGCACTCTAGGACCAAACTATAGAGATCAGACATCATTTTATTAGGGACTGTTTTGAAAAAGGTCTGATTGATCCAAAGTTTGTGCCTAGTGCTGATGAGCTTGCAGACATTTTTACTAAGCCTTTGGATAGTTCAACTTTCCAAAACCTTGTGTTAAGGCTTGGTATGCTGCAGCTAGAATAAGTGATAACTACTGATGATCTCAGTAAACAAGTACTGATGATCATTAGTAAACATCACAAATAAGTACTGATTCTGTTACAAACTACTGTTGCTAGTAAAAACAGATAAGTACTGTTGTCCTATGAAACAACTGAAAATAGCCAAAAAGTCTGATGAGTAAGTATTGAGGACAGTATGAAACAGCTGAAAAACTAAGAATTGACGAAAACTACTAATGGGAATTTTCTCTTCAGTCGTTTCTAAAACTGTTGTTTCATCTTAAACAACTGATGACAAAACCATGTCTTCAGTAGTTTCACAATTACTGATGACTAACACCAAGTCGTTAGCTGTTTACAACAACTGATGACAAAACCATGTCTTCAGTAGTTTCATAACTACTGATGACTAACACCAAGTTCTCAGTTGTTTCCAACATCTGAAGCCAAAACAATGGTCTTTCAGTAGTTTTATAACTACTGATGCCTAAAACCAAGACTTCAGTTGTTAAAACCTCTGAAGGTTAATACCACGTCATCAATCATTAAAAATACTGATGACTAACACCAAACCCTTCAGTTGCTTCATAACCCTTATCCTATAAATACCTAATCCTACAGAGCTTCATCATCTCAAACCTAACGTTCAAAAACTCCAAACCTTCTCTCACATCAATGGCGAACATGTAGCTTAAACCACGACACGACTGTGTTGCCTACCTTACCAAATCACCTTTCTGGACGAAGTTTGATACTGCTATTGATCTCATGGTCCATTCTCCATACAAAACGACCTTCCTTATCAATCCTACCATTTATGCCGAATCCCTGACACAGTTCTGGACGAACGTCACCCTTACCACTGGGGAGAACGCCACCGAGTCTCTCCAGTCGTTCGTCAACTCCCGAAAGGTGGTCATCACTCCGGAAATCCTTCGCCAAATACTACACTTGGATGATGCCACCTTCCCCGCTGGATATTCAAAGGGCATCACTGATCTATCCTTTGCCCAACATGGATACCAGGGTAACCTCAACGCTTCTACCATCTTAAAGAGGCATTTCCATGACGCCAAACGCCTTATTTTTCATATGGTGAATGTCTGCCTAGCCCCTAAGACTTCGTCGTGGGATCAAATGTCTACCAGGTGGCAGCATGTATTCTTTTCTATCCTTGAGCAACAAAACTTATATTTTTCTGAAATAATATTTCTTGAACTTAAGGATATGGTCCTAAAACCTATTGCTAACCGATGGATATTATATCCACGATTCTAATGGCCATAATAGAGAACCAGCTGAAAGCTGAGGGACTTGTTGGCTTGGAGTCCCTGCCATGGCTGTATTGCCTGAAGTATACTCCAGGCACAACTCAGACCAGTTACTCAAACAGGCTGCCAAACTGCGCAAACCCACACAGCTGGAACCCACAGCCATCACCTCCAAAACCAAAGTCCCCACCAAACCCAAACACAAGAAACCCAAAAAGGCTACTTAGGGAAATGAGTCCCCTGAGGATGCCCCTGCAACACAAACGTAGGATATATCTACTGGTCATAACCCCCCAGTAGATACACATACTCACCCACCCTCAACCGCTCAGGTTTCCTCTCAACAGGAGCCTGTAGCAACCACCTATGGGGCACCTATACATCTGGAACCTTCCTCACTTGAGGAGGTTGCCATTGAAACGCACCACTCTCCCCGGGTGCATACTGCCTTCACACCATCTCCCACTGCAACCGCCCCCCAAAGTCCTACCATAATAGTTGCAAAAGTGCTGACTCAGTTGCATTCCTCACCCCCTCCCCAGATACCAATCAAAACTGGGATAGCCTCAACCATTGAGGGGGAGGACCAAAGTGCTTCTGATAACCCACAGCACAGGGGTTACCATATTCAATCTCCAAGTGTAGAAAAGGAGATTCGAACTTCTGGTGAGGCTGCCACTTCTCCTGCTTCAGCAAATGATCAGGATGAAGTTGGTACTATCCATAAGACCTCACCAGAGGCAACTGCCGATGAAGGACATAGTCCTGAGGCAGGAAGTCCCCAGTACCACGAACAAGGGGCACATGCTACTACTGATCTACACTCAGAGCATGTACATCCTGATTCAATCAGGAGGTCAGGTGGTTCATCTCAGAATGATGATGACCTGGGCTTTTTCTACGATGTTCTAGCCCACAATACCATCCTCGAGAATGAGGTGAGCAGACTCAAAGAGCTGCTTGCCAACATGTCTCAGGATCAAAGACCATCTACCCCACAAACCCCAGATGGCACCTTCAATTGAAGGTTTACCAAACACTGAGCCTACCCACATACTGAGCCACCAGCCTCTACTTTCGGCACCATCTCTCAGGGACAGAACCCCTCTGAGCAGATGGTTGCTATCTTTCAAAACTCCTTACCTCTCATCACTCCATCATTACTGACATAGTGCATAAAGCCATTGATGAGAGGATTCCCTCAAATCTACAAACCCTTATTGATGATGCTGTTCATAAATCTCTTTCTGCCTTCCAACCCTGATTCCATGCAACCAAAAAGGGGGAGACTGCAAAGTCAAAGGTAGTGAAAGACAAGAAAAGAAAGAGATTGATGCTGAGAAAGAGCCTGAAACAGAGAAACAGCCTGAGAAAGAAAAGGAGGTTGAGAAAGAACTGATCTCAGAGCAGTTAATACATATAAAAGAAAGAAAAGTGCTAAGTCAGGAGCTGATGAAGAGAAATCATTAGAAGACCTTGTTAAAGATGTTGATGAAGCTCATAGCAGATCAATGGATACATTATAGATCAGCTATTTAGACATGGTCATGACACAGCCACATTAGACTCTGAGATCAAAAGGCTGGAAATAGAAGAGATACAATCTGGGCCAGTTATAGTGTGATGGAAAGGGAGAGATTGGAAATCATGATCAGGTTTATAGCTAAATATCTTGGAAGATCATTGATTGAAATCAAGTCATGGTCCAGGGACAGCATCTTGGTAGTAACCACCAAGATCTGTTTGTCTGAAGTATACACCAAAGGGCTGGTCATTGAAGCTTTGAATGAAGCTGGTGGTGGGAGCAGGACTGAACTGGTCAAACAATCCAAAGCTTCACTTACATCTAAAATGCTAGAACAGCCTGTCAACATTCCCACACCAAAACCACCACAACCACAACCCACTAAACCAATTCCCTTACCCACAAAACCAATAGCCGATGATGTACCCCAAAAGAGGAAGAGAAGGGTACTGAGGCTAGAAGAGGAAGAAGAAGATAATGATGAAGATGAAGATAGGCTGCCAATCTCAGCTGTTATATAGTTTCCTAAGGCCATAAGTCACCCTCCAACAATTACTCCTGAATCTCAAAGACAAATTGTGAAAGTGAAGTTAGAAGAAGAAGAGCTTCACAAACAACATAATGAGGAATTGTTGAGAAGAGTTGACAAAGCATATGCTGCCACATCTTCAATCATCAACATGAAGAAACATGCTCAGAGGTTATACACTCTCAGACACACATTTCAATATCAAAAAGAGAGAATGAGGATTTGGCCTGATCCCAGGGTGTCTCATAGGATTCAAAAGAAAAATATTCCACAGAGATACATTGGCCAAGTAAAGAAGATTGATGATGAAGTGATCTCTCTGGCCTTTGTAGTATCACCTTAGGAGATCCTAGATGACTTCAAGAAAGCCTATAAAGCTAAACTGAGCCCACAAAAGATGCTGGAAAGTAAAGTGGTGAAAAAGGGGTTAGTGTATAGGAGGCTTGAGGAAGTTAGAAAGAATGAGCTCCAGTTGTTCTTAGAGGGTATTCACCCAGATGAATTCGCATATAGAATCATAACAACTGTGGAGCTAAAAAACGGGAAACAGGTCAAATACCTATCTGAGTACTATGGGCCTGAATCACTCTTTGAAGGAGAAGCAGATGAGCTTACCATGGAGGAACAAGTAACCTTCATTGAGGCCTATACAAGGGAGTCTTACAGACTCATATTTGGGAAGTAGATCTCATGGATGGGGTAACAGCTCTGTGTCCAGTTCCCCAAGACAGAGTTCCCATCCATCCTTTGCCAAACAGATCATTGAGACTTCTTCCCAGGCCTGTAAGGGTCACTTCTGAGCTGATCTAGAAGACAAAAAGACCAATCTTTCTGCCATAATAAGTGGGACATCTTTAATAAGCTTAATGGTTTTGGCTGCATTGGTTCAGAGGGAGTTTGTTGGACAAAAGAACTAATGAGCCAGATCAGAAAAACCTTTAAGTCCCACAAGACATCACAACAACTGCTGAAGACTTGATCAGCTATTTGACAAAGTCTGAAGATCAACAGCTGAAGACTAAAGTACTGAAGACTTCAACAGCTGAAGACTAAAGTACTGAAGACTTCAACTGCTGAAGACTAAAGTACTGAAGACTTCAACAGCTGAAGACTAAAGTACTGAAGACTTCAACAGCTGAAGACTAAAGTACTGAGACTTCAACAGCTGAAGACTAAAGTACTGAAGACTTCAACAGCTGAAGACTAAAGTACTGAAGACTTCAACAGCTGAAGACTAAAGTACTGAAGACTTCAACAGCTGAAGACCAAAGTTGAAGACTTCAACACTGAAGACCAAAGTTTGAAGACTTCAACAGCTGAAAACTAAAGTACTGAAGATCAACAGATGAAGTACAAAGACTGAAGAGATCAGCTGAAGACATTAGCTGATGTTCAAGAAGTCCAAGTACTGAAGCTTTCAGAGTTTGTCACAACAGCTGAAGAAGCATTCTTCAATTGTTGTGATGGTTTCCGTTCAGTAGTTTTATTATTTAGTTCAGTACTTGTAAAATGACTGAAGAGCATATTCTTCAGTCGTTGTTGTTTTAGTAGTTTCTTTTCAGTGATAGTTAACACTTGGGTATTTTTGTTAGAAGATGTCAGCTGTTTGACATCTTCAGTAGTTGTGTTAACTTTCAGTAGTTAAATAACAGTTAGATGTCACTATCAAGTGACATCAGCTGACGTCAGCTTTCCTTATAAAAGGAAAGATGACCTAATGTAACCGTGCGATAAGCCGAGCCAAAGCGTGGATTGAATGAATATATTCCTTTTGGCAGATTTTCTCTCTCTATAACAAACACTATTTCATTGATAAATTTCATGCGTTCTTGTTTAAATTTGTTAATTTGTGTGCTCATTCCGCTGCAAATTCAATCTAATTGATCAAACTAGATACCGTGATCCTAACAGCAGGGTAATCTTGTGATGGCACAGGTGAAAAGGGGATATAGGTGATTGTTGTGGTGGTGATATTGGAGAGTGATGAAAAGGTGATATAGGTGAAGGTTGAGGTGATTGTATTGGTGATTGATGAGATGGTGGTGTTGGTTGAAGAGATTGTTATGGTGATGGTTGTGGAGTTGGTTGTGGAGTTGAAAGTGGTGGTGATTGTGGTGATGGTATTGATGATGGTATTGGTGAGGGTTTAGTAGCTGGTTGTGGTGATTGTATTGGTGATGATATGGTGATCATATTGGTGATGGTTGAGCAGCAGGTTATGGTGATTGTATTGGTGATGGTTGAGCCGCAGGTTGTGGTGATGGTTGTGCTTCTTGATTTATCTGTTGCGACATCCAAGGCAGAAGAGGAGTGTGATCCCCACTATAAAGTTTCTTGGGTCTCTCTTCTTTATATACTTATATGATCTTGCATCATAGTGTGGAATGTCAAGCACTGGTCCTTCAGTTGCAATGTCAGGGATTGATTCATTGATTAGGCACTGGATGAATCTTGGATTCATCAAAAACTTGTACCTTTTCCCTTCTCTAATGTTTGAAACCAGGCCATTAAAAACATATGCAGACATATTGAATGGCTTGTTGGTGCATAGAACATAGATAGCTGATGATGTGAGGACTGGAATGTCATTCCATCCTGTCTTTCTCTTTGACAAGCAGTGCTAAAACATATGAATAAGGAATCTCCATGGTAGATCTACCAATCCTTTAATAATCTGCTTAGCTTCATATCCTCCTTCATAACCAATTTCAGCAAAAAATGTGGTAATGTCTTCATCACTCAGTTCCAAAGGAGCATTTGCATCATCACCAAACCTTAAACATCTTCTAACTGACTCTTCAGTGATGATCAATGTATGTTCACTGTTGATTTTCCCAGTAAGTGATCTAATACCATCAGCTTCAACAACTTTAGCTGTGTTCCAGAAAGACCTTATAAGGTTCTCATAGATAGTTGGTCTGATTGTGATGGCATATGCTATCCTTGTGGTATTGATGAATTTGATGATGTCTCTCAGTTCCTATGCTTCTGGGACATCAGGGTTTAAATAACCGCTGACGTTATGGATCTTGCTGCATGTAAGATTTGCCATGTAATCTGCACAAGAGACATGTGTGTTAATTATCAGTTTTGACTTTAAATTAACAAGGAAGACTACTTGTTATTTCTGTTGAATTGCAGTAATGGCAAATGGTGAATTTGTCATTTAACAATCACAGTTTCAATGTTTGAACCATTAGAGAGGTATATTTTATTGATTTGTTTCAAATGAGTAATTTCAACATGCTCTGTTCTTACAACGAATATGAATATCAAGATTTTCATGGTGACAATAATTTCTGTTGGTTTTCATGCTCATTGAAGTCGAAAAGGTGTATTATGTTACATCAACAAAACATGTTTTTGTGTTCTTCCTTATCATTTGGTTCTTGACTGATTTAGGTTTATCATTATGAAACTTAGGTTTTGATTAAACTTCTTATGAAAATTTCACCTTATTTTTGATCCGAATGTTGTTTCAGAATCGAAATCAAAAGTCGATTGAGAAGATTCACACGAAAATCTTTGAATGTTTATAACGATGATGATGATTGAAGATGGTGTACTGTATGTTTGCGCTCGTCTCACTATAAAGTCTCTCAAATTTGAAAAGTATTAAATGACCCGTTTGAATTTCTTTAAATAGTCAAATAATATATTTTGAAAATTTTACAAGTTTAAGAGCAGATACAGTCACCACTGTAGCAAATGCTGATGGTTAATTTGTTAGACTTTTGGTCATCGCATTTGTTGACTGTAGCAAATGCGGAACACAAACTTTTGACATTGACAGTCCGCATTTGGCTCCTTTGGTCATCCGCATTTGTTACTGTAGCAGATGCGGAGGACAAATTTTTGATTGATTGTCCGCATTTCACTACTGTTGCAAATGCGAAAGTTTTGTTTCTTAGATTGATTGTCCGCATTTCACTACTGTTGCAAATGCGGAAGTATTATTTCTTAATTTGTTATTCTTTCCGCATTTGTGTACTATTGCAAATGCAGAAGTTAACCTTGAAACCTTTGGCTGTCCGCATTTGCGTTGTAGTAAATGCGGAAGAATAACTTGTTTGTGTTCTTCAGCATTCACTGTAACAAATGCGGTAGAGTTGCTTGTTTTATCCTATCCGTATTTGTACACAATAGCAAATGCGATATAACAAAGTCAATTAGCATTTGTGCAACTATATCAAATGCGGTTGACAACAGTCAACATTGCACTGTAGCAAATGCGATAGAGACCTGTTCATCCGCATTTGTTAACTGTATCAAATACGGTAGAGTAAATTCCACATTTACTTCACACACTAATGCGGTAGAGTAAAATCATTGTCCGCATTAGTTTCACTTGAAAATAAATATTGTTACCGGCATAAGTTACATGCATGGGTACCTTCACCCACATTAACTAATGCACTTACCTGTATTAGCTTTTGAATTAATCAAAAGTTAATGTGATTGAATTGATTATTCATCTTATGAAGAGGTCCTTGATTGATTTTTCTTATGAAGTTGGCTGTTGAAGTTGTCAATTCTTGCTTGGATTGACTTGTATGTCACAATTAATACAAGTTTCCCAATTTTGACAGATCTTGGATTTATCATGCTTCTAAGAATCTGCATAAGCTGAGATATAATGGTATGACTTATTGCAACAACACCAACTAAAATTCTTTTTGTTTTGTTTTTCAAAATTAAGTTAATAAAAAAAATTGGACTTACTCAAAAATTTTAAATTACTCCCCCTAAAGTTTATGTCCACATTTGGAGAGAAACTTTAAAGATTTAAAATTTTTTAAATATTATTTTGATTAATATTAATAATGAAGAGAAAAAATCTCTTTGTTGGGATCATATCAGTCTTACATTACACTTGTGCATCCTATATGATTAAATGGACATGATTATGAACTTGAAGATTGAAGGTATGTTTGTCCTCTTAAACCCATACCTGGTTGATATTTTGATGCAAATTACTTTTATCATATTTTGGTGATTTATTATTCAATGTGTACCTCACACACATAAGCATGAAATGATCAACCCTTCTTATACAATGCACGGTAAAACTTTTTCACAACTTTTCTTACCAGGTTACTTAAGTCATGAAATCTCATTTTCACTGATCCTCATTGGGATTCTTTTAATTTGATCATTTTTCATGTTGATCCACATTGGGATTCTTTTCACTTCACTTTGGAAGGTGGTCCCTGATAGGATTCTTTTGTTCATTCACTTGGAATGTATTACTTTGTTGATTAATCCAATTTTGGATGTGTTCCACATTGGGAATCTTTCGGATCATGACATTTGCACTATGTGCAAGTTTCATCAGGTCTTTGCTCAGCAAAACAAAGATGAAACATGATGTGGTGAAAGAGATTCATAAAGTATCATTACCTGGTGTGTTTAGGCTACTACAGACACATGTATTCAGATAAGCCAATACATACCTATACTTTGTGATGAGTGTTTCACAATTGAATATATCTTTAATTCATCACTGCATGTATCTTTTCTTCCAAGTTGAGCCTACCAGCATATCTGGTAAGTCATTTCAGTCTCTTACATTTTGAAATTAAGCAAAGTGAATGATATAATGACTGTAATTATATCATTTCCCATAGAATTCTTTTCTTCATCAAACTTGATTTATTTTGTGGTTTTTCTGATGTTTTAAATTGTTTTTGATGTTTTTCATAATTTTTACTCAAGGTTAATCATGCCAATTGACTGAACCAGAAATTCTAACCTACCAGGTTCAAATGCCTTGGTAAACAAATCAGCTAATTGATATTTAGTTGGTACTTGAATCAATTTGATTAAACCCTTTTCAGTACAGTCTCTCAATAAATGATATCTGATCTCAATATGTTTTGTTTTTGAGTGCTGAAGTGGATTATTAGTTATAAAGACTGCAGCTGTGTTGTCAATAGAAACTGGTGTGTATAAGAAGTTAAAACCATAATCAAGCATCTGGTTTTGAATCCAGAGAACTTGAGAGCAACATGCTGATGCAGCAATATACTCAGCTTATGCTATGGACACAGACACATTTGTCTGCTTCTTGCATTGCCAGGATACTAGTCTGGGACCAAGAAATTGACAACCGCCAGAAGTGGATTTTCTGTTGAAGTTGCATCCTCCATAATCATCGTCTGTGTAGGCATAGAAATTAAATTCTCCTTCTTTGGATACCATAACCCAAGAGCTGGTTTGCCCTTTAGATATCTGAATATCCTCTTGACTGCGTTCACATGTGATTCTTTTGGATCAGCTTGATATCTAGCACACACACAAACACCAAACATAATGTCAGGCCTACTGGCTGTTAGATACATAAGTGAACCTATCATTGATCGATAATTAGTCTAATCCACTGATTTTCCTTCAGGGTTAGGTCCAATCTTCACTTTAGTATCCATAGGAGTTTGATAGACTGATAGTCAACAAAGTGAAATTTCTTCAAAATTGTTTCCACATATTTTGATTGGTTGATGAAGATTCCATCTGGTGTTTGTTGAACTTGCACCCCTAGAAAGAAGGTGAGTTCCCCCATAGCACTCATTTGGAACTTTGAATCCATAAGGTCTTCAAATTCTTTGTAGAGTTGCTTGTTTGTCGAGCCAAATATAATATCATCCACGTAGATCTGGACTAACAACATGTCTTTTCCTCTTATTCTTCTAAAGAGAGTCTGATCAATCTTTCTTCTTTCACACCCATGTTCAAGAAGAAAGGATGATAGAGTCTAATACCACTTTCTTGGTGCTTGATGAAGACCATACAGAGCTTTGTCAAGCTTGTAAACTCTGTGAGGGAAATCTGGATCTTCAAAGCCAGGTGGTTGACTCACATAGACTTCTTCAGCAATCTTTCCATACAAGAAGGTACACTTTACATCCATTTGATAAACAGTAAATTTCATGGACGTATAATATGCAAGAAAGATTCTGATTGCTTCTAATCTGGCAACAGGAGCAAACACTTCGTCGTAGTCGATTCCTTCTTCCTGAGTGTATTCCCGTGCCACTAATCTTGCTTTATTTCTGATGACTATCCCTCTATCATCAGTCTTGTTCCTGTACAACCATCTGGTACCGATAGGGTATTGTCCTTCGAGAAGATCTACCAGCTGCCATACTTCTTGCTTCTTGAATTGGAGAAATTCTTCCTACATTGCTTCAATCCAACTATTGTCTTGAAGTGCCTCATTGATGTTTTTGGGTACTGTTTGACATAGAAAGCATGAGAACAAACAGATGTTTGCAATACTGGACTTGCTTCTAGTCACCCTCTCATTAAGATCACCAATAATGGTTTCTACTGGATGATTCTTGTGTATTCGTGTGGTTGGAATGGTGTCACCAACAATAGTTACATCAAGATTGGAGACATTCAGTTCATTATGGTCAGAGGCACATTCATCTTGTATTGTTGTTGAATTATGAAGATTGTCAACTTCTGTTTGCAGTAACTGCTACATCTTCAGCAGCACTGAGGTTGCTTGCATCATTTGATGTACCTTGTGTTTCTACAGGATAAGAAGCCTGTTTTTGATTTCTGATCTCATTTGACAAGTCATCTGAGTGAGATGGTACCAGGCCGGGACCTTCTTTAGAAGAAACACTAAGGTTTTTTGACAGTTGTCTGATGGGATCGGCTTGAAGAGGAATATCTTCATTCATATGTTCATCAAATGTAGGTGGAATCAATGGATAAGTATCTTTTCTTTCTACAGTTGATGAAGTATCACCTGAATGTATATTTCCTGCATCAGAAAAGTGAAATTGGTCAAATGATTTTGTAAATGTGTCAATATCAAAAAACAGTCAAGACCATTTGTAGATTTGGGAAATGAATGTTCTTTGAATTGAATATTTGTAGATTCATCAATAATGTTCAGTCTAGGATTAAACACTCTATCAGCCTTTGAGACAGAAGAATAACCTACAAAGAATCCTTCATCAGACTTGGATGAAAATTTTCCCAAATGATCACAGGTGTTTAATATTGAGACTGGACAACCAAATGATTTAAGGAATCCAATAAATGGTTTCCTATGAAAGATCAGTTCATAAGGTGTCATGTTACTTTCTTTAACAATCAGAGTTCGATTTTGCACAAAGCATGATGTGTTAACTGCTTCTGCCCAGAAGGTGATTGGCAGTTTAGCATCGGCTAGCATCGTTCTTGTTGCTTCAATCAGTGTTCTATTTCGCCTTTCAGCTACCCCATTTTGTTGAGGAGTTCTAGCTGCACTGAATTGATGAGCAATTCCTTTGGTTGCACAAAAGGAACTCATATTTTCATTTTTGAACTCTGTACCATTATCACTTCTTATTATTTTGTCCTTAGGATCAAATTGATTTTCAATTTTAGTGATAAATTCTTGAATGATTTGGGATGCTTCATTTTTATGAAGTAGGAAGAACACCCATGTGAATCGAGAAAAGTCATCAATGATCACTAAACAATACTATTTCTTTCCCATACTCATTACATGAGTTGGTCCAAAAAGATCCATCTGAAGTAACTTCAATGGAGTATTGTTAGTGTTCACCAGCTTGGTTTTGTGAGACGATTTGTGTTGTTTTCCTTTGAGGCACGCTGAACATTGATCAATAAAATTGAATTATTTTTTAGGAAGACCAATGACATGGTTTCCTTTGACTAACTTGTTCATATTTTTAAAGTTAGTGTGCCCCAAACATCTATTCCAAAGCTGTGACTCATCAAATGATGCTTTAGACAAAAGACATGTTTCTTCCTTAGGTGATGCAGAACACAGGTTTAAGACATATGTATTATTATTCCTCAGAGTCTTTAAGACAACCCATTCTTTAGGGATCTGAAATCCAGGTTTGACAAAAGGGCAGTGAGTGTCTGTAAAGTGAGTGGAATATTTTTTGTCGCATATCTGAGACACGCTTTGCAGATTGAAATTCAGTTGTTCACAGTAATTCACTCTGTCAAAGCTCAGCATCCTGTTTGTCACAGATCCTTCTCCTGTAATTCTACCACCTTCTGAATCTCCACCAAATGCCATAGTAGTTCCTTGTATGTACTTGAAATCATGAAGGAGGGAACGATCTCCAGTCATGTGTCAGGAGCATCCACTGTCTACGTACCATAGGCTATTAGACCTGTGTGAATGAACCTACAAGCAAAAAGAACTAATTAGAATAAGGAACCCAAGCCATGATGGTCTTGGGTTCCCTGTTCCTATTCATGATAGTCACCTCCTAGTATTTCCCTCTGAATTGTGATTTGGATGGAGGTGTTCTGAGAGATTTTGATGAGGAATTGGTCGAGTCATCTCATCAACATCTACTGAGGATTCAGATGAATAATGAAATCATTGGTCTCTATTTCTTTGTAAAGATTTAGCCTAGTTTCATTATCAAAAGTTGGTTTTTGCTTAGGAAGATCAAGTTTGTGTTTCATTGTGAGATGATTTCTTTGACCCTTCCTTGATCCTTCAAATTATTTTTGTCATTTGTTGATCTAGGTGTCCTAGATTGAGTATTATGAATATGAGGTCTGACAGTGTGCATCACAGTAGATGTTTTTGAGATGGGCTTGTGTTGGGGAATTCTCAACCCCTTCTGATTAAAGTAACAATCAGATGTATTGTGATTGTTCATGTCACAGATTGAATAACACTTGTTGAAATAGCAATTTTTGGTGGAGTGATTATTCATATCACACATAGAACAATATTGGTTAAAGAAGCATTTATCTGTCTTGTGATTGAACATGTCATATATATCACAATACATTTGTTTGTGTCTTGAATCAGATTTTTCCTTGTGTGACTCAACTGATACTTTCTTTTGATGAGTTACTTTCTTTTCTTTAGGCGATGGATCAAAATCAGCCTTTTTAGTAGTTTGCTTCACAACACTACTTTTGTTCAGTTGTTTGGGCTATTTCTGTTTCTTCAACCTATTTCTCACTTCTTTCTCAAACTGGTCAACATGTTCCTTGTTACAGATATCAAACCCAACTCCCTGCCTTAACCTTGATGACTGAGGGTCTGATGAAGTTTTATGTGTTGAACTCAGTTTTACAGTTTGTTTCTTTTTCAGTGAAACCTTTTCTGATTTGCTTGAATTTTATGGAGATATAATCTCATTATCAGAACTACTCTCAGTAGTGGGTTTCATTGTCTTGACATATTTCTTTTTGCCTTGTAAAACAGATGGTATGAATTTTATAAAAGGTACAATTGCTTTTACAGGGCTTGATGGTTTCATGACAATCACTGTCTTGTCTGAACACTCTTTGATTTTGATTGGGTGACCTAACTTGATTTTATCCTCATTGGTTTCAAAATAAACATTCGGTTTGTTTTGAGGATTTGTCACTTGTTTCACTACTGATTTAGGTTCCATAGTTGTAGGTTCAATTGATTCAGAGAGTGAGACAGAGTCAGGCATGATAGTGTAATTGTCATTGTATGGTGGAGGACATGAATTATACCCAATCCCTGACATGTTCTTTGGATCCTTTTGGGAATCCAACATCTCTTGCAGCTTGACTGAAGACATTTGAAACTTTTCAAGTTTCACTTCAGTCATAGATTGTTGAGCTTTAGCTTGAGCTAACTTTTCAGTAAGTAGCTCATTTTCAGCTGCAAGAGTGTATTTCTCACCATGCAGTTTTTCTATGTCAGAAATGAGAGATTTAATTTTGATTTCAAAACTTTTTAGTTCTCACTTCATCATTTCTGACTTCACTTTTCTTCTTTGATTTTATCTTCTAGTTTATAGTTGTGTTCCCTATATTCTTGTAATTCATTTATGCATTTTTCACTACAAAGGTTAGTTTTTACCTCAGTAGGCATTGATGATGGTCCATCGTTGATGTGAGCCATAAGAGCATGGTTTTGGAATTGAGGCTTGACTTCCTCAGCATACACACTCCAGTCACATATCCCATCTTGTTTTATCACAAGGGCACTGGCAGAAGGCTGACTGCTGCATGAGCTTGATTTGTTAGCTATGGTTGATTCTGGTAAGTTTGTTGTTGATGAGAATGAAGATACTGCTATTATTGATTGTTGGAGTGATAGCTTGAGTTGGGCTATGATGATGATTGGCTTGGAGAGTTCCTTTAATAGTTGTTCCTTTTGGGGGCATTGCACTCTCTTGAGAAATGGCCAGTCATGCTACACTTGAAGCATTTCACCTTGGATTTGTCATATCCAAGTTTTGTGTTCTCATTCAGACTCAACTTTCTTCCTTTTCTGAAGAATTTCTTGGCTCTCATAGCAATCATTGCCATTTGCCACTGTAGATCCATTTCCTCAACATCATCAGGATCCATTTCTTCCAAATCTTCCTGAATTAGGTGAGCAGAAGTGAGTCTTCCTCCCAGGTAGGCTTCAAAGCTTGCAACAAAGGCATTGTAAGTTGCCTTTTGCTCTTCTAATCTTGAGTCTTCAGGAGAGGTTTGAGGAGAAGTGGAGACTTTCTGTGTTTGTGACGAAGTTGATGGATGATTGAATGGTGGAGTTGCAATGAACCAGTATTGTTCATTTGATCTCTTGATGAGATGAAATCATCTTACTCAGTGATGAAAGCATTTTCAGCAGAATGAGATTCTGAAGAAAATTTGTAAGCCTCAATCACTCTTGGTCCACTTAGGTTTCTGCTTCGTTCATTAAGTTCCAAAGCTTCAATCTTGGCTATCATTATGTCTAGAGTGGTACTCTCAAGAACAAGAGTATTTTTCAGCATGGTGACATTCTGCTTCCAGCTTTCAGGGAGACTGTGAAGAATTTTCTTGTTAAGTTCTTTAATATTGTAAGAAACTCCCATGATTTCCAAGTCATTTACCAACTGTACAAATCTGTGTAGTTGTTTTGATATGGATTCTCCTTTGGTGTGGTGGAAGGTTTCATACTGATTGACCAGCTTGTCTTTGTTAATTTCAGCCACCTCACTGCTTCCTTCACACATAATCTTCAGTGCATCCCAAACAGCTTTAGCAGTTTCATACATTTCCAATCGTTTTAGCACATCCATCTTGAGTGCTTGAGTCAAAATTGAGTATGCTTTGAGGTCAATCTTGATTTTCTTATAGTCATCTTCATCAAGAGTTAAGTCTTCAATAGGTATTCTAGCAGTCTTGTAAAGTGCAGCTTGAGTTGTTGATAGAGTAACAGGGATATGTGGACCCTTACATATTGAGATCCAGAAATCAAGATCTACACCTGTGATATAATTTCTAAACCTTATTCTCCATTGTTTAAACTCAGATTTGTGTTTAAGCATAGGAGGTTTAGGTGTATGACCAAGTTCAGAGTAACTGTTAGAATCCATTTTGATTTGTGTAAGTATAGATTTAGTTGATTTTAAGATTGATTTTGTTTGATGAGTCCGACTTGTTCAAGCAGTTCTTTCGAGGTTCAGAATGAGTTCTTGTAATGATTTTCTTGCTGTTTGACAGGAGTATTCTTGCTATTTACTAACTAGAGATGATAATATTCACTACTATCAACTTGATTATCAGATCAATTGAATTCTATTCAGTCTGTGCGCAGATCTAAAAGAGAATCGAGAGCCAAAGCTCTGATACCAATTGACTGGGGTTGAGTAAGAGTGATATTCTTACTGTGAATCGAATATGATAATCAGGTCAATGAGTGGCGGAAACAAACAATCAAAGAACATTGAATGCAAGAAAATACTCATAAATGCTATTTGTATTGATATATGAAAGTTGATAAATTACAGAGAATGATTACAACAAAAATTCTCTATCTATCAGCTGTCACCTCAGTACGAGGTAAACTATTCTATTTATATGCAGACAAGATGCCTTTACAAAATGACTAAACTACCCCTGACCTATTACATCAAAAACTAGTCTAATTCTTGATCCGCATCTCTGCTTGTTCATCCGCATTGACAAATGCGGATTAGATAATCTTGATCAGCATCTCCACTTGATCATCCACATTAGTAAGTTGGTCATCCGCATTGGTTAATGTGGATGAGCAAATACTTATGCGCATTTGGTCGGTCATCCGCATTTGTCAATGCGGATGAGCAAATTCTTGTTCGCATCTTCTTTTGTTCTTCCACATTAGTCAATGCGGAAGAGTAACTTGTTCAGCATTAGTATTATGTCTTCCGCATTAGTCAATGCGGAAGAGTAAACACTTGTCCACATCAGAGTTATGTCTTCCGCATTAACTTATGCGGAAGATAACACTTGTTATGTTCCTTAGCAGATTTTCATCCGCATTTCTTCTTGGACTTGTGGGATTCCAGCTGAGCAATCATCAATTCACCCATTGAGTTAGCATGTATGATCCTTTCAGGGTGCAACAAAACCCATTATAAGTAATTGTAATGTAAAAATCCCAAACTTTAGGGTCAAAAACATAAAAATAACAAAGTTAAGGGAGCAATCTTGCCAACTATTGAACTTATAATATAAATTTATAATGTTAAGTAAACAAAAGATACTAACTAAAATCTAAGGACCTATAATAAGATTACAAGTGGTAATATAACACCCATCAAGCTAAGGTATACAATCACAAATTATAAGGGTTGGGCTAAATTAATCCTTTAATTACAGTACTAACTCATTTGAAATAAACATAGGGCCCTCATGGTTGGTAGCATCCAAAGCTTACAAATAACAATGTGATTAACCACAAGTGAGTCTCACGAACCCCCCTTTTACTTTAAAGCTTTTAGGGTTGAATACATACTCTTTAGTTATTATATTATGGTTTTATTATATTATTGTGATGCATGACTACCTACTATTGTCCCCGAATGGAGCACAATCATTAACTCCATTAGTAGTGGCGTGATTTATGGATAGTACTATTTGGGGAATCCCTCGCACATAATGGGCTGTAGGGAAACCCCTATTGAGATTCAATAATTGTTGTGGCATAAATTGTGCCTTTTAACCATGCTTATAAGTGCGCATTTAAACCCAAAAATCTAGTGGTAACCTAACAATCTCATGGTATGTATATTATGCTTGTTATTATTATTAATTTATTGAATATTAAATCTGTCATGAATAGTAACGTGTCTTAAACTTATGGGCCTACCAATATTATATTGACATATTTTAGGTGTGTATTTCAGGTGAAGTGTAATTGATAGGTGTCAAATGGATAGATGTCGTCTTAGATGGACCCTAAAAGATTTAGCCAGCGCCCTATCCACCTTATTATTTATGAAATATTAAATAAATATGTTTTATTCGAATCCTTTAGACAATGTAACGTATGAATATTTGAAAGGATGTAATGTTTAAGTTTGCATTTATTATTCTGATGCATTATGATGATATCAATCGATCATTGCCAGACCGGGTCAATGTGGTATGACATCATTTCATTCCATCATTTATTTCATTCATTCGTTCATTTCATTACCCCTTACCAAACATGCCCTTATATACTTTTACTCACTAAATCTCTTCGACCTAGCTAATGCCTCCTAGAACCTCTAGCATTCACGTCATCAACTAAAACAAGTCAACAACCACGTTGATGCTAAGTCATATCCAATGAATCTAAAACACCATGTAAGCAAATTGTTTGTCAAAGCAAGTCTCACGTACTCCTAACAATAAGGATCATATTAGTCAACATATATGTTGTTCATGTTTTTAAGGGCATGATGGTAGGTAGTTCATAGATGTATCTAATTAAGTGCACATATACCTCGAGGTAAGAACAAGTGTGTAACACTCGGATATTTTCTTTAAAGCCGATGAAAGAAGAAAATGAAATAAAGTCCAAAGTCGAGGGACCAAACTCGGCAACGAGAAAAAGTTGGGTGAGTGGGGGTATTTAAAGGGAGAGGGCAGCACTCACCCTCTCCCCACACTTGCAAAAACTCAGTCAAAGAGAGGAGAGGAGAAGAAAAGGGAGAAAAAGCTTGGTTTGAGTGGATTCAAGCGTGCAAAATCGAACTGTAGCGGGTCTAATCGAAGCTCTTCTCGACGATGTTATTTGTGTGAGTTCTAGGATCCCTCTTTTGCATGTTTTTGAATGATTTTGGGGCTGGAACACATATGAAACCCGTTTTTGAAATGTGTGTGTTTGACCCGTGTGAATGTGTTTGTGTACGTTGCGAGTGATATGTGATTTCGGGCTTGTGTGTGCTTGTATGGTATTGTGGTATGCATTCCTAAGGTTTAGGATGGTTGATTTGGGCTTAGAAGAGGTTTGGAAGAGCTTGGAAGTCGAAAATGGCAGATTGGGTTCGGGAAGAATCTGCATTCTTCACAGTTAGGTCTATGCGACCGAATGGCATGCGCGTCATGCGACCTAAGTCCACACGCATGCCAGTCATGCGTTTGAGGTTCATTCGCATGTCAGACGTACGACTGGAGCCCATACGCCTGCCAGTCGTGCGACTGAGAGTCATTGCATGGGGAGTCATGCGACTGAGGCCCATACGCCTAGTTCCATCCGCATTAGGTCCATTCGCACAAGTATTTATCCGCATCGGTTCATTCGCATAGGTGCTCATTTGCGTATTATCCGTTTGCATGGTGTTCAGTAGCATGAGAGGTCATGCGATTGAAAGATGCCCATACGCCCAAGTAGGGTTGGTGTACCCGAGGAAAACGTATTATAATTACTGTCTTTCGGGGGAAAGTGCAGATGTAAGTTTTGACATGGAAGGTTCCTGTAAGTTGTAACACCCAGTTATTTTAAAGTCTAAGAAAAGAATGAATAAAGTGAAAGAAAAGAAGGAAAAGAAATAAAACCCAAGTCTAGGGATAAAAGGTGTCCAAAAGGATAAAATGTTTGAAAAGTGGGTGTAAAAGGTGGTATGGCCGCCCATATGTCACAACACCATTGATTTTCGGGTTTTAGAGAGAGAGAGAGTAGCTGGGAGCAGCAAATTCTCGGCTTTGAAGAAGAACAAGAAGAAAGAATTCAAATTAAAGGTAAGAATTCATGCTTTTATGGTGTTCTTAACTGGTCATATCCTCGGGTTTATGCTTATGTGTGTTTGTATGTGTTCGGGTATGTTTTTAGTGGGTTTCTTAACGGTTGAATTCAATTTGCAAACGATTTTAGAGGAAGCCATACTCAAGAGCTGCAAAGGTGAGTTCTAGGACCCCTCTTTTACTGGTTTTTAACTGATTTTGGGGCTGGAAATGCATGATGTATGTTTTTATTAAACTGGGTTTCGGACACGTATGCTTGAATGTGTGTATGATGATGTTATGATGTGATGCTTGACTATGTTCATGTTTGCTTATGTATGATGATGTTTCTAAGATTTAGAATGTATGATGTAAGCTTAGAACATGATGAATGGTGAATTGAAATATGATATTTAAGGCTCATATGTTAAGTTTAGAATCTGCATAAGTGATGAAACAGGTCAATGCGGATGAGCATTGACTAAGTATGGAAATGCGGATGAGCAAAGTAAGTCAATGCAGATGAGGTCAATGCGAATGAGCATTGACTAAGTATGGAAATGCAGATGAGCAAAGTAAGTCAATGCGGATGAGGTCAATGTGAATGAGCATTGACTAAGTACGGAAATGCGGATGAGCAAGTGTGAGTCAATGCGGATGAAGTCAATGCGGATGAGCAAGTGTAAGTGGCTAATGACAACTAGCCACTGTAATTAGGGACTTACTATACTTGACATAAACTGAACTGTTTCCTTGAATGACCGTGTTGGTGTTTGAATATTTTCAGTGTGCGTGTGAATGGCCGATGGTAGATCTTTGAAAGCCTCTCGTGGTGGTGGTCGTGATGGGCCTGGTGTAGAGCCGTTACCCAAGAGAGGAAAACCAAGAGTTGAAAAGGTGGTTCATGAAGAACCAGAGACCCCTCATCCGGAGGGTGGCGATGAGAGCGCCAATCTGAGAGCCTCAGTAAAGGAGGTTGTGGTAGAAGAAGTCCATCAGGTCATGCAGACGATCTTACCATCTGTAGGGACTGAAGTTATCAAGGCTGTATGAGAAGGGGAAAGAAAGGAGAGAAACAAGTCCTTAGTAGTAGATTTAAATACTAATGTAATGAAGAAGAGGAAGAAGAAAAGGAAGAAGAAGATCCTGTGCCAGACGCGGCACGAGGCTGTAACTATGGGGCGTTTCAACGATGCAAGCCCCCTACTTTTGATGGTAACGGCACCGCTGCTGCTACTCACCGATAGGTGAGAGAAATGGAAGCTGTGTTAAATATCAGCGAGTGTCGGGAGGATCAGAAAGTAAAGTTTGCTGCCCATTCTTTTGTGGACTTGGCTTTGTGCTTGTGGGATAATATTATCCAAGCTGAGGGTAAAAGGGCTATTGGGAGAATGAGATGGTCCGAAATGAAGAAGTTTGTGATTCAGGAGTTCTGTCCTCAAAGAGAAATGGATAAGGTTGAGAGAGAATTCCTATAGGCAGGAACCATGACACATCAGCAGTACACCACGAAGTTCAATAAGATGGTACGTCTGGTGCCAGATCAGGTGACACCTCTGTCTCGAAAGATCAAGAGGTATATTCAGGGTTTGCCAACGGATATTCGCAGGCACATGATCGCTACCCAACCGAGCACGTTTAGGTCGACGGTGGATTTGGCAGGGAGACTGTATGATGAGAGAACGGTGGTGGTGACTAAAGGTAGCAAGAAGGGTGCTGGTGACTGAAGGTAGCAAGAAGGGTGGTGGTGATTGGAACCGGAACGAGAAGAGGTTTGGTCGGGGTGATGCCTTGACGGGTAATAAGAAGGCACGGTGGATGACCGCCATGTGGTCGCATTGGGTGCGGGTTTGAAGAAGTGTGGTAGGTGTGGAAAATAGCATAGTGGGGAGTGTAGGCTGGGGTCGAACGTGTGCTTCAAATGTGGGAAGGTGGGGCACATGGCAAGGGACTGTCGTACGGTCCGGTGCTTTAACTATGGCGCGGAGGGCCACATAAGTAGCGATTGTAAGAAGCCGAAGGCTGAAGGTTCCGGGGCAAAGAATACGGGGAGTGAAGGACCGAGGGCGAGCGCCAGGGCATTCACTATGACACAGGAGGAAGCTAGGACGGATCCTTATGTTGTCTCCGGTATGTTTCTAGTGAACCAAACCTTAGCTTCTGTGTTATTTGATTTGGGTGCCAGTAAAAGTTTTATTTCTGCTACTTTCTGTGCTAAGCTGCCTGTTAGTAGTAGACGTGTTGATTCACACTTTGATGTAGAAACTGCCATAGGTAAGTCTACCAGATTTTTGAGATGATAGAGGTTGTGACATGGAACTAGAAGGTCATAAATTTCTTGTTAGACCGTTTGTGATGACCATAGGTGGTTTTGATTTCGTTCTTGGGATGGATTGGTTAGCAGAGTTCGAGGCGAACATTGTGTGTCGCAAGAAGATGATTTGTCTGATAGCGCTTGAAGGGAGTTCGGTAATAATTTATAGGGATCGGGTCATGACGATCCCGAAAGTAATCTCAATGGCGGTGGCGGGAAAGTGTTTGAGGCGTGGATGTAGCGCCAACTTGGCTTATGTAAAGGATGTGGATACGCCAGCACCACAACTGCCTGATGTACCAGTTGTGTATGACTTTCCCGACGTGTTCCCAAAAGATTTACCCAGAGTGCCACCTGACAGAGAGATTGAGTTTCAGATTGATCTGATACCGGGTGCCCAACCTATTTCCAAGGCACCATATCGGTTGGCTCCGAAGGAGATGAAAAAGTTGATGGAGCAATTGCAACAACTGCTTGATAAGGGGTTCATTAGACCGAGTATCTCTCCTTGGGGTGCTCCGGTCTTATTCGTTAAGAAGAAAGATGGTAGTATGAGGATGTGTATTGACTATCGTGAGCTGAACAAGTTGACGGTGAAGAACCGATATCCCTTACCGAGAATAGATGATTTTTTCAATCAGCTTCAAGGTGCCAGTTGGTTTTCAAGGGTAGACCTTCGATTAGGCTACCATCAGTTGAAGGTGAAGGAGTAGGATATCCCTAAAACAGCTTTCTGCACGCGTTATGGTCACTACGAGTTTCTTGTCATGTCTTTTGGTTTGACCAATGCGCCATCTGCTTTTATGGATCTGATGAATCGAGTGTGTCGGCCGATGTTGGATAAATCAGTGATTGTGTTTATTGATGATATCCTGATTTACTCGAAGAGCTAGATTGAGCATGCCGGTCACATTTGGGAGGTTCTAGAGACGTTGAGAAAGGAGAAGCTATATGCCAAGTTCTCTAAGTGCGTGTTCTGGTTGCGCGAAGTTCAGTTCTTGGGTCATGTGGTAAATCCTGACGGGATTATGGTGGACCTGACAAAAATGGAGGCAGTGATGCATTGGAAGTCTCCTAAGACGCCATCCGAGATTCGTAGCTTCTTGGGTTTGGCAGGCTACTATAGAAGATTCATTCAAGACTTCTCCAAGATCGCTTTTCCACTAACCAAGTTGACCCGGAAATATGTGAAATTTGTATGGGGTCAAGCTCAAGGGAAGGCGTTCGAAAAGTTAAAGGCGAGGTTGCTTCAAGCTCCTATTCTGTCATTACCCGATGGAAGTGAAGATTTGGTGGTATATTCTGATGCTTCCTACTCGGGGTTAGAGTGTGTGTTAATGCAGAGGGGGAAGGTTATAGCCTATGCATCCCGACAGTTAAAGGTTCACGAGATCAATTACCCTACTCATGACTTGGAGCTAGCAGTCGTGGTCTTTGCGCTATAGATTTGGAGGCATTATCTTTACGGGACGAAGTGCACCATATTCACTGACCACAAGAGTTTGAAGTACTTCTTTGAGTAGAAGGACCTGAACATGAGACAAAGACGATGGTTGGATCTTATAAAAGATTATGATTGTGAGATCCATTACCATCCGGGCAAAGCCAACGTGGTGGCGGATGCCCTTAGTCTAATAGAAAGGCCTGAGCCGATTCAGGTAAAAGCTTACCAGATGATCATGACCTCTGATGTGATGAAGCAAGTTAAAGAGTTTCAAGATGAGGCATTGAAGGAAGATCATATAACCTCGGAAAGAATGAGAGGTCTGGTTGTGGAATTGGGTAAAAACACACTTGGTGTTAAAACCCGATTTGGACGAGTGCGGATTCCTCATTTTGGGGATCTACGCATGAGGACCATGGATGAAGCTCATAAGACTCGATACTCCATTCATCCAGGTGCCACAAAGATGTATCAAGACATGATGTAACACCCGGTTATTTATTTATTTTGAAGTCGACGAATGAAGAAAAAAAGAAATAAAGTCCAAAGTCGAGGGACCAAACTCGCCAACGAGAGAAAGTTGGGTATATGTTGATATTTGTAGGGAGAGAGCAGCCATTACCCTCTCCCCACACTCACATTTTCAGCAAACAAAGAGGAGAAGAGAGAAAGAAGAGAAAATGAGAGAAAAAGGTTGGTTCGGGTAGATTCAAGCTCGAAAATCATCGTGTAGCGAGTAAAATCGAAGCTCTTCTCGTTGTGGTCGTTTGTGTGAGTTCTAGGACCCCTCTATACACGTTTTTGAATGATTTGGGGCTAGAACACATCTGAAAAAGCGATTTTTTTAGTGTGTATGTGTTTGACCCGTTTGTGTTTGTGTGGGTATGTATACGATTCGTTTGAGCCTTGCTCTTGAGCTTGTGTGTGCTTGAATGGTGTTGTGGTATGATTCCTAAGGTTTAGTATGGTTGATTTGGGCTTAGAATGGGTTTAGATGAGCTTGGAGGTCGAAAATGGCAGATTGGGTTTAGGATGAACTGCACCAGCAAGGGCTAGGTGACCGAATGAAGGCCATACGGCCAATGAGGTGCGATTGGGGTTCATTCGCACGATTAAGAGCTCATTCGCATGATTGGGGCCAGTTGCATGGGGAGTCATGCGACTGGGGTCCAGTTGCATAAGTGCTCATCCGCATTAGCTTCACCCGCATGAGATCCATTCGCACGATTGGGTGTTCATTTGGATAGGTGTTCATTCGCATTGGTCCATTCGCATAATGTTCATTCGCATGGGGACCATGCGACTGAAGGGTGTCCATACGCCCAAATAGGACTGTTGCACCCGAAGAAAAGTGTAGTTTAACTTCTGACTTTTGAGGGAAAGTGCAGACGTAAGTTTGACGTAAAGGTTCCTGTAAGTTCATGTAAGATGACGGTTGAGGCCTTAGAGAGCATGTTGGGCATGATGATGATGTTGCATGATTATGCATGTTATGTATGTATGATGTTGCCTATATGATGATATCGTATGGTATGTTGAAGTTCCTTATGATGTATGTTTATCTTTTCGTGGCTTTACAATGAACGTTAATGAATGAAGTGAAAGTATTATGTAACGTAAAGTGAAAGATAATGAGAAGAGGAACATGATGAATGAATGCATTAATGAATGATGAAAGTAATGAAAGTCTTGCAAGCACTGTATGTCGGGTCACGCCATTAAAAGATGTTAACCTAACAGTCTGCGGGTTCACTACCCCAGGAGGATGCACATCGGGATCTTTCTTTGTGATTGACTATATGTATGGAGCCATTGTTGCTTGCCTTAAGTACTGTGACCAGAGGTGCTGGGCATCGTGAATGAAGGTCTATTATAGGCTTAGGTCCAGTACCATGAGCATGAAGGGCATAGCACATGGCAATTGTATGCCTGAACTTTATCTTAGGTACGGTGGCCAGAGGTGCGGTGCACCATGAATGAAGGTCTAGGATAGGCTTAGGCCCAGTATCATGAGCATGAAGGGTAAAGTTCGTGGTGATAACGAAAGGAAAAGATGTAATGATGAACGAACGAATGTAAGAAAGAATGAATGAATGAATGGAAGTTAACGAATGATGAAGATAATATTGATATTATCTATGTGTACGTATGTTGTATGATCGCATGAAAGTAAAAAAGTTTTAACGAAAGAAAAGTACGTTTTATTTTATAAAACTAGAACTCACTCAGCAAAGCTGACTTTGATGTGTTTCCAGTTGGCAGGTGATGATTGGTGAGGATGGCACGAGGTGGCTACTCAGCTCTTTTGGGATGACATCCATTTATATAATGCTTTTGTGATGTAATGCAAAAATGTATTTTGTAACTGATTAACGATGTATTAGTTTGCAAAAGCTACTATATTGAAATGAAATGTCATTTTTAAAGTTTTCGCTGCGATGCTTATGAAATACAAATATAATTACATGTTTTATGTGCGATCAGGATCCAATGTAAGCGTCCCGGGAACGGGACCTTACAAGTTGGTATCAGAGCTAAAGTTTAAGTGAAATGGGTAAATTTTCAAAATAAACCTTAACTTAAACTGAGAATGGGATGGAAGGGGATGGAAGGGGATGGCATGCCAATCTGAGTAGCTGTGTGCCATCGGGTATTTTCATAATGATAACCGGTATTATGTGCGCATGGTATGTGGTTATGTGTTGTTTGTGGATTTAAATACTGATGTAGTCAGGATAGGTAATGCTAGGGGTGTGAAGAGTAAAGTAAGTGGCTAATCACAACTGGCCACTATAATTAGGGACTTACTATTCTTGACATAAACTAAGTTGTTCCCTTAAATGACCGTGTTAGTGTTTGAATCTTTCAGTGTGCGTGCGTATGGCTGGCGGTAGATCTTCGAAAGCTTCACGTTGTGGAGGTCATGGTGCTGAACCGCGACCCAAGAGAGGAAGGCCCAGAGTTGAAAAGGTGGTTCCTGAAGAACCCGAAACCCCTCATCCGGAGGGTGGTGATGAGAGTGAAAACTTGAGAGCCTCAGTAAAGGAGGCTGTTGTTGAGGAAGTCCACCAGGTCATGCAGACGATCTTACTGTCTGTAGTGACCAAAGTTATCAAAGTTGTATGGGGAGGGGAGAAGAAGGAAAGAAGTAGACCTACTGGCGAACAGAGACAGCCCGAGACTGAAACAATCCTCTCTGATGACGAAGAAGAAGAAGAAGAAGAAGAGCCCGTGCAGGAGGTGACACAAGGCAGTAATTATGGGGCGTTCCAACTGTGAAAGCCCCCTACTTTTGATGGAACGGCACTGTTGCTACTGCTCACTGGTGGGTTAGAGAAATGGAAGTTGTCTTAAATATCAGCGAGTGCCGGGAGGACCAAAAGGTGAAGTTTGCTGCCCATTCTTTTGTGGACTCAGATTTAGTTGGTGGGAAAATATTATCCAAGCTGAGGGTAACCATGCAATCGGGAGAATGAGATGGTCAGAGCTAAAGAAGTTGGTGATTAAGGAGTTCTATCCTCATAGAGAAATGGATATAGTTGAGAGAGAATTCCTACAGCTGGAGGTGGGAACCATGACACACCAATAGTACACCACAAAGTTCAACGCGATGGCACGTCTTGTGCCGGATCAGGTGACACCTCTGTCTCAAAAGATCAAGAGGTATATTCAGGGCTTGCCAGCGGATATTCACAAGCATTTGATCGCCACCCGACCGAGCATGTTTAAGTCGCGATGGACTTGGCAGGGAGATTATATGATGAGAGGGCCGTGGTGGTGGTGGTTGAAGGTGGCAGGAAAGGTGCTGGTGATCGAAACTGGCAGGGGAAGAAGTTTTGTCGGGGTGATACCCCGATGGGTAAAAAGAAGGCAAGGGTGGATGACTGCCATGTGGTCACATCGGGTGCGGGTATGAAGAAGAGTGGTAGGTGTCGGAGAGAGCATAGCGGGGAATGTAGGTTTGGGTCGAACTTTAGTGTTTTAAATGTGGGAAGGCGGGGCACATGGCAAGGGACTGTCGTACGGTCCGGTGCTTTAACAGTGGTGAAGAGGGTCACATAAGTAAGGATGGTAAAAAGCCGAGGGCGGAGGGCTCTGGGCGAAGAAGACGGGAAGTGAAGGGCCAAGGGCGAGCTCCAGGGCATTCACCATTACACAGGAGGAAGCTAGGACGGACCCTGATGTTATGTCCGTACGTTCTAGTGAACGAAACTTTAGCTTTTGTGTTATTTGATTCAGGTGCCAGTAAAAGTTTTAATTCTACTACTTTCTGTGCTAAGCTGCCTGTTAGTAGTAGACGTGTTGATGCGCCCTTTGATGTAGAAACTGCCATAGGTAAGTCTACCAGGATTTCTGAGATGATAGTGAACTGTGATGTGGAGCTAGAAGGTCATAAGATTCCTGTTAGACCGTTCGTGATGACCCTAGGTGGTTTTGATTTGGTTCTTGGGATGGATTGGTTGGGCGACTCCGAGGCGAACATTGTGTGTCGCAAGAAGATGATTCGTTTGACAATGCATGACGGGAGTTTGGTAACTGTTATGGGGATCGGGTTACTACGACCCCGAAAGTAATCTCAATGGCGATGGCGGGAAAGTGTATGAGGCATGGATGTAGTGCCTATTTGGCCTACGTAAAGAATGTGGATACACCAACACCACAACTGTCTGATGTAATGGTTGTGTGTGACTTTCCGGACATGTTCCCAGAAGACTTACCAGGAATGCCACCTGACAGAGAGATTGAGTTTCTGATTGATCTGATACCGGGTGCCCAGTCTGTTGCCAAGGCATCGTATCGGTTGGCTCCGACAGGGATGAAGGAGTTGATGGACTAGTTGCAAGAGCTGCTTGATAAGGGGTTCATCAGACCGAGTATCTCTCCTTGGGGTGCTCCGGTCTTGTTTGTGAAGAAGAAAGACGGTTGTATGAGAATGTGTATTGACTACCGTGAGCTGAACAAGTTGACGGTGAAGAACCAATACCCCTTACCGAGAATAAATGATTTGTTCGATCAGCTTCAAGGTGCCAGTTGATTTTCATGAATAGACCTTCGATCTGGTTACCATCAATTGAAAGTACAAGAGCAGGATGTTCCTAAAACAGCTTTTTGCACGCGCTATGGTCACTACGAGTTTCTTGTCATGTCTTTTGGTTTGACCAATGCGCTAGCTGCTTTTATGGATCTAATGAACCGTGTGTGTCGACCAATGTTGGATAAATCAGTGATTGTGTTTATTGATAATATCCTGAATTATTCAAAGAGCGAGATTGAGCATGGCGGTCACATTCAGGAGGTGTTGGAGACGCTGAGAAAGGAGAAGTGTGCGCCAAGTTCTCCAAGTGTGCGTTTTGGTTACACGAGGTTCAATTTTTGGGTCATGTGGTGAATCCTGACGTGATTATTGTGGACCTAGCAAAGGTGGAGGCAGTGATGCAATGGAAGTCTCCAAAGACGCCATCCGAGATTCGTAGCTTTTTAGGTTTGGCGGGCTACTATAGGAGATTCATTCAAGACTTCTCCAAGATCGCTTCTCCAGTAACTAAGTTGACCCAGAAGGATGTGAAGTTTGTATAGGGTCAGGCTCAAGAGAAGGCGTTTGATGAAATGAAGGCGAGATTGACTCAAGCTCCTGTTCTGTCATTACTCGATGGAAGTGAAGGTCTGGTGGTTTATTCTGATGCTTCCTATTCGGGGTTGGGGTGTGTGTTAAGGCAGGGAGGAAAAGTTATAGCCTATGCATCCCGACAGTTGAAGATTCATGAGGTCAACTACCCTACTCATGACTTGGAGCTAGCAGCTATGGTCTTTGCACTAAAGATTTAGAGGTACTATCATTATGGGATGAAGTGCACCATTTTCACCGACCACAAGAGCTTGAAGTACGTCTTCGAGCAGAAAGATCTAAACATGAGGCAGAGACGATGGTTGGAGCTTATAAAGGATTATGATTGTGAGATCCATTACCATCCGGGCAAAGAGACGTGGTGGCTGATGCCCTTAGCAGAAAGGAGAGGCCCGAGCGGATTCGAGTGAAAGCGTATCAACTAATAATGACCTCTAACGTGATGAAGCAAGTTAAAGAGTTTCAAGATGAGGCATTGAAAGAAGATCATCTTAACTCGTAAAGAATGAGAGGTCTGGTTGGGGAATTGGGTGAAAACACACTTGGTGTTAAAACCCGATTTGGACGGGTGTGGATTCCTCGTTTTGGGGATCTACGGGTGAAGATTTTGGATGAAGCTCACAAGACACGATACTCCATTCATCCAAGTGCCACAAAGATGTATCAAGACATGAAGAAGGATTACTAGTGGCCATGTATGAAATGTGACATGGTGGAGTATGTGAGTAAATGCCTTACTTGTCGACAGGTGAAGGCCGAGCATCAGAAACCGTATGGGAAGATCCAACCTTTGGATGTACCGGAATAGAAGTGGGAGCACATCACCATAGATTTTATTACGAATTTTTCACGTACTCCGAAAGGGTATGATGTCATATGGGTGATTGTGGACCGTCTGACGAAGAGTGCTCACTTCCTACCGATCCGCGAGACAATTCATCTGAGAGGTTGGCGGATCTATTCATCAAGGAAATTGTAACTCGTCATGGTGTGCCGGTGTCTATTGTATCTGATCGTCACACCCAGTTTACATCCAAATTCTGGAAGAAATTCCATGACGCCATGGGGACGAGGCTACATATTAGCACGGTTTATCATCCCCAAACTGATGGTCAATCAGAAAGGACCATTCAGACATTGGAAGACATGCTTCGGGCATGTGTGATTGATTTTCGGGGAAGTTGAGATGACCACCTACCGTTAGCTGAATTCTCATACAACAACAACTATCATGCCATCATTGGTATGCCACCATATGAGATGCTATACGGTAGGAGATGCAGAACACCCGTTTGTGTGGGTGATATTGGTCAGAAGGAGTTGGGGAACATCGAGGTGATCGAGGCTACGATTGAGAAGCTTGAGAAGATCAAATCCTTCATGAAGGCAGCTAAACATAGACAAAAGTCGTATGCTGATAAATGACGCAGACCGATTGAGGTGCAGGTGCATGACCGGGTTATGCTGAAGGTCTCACCTTGGAAGGGTATCATTCGTTTCCGAAAGCGGGGCAAATTGAGCCCAAGGTACATAGGCCCTTTCCGAATTATTGCTCGAGTAGGAGAGGTGGCCTATAGACTGGAGTTACCAGATGAGTTAAGTAGAGACATTACCCTCTCCCCACACTCATATTTTCAGCAAACAAAGAGGAGAAGAGAGAAAGAAGAGAAAAGGAGAGAAAAAGGTTGGTTTGGGTAGATTCAAGCTCGAAAATCATCGTGTAGCGAGTCAAATCGAAGCTCTTCTCGCTGTGGTCGTTTGTGTGAGTTCTAGGAGCCCTCTTTTACATGTTTTTGAATGATTTGGGGCTAGAACACATCTGAAAAATCGATTTTTTAGTGTGTATGTGTTTGACCTGTTTGTGTATGTGTGGGTATGTATATGATTTGTTTGAGCTTTGCTCTTGAGCTTGTGTGTGTGAATGGTGTTGTGGTATGAATTCCTAAGGGTTAGGATGGTTGATTTGGGCTTAGAATGGGTTTAGCTGAGCTGGAGGTCGAAAATGGCAGATTGGGTTCGGGATGAACTGCATTCTGCACTAGCTAGGGCTAGGTGACCGAATGAAGGTCATACGGCGACGAATGAGGTGTGATTGGGGTTTTAGCATGATTGAGAGCTAATTTGAACAATTGGGGCTAGTTGCATGGGGAGTCATGCAACTGGGGGTCCAGTCGCATAAGTGCTCATCCGCACTAGCTTCACCCGCATGAGATCCATTCGCACGATTGGATGTTCATTCGCATAGGTGTTCAACCGCATTGGTCCATTCGCATGATGTTCAGTCGCATGGGGACCATGCAATTGAAGGGTGTCCATACGCCCGAATAAGGCTGTTGCACCTGAGGAAAAGTGTAGTTTAACTTCTGACTTTCGAGGGAAAGTGCAGCGTAAGTTTTGACGTAAAGGTTCCCATAAGTTCATGTAAGATGATGGTTGAGGCCTTAGAGAGCATGTTGGGCATGTTGATGATGTTGCATGATTATGCATGTTATGTATGTATGATGTTGCCCTGTATGATGATATCGTATGTGTATGTTGATGTTCCTTATGATGTATGTTTATCTTTCTGTGGCTTTACGATGAACGTTAATAAATGAAGTGAAAGTATTATGTAACGTAAAGTGAAAGATAATAAGAAGAGGAACATGATGAATGCATGCATTAATGAATGATGAAAGTCTTGCAAGCCTTGTATGTCGGGAGACACCCCTTTGTAAGGTGTTAGCCCAATAGTGTGCGGGTTCGCAACCACGGGAGGATGCACATCGGGGTCTTTGTTTGTGATTGACCATATGTATGGAACCAATTGCTTGCCTTAGGTACTATGACCATTTGTGCTGGGCACCATGAATGAAGGTCTATTATAGGCTTAGGTCCAGTACCATGAGCATGAAGGGCATAGCACATGGCAATGGTATACCTGAACTTTATCTTAGCTACTGTAGCCAGAGGTGCGGTGCACCGTGAATGAAGGTCTATGATAGGCTTAGGCCCAGTATCATGAGGATGAAGGGTAAAGTTCACGGTGATAACGAAAGGAAAAGATGTAATGATAAACGAACGAATGAAAGAAAGAAAGAATGAATGAACGGAAGTTAACAAATGATGAAGATAATAATGATATTTTCTATGTGTACGTATGTTGTATCATCGCATGAAAGTAAAGAACAGTTTTAACGAAAGAAAAGTATGTTTTATTTTATAAAACTAGAACTCACTCAGCAATGCTGACTTTGATGTGTTTCCAGTTGGCAGGTAATGATTGCTGAGGATGGCACGAGGTGGCTACTCAGCTCTTTTGGGATGGCATCCATTTATATAATGCTTTTGTGATGTAATGCAACAATGTATTTTGTGACTGATTAACGATGTATTATTATTTTGTAAAAGCTACTATATTGAAATGAAATGTCATTTTTAAATGTTTCCGCTGTGATGCTTTATGAAATAAAAATGTAATTATATGTTTTATGTGCGATGAGAATCCAACTATAAGTGTCCCGGGAACGAGACCTTACACATGAAGAAGAATTATTGGTGGCCGGGTATGAAACATGACGTGATGGAGTATTTCAGTAAATGCCTTACTTGTCTACAGGTGAAGGCCGAGCTTTAGAAGTCGTATGGGAAGATCCAACCATTGGATATACCGGAATGGAAGTGGGAGCACATCACCGTGGATTTCATTATGAAGTTGTCGCGTACCTCGAAAGGGTATGATGCCATATGGGTGATAGTTGACTGTTTGACAAAGAGTGCTCACTTCCTACCGATCCGTGAGACATATTCATCAGAGAGGTTGGCGGATCTTTACATCATGCCAGCATTGGTATGCCACCTTATGAGATGCTATATGGTAGGAGATGCAGAACACCCGTCTGTTGGGGTGATGTTGGTCAAAAAGAACTAGGGAGCGTCGAGGTAATCGAGGCTACAACTGAGAAGCTTGAAAAGATCAAGGCCTTCATGAAGGCAGCCAAAGATAGACAGAAGTCGTATGCTGATAAACGACGCAGATCGATTGAGTTCCGGGTGGGTGACCGAGTTATGTTGGAGGTCTCACCATGGAAGGGTATCATCCGATGCAGAAAGCGGGGTAAGTTGAGCCCAAGGTATATAGGGCCTTTCTGAATCCTTGCTCGAGTAGGAGAGGTGGCCTATAGACCTGAATTACCCGATGAGTTAAGTGGAATTCACCCGAAATTCCATGTATCTCATCTGAGGAAGTGCTTGGTAGATGAAGATATGATTTTCCACTGGAGGATATCAAAGTAGACGAACGGCTCAATTATATGGAGCAACCAGTGGCAATCATCGATCGAAAAGAGAAGAGGCTGAGGAATAAAGTGGTTCCTCTTGTGCGTGTACAGTGGAAGCACAGGAAGGGATCCAAGTCTACGTGGGAGACTGAAGAATAGATGAGACAACATTACCCACGTTTGTTCGAGAAATAACAGGTTTAGAGGACGAAACCTATTTAAGGGGGTGGACTTGTAACACCCGGATATATTCTTTAAAGCCGACGAAAACAGAAAAAGAAATAAAGTTCAAAGTGGAGGTACCAAACTCGCCAACGAGAGAAAGTTGGGTGAGTGGGGGTATTTAAAGTGAAAGGGCAGCCCTCACCCACTCCCCACACTTGTAAAAACTCAGCCAAAGAGAGGAGAGGAGAAGAAAATGGAGAAAAGCGAGAAAAAGCTTGGTTCGAGTGGATTCAAGCGTGCAAAATCGAAGTGTAGCGGGTCTAATCGAAGTTCTTCTAGACGGTGTTGTTTGTGTGAGTTCTAGGACCCCTCTTTTGCACGTTTTTGAATGATTTTAGGGCTGGAACACATCTGAAACCCATTTTTGAAATGTGTGTGTTTGACCCGTGTATATGTGTTTCTGTATGTTGCGAGTGATGTGTGATTCGGGCTTGTGTGTGCTTGTATGGTGTTGTGGTATGCATTCCTAAGGTTTAGGATGGTTGATTTGGGCTTAGAAGAGGTTTGGAAGAGCTTGGAAGTCGAAAATGGCAGATTGGGTTCGGGAGGAATCTACATTCTGCACAATTAGGGCTATGCGACTGAATGGCATGCGAGTCGTGCCACACGCATGCCAATCGTGCGATTGAGGTTCATTCGCATGTGAGACGTACGACTAGAGCCCATATGCCTGCCAGTCATGCGACTGAGAGTCATTCACATGGGGAGTCATGCAACTGAGGCCTATACGCCTAGTTCCATCCGCATTAGGTCCATTCGCACAAGTCTTCATCCGCATTGGTTGATTCGCATAGGTGCTCATTCACATATTATCCATTCGCATGGTGTTCAGTCGCATGAGAGGTCATGCGACTAAAAGGTGCCCATACGCCTAAGTAGGGCTGGCGTACCCGAGGAAAACGTAGTGTATTTACTGACTTTCGGGGGAAGTGCATATGTAAGTTTTGATGTGGAAGGTTCCTGTAAGTTCATGTAAGATGACTTTTGAGACCTTAGAGGTTACGTTGGGCATGATGATGATGCTGATGTATGATGTTGCATGTTTATGCATGATGTATGCTATGTATGTATGATGATGCCTTGTATGATGATGTTATTGACTGTGTATGTTATGTTCCTTGCTTTGTATGTTTATCTTTCCCGTGGCTTTACGTTGAATGTTAATGAATGAAATGAAAGTATTATGTAACGTAAAGTGGAAGATAATGAAAAGTGGAATGAAATAATGAATGCATGCATTAATGAATGATGAAAGTAATGAAAGTCTTGCAAGCCTTGTATGTCGGGACACGCCCCTTTGTAAGGTGTTAACCAACGGTGTGCAGGTCCGCTACCCCGGGAGGATGCACATCGGGTCTTTCTTTGTGATTGACCATTTGTATGGAACCATTGTTGCTTGCCTTAGGTATTGTGGCCAGGAGGTGCTAAGCATCGTAATGGAAGGTCTATGATAGGCTTAGGCCCGGTACCATGAGACTGAAGGGCATAGCACATGACAGTGGTATACCTGAACTTTATCTTAGGTACTGTGGCCAGGAGGTGTTGTGCACTGTAATGGAAGGTCTATGATAGGCTTAGGCCCAGTACTAGGAGACTGAAGGGTAAAGTTCATGATTTTGATGGAAAGAAAGATGTAATGATGAACGAATAAATGAAAATAAGAATGTATGAATGAATGAAAGATAACGAATGAATGATGAAAATTATTATGATATTATCTATGTGTACGTATGATGTATGATCGCATGAAAGTAAAGAACGGTTTTAACGAAAGAAAAGTATTTTTTATTATAAAAACTAGAACTCACTCAGCAACACTGACTATTATGTGTTTCCTGTTGCCAGGTAATAATTGTTGAGGATGGCATGAGGTGGCTACTCAGCTCTTTTGGGATGTCATCCATTTTTATAATGCTTTTGTGATGTAATGCAACATATATTTTTGTAACTGGATAACGATGTATTGTTTTGTAAAAGTCTTTATAATGAAATGAAATGTCATTTTTGAATGTTTCTGTTGCAGTGTTTATTTAAGATAAGTGGAATATATGTTTTACGTGCAATGATCGACCAACTTTAAGCGTCCCGGGAACGGAGCCTTACAAAGTATCACTGTGTGTGACGACTATCCATCATGTCTAGTGCCGCTTCACGTGTACACATTTCACATACCTTAATGATTTTCCTATCACTAACACTAACCCACACTAAACACACAAAGTCATGGCATCTTACATCACAAAAGGCAAATTAAACTTGCAACAAGACACATATCAAAAAATTTTAGAAAGTGTTAACCAGCTCGGATAAAGCGTAAAAAATAATTTAAAAAAGTGGATAATCATACTTATAGCGATGAGTTATCCGAGAGTGTCTATACATTGTTTGGCGAGTCACGAGTGCTTTATAACACTGTAATGCTTTAACCTTCACATCAAGATATTTCCTCGTTGACTTTGAAATCCCTTGGATCATCCCACCCTATATAATATCACTCGACCTGCCCTAGTCACGGGTGTGACTTTAGGCTAGAGTTCTTCGACTCAGGTTAATGTTTTCATCATAACTTGTGACTAGATTTAACCACCACCTGTAATCCCTGTCATGTAAACTCTCATGAAATCCTAATAGTTATGGATTGTCACTATATTACCTATTTCATAATTATACTAAATCTTGTGTAGTGACATATCCGTTTATCAAAACGTGATCATTCCTAAATCATAACAAATCCATTCATCCTAATCATCAACTAATAGTTTAGTTTTTCCAAAAACCCTAGTTTAACCTATGACCCATAATGATGCTTAATGTAAAGGTATTCAAACCTCACCATCACAGATCTGAGCTACTCATTTGTCCTTGATGCCCACAACTCAATCACTGAACGATCCAAAACTATAGTGGAATTTCACACGTCATATATACGCTCATAGGTAGCTATTATTTGTATTTGATGGAAATAGTGGCTTCCAGATCGAACTGAGCCTCTAATCGTCGTTTCCAAGTCAAAACAACATCAACGAACGTAACTACATGTTCTGATCATTACATCAAGCACTCAACTGCGTCGATATTATGGAGAGAGTGTCAAGATTATCTAGATAGAGTGTGTCAAGAGTTTAATTAGAAAAATGGGGTAATATTCAGATATCCTTTTTTTGCCAAATTGGGTTCCTTGGCGGATCGCTACCCAAGCATCAGTGGTTTGCTACTGCCTTAAAAAGTCATAGGCGAATATTCCTAAATAGAATATTCGCATCTTGAAATGGAATATTCCTCACGGACCGCTAAGCTAGATTATGGCAATCTGAGACCATCATGGTGAAACATTACCCTTTGACCTTTGTTGTTGGCTATTAAGACCTTATTATTAGTCTGGAACCTCATCTTATGACGAAACGCTACCTATAACCTTGTTGGTTCGCTATGAAATCCAGTGACCTACTTCTTAGTCCTATTTTTTGGCATACCATTATGGTTCAAAGAACCCATAATGATTCGCTATGGTCCCATAATTTGGATACCTTAGGAAATTTTCATTTCCCATAATTCCATTCACTTTAAACAACCCATTTACTCGCATGATAACCCGCCCATTGGGCCGATGGGTCAAACTTGCCGTTATTTTATGTCACCTAATATTTAGTTTTTCAGACTCTCTCTTATCTAAAATAATAAGTATATTCAAAAACAATTTTTATATATTTATTATAAATTTATTTATGGAATCTATAATAACAATTTTATTTATTATACATAGTTATTATAGCATTAACCAAATGAATTTAATATATAATTAATTATTAATCTTCTAAATTAATTTATTTGTTAATTTAAAATTTTCTATTTATGTCTCCAATTATAACGAAGTGGAAAGTCATGTACGTTAATATAGTAATAAAAAAAGAAAAGAATAAGAACAATATTATTTATTTAAGAGTGATTTCTAAAAGTTTTCAAATATGCTAACTTGAAATTTTCAAGTATGTGTAAGAGGATTCATAACCCGTTTGGTATGTAAGTGTAATCCTTAAATTATATGGAATGATTATTGGTAGTTGTGAGTGGTTGTGAGTGAAGGAGAAAGAAATGTTACTGTTCAATCTGTAAATTTAAAGATTTACTGTTAAACTTTTATAATTTTTTTAATATTTTTAAAAATTGTTATGAGTGTAAGAGAGAGAAAATGTAATGATAAAGGTATAAAAAATTAGTATTTAATTAAAAAAATGAGAGAAAAAATTATATTTTTAGTATAATTATATGAATAAAGATAAGGAATGAGTTGTGAATGCTCTAAGAAACTAGCTTATTTGATCCCTATAATACACGAATTATAAAACATAATTTATTTTATTCTTAAATATAAAAAATTGTATTTATTTAACACATATATTAAAGGATTTTAACATTTTTTTTAGTTTTTAATTTGTCGTCCTAGGTTAACCGCAATTAATTGAAAAATGAAACACAATAGTAATATATGTCCCAAGGTTGGCAAGACCTTCTTTCCCTAGTTGAGTAGGTTTGAGTCCATTGTTCACTCTTATAATTTGCTTCTTTTAGCGTCTTTATTCCACACGTGTGCCCAACGGGCCAGGCCCAATTCAAATCTATCCACTTGTGTGTCACGAACCGAACCAAACCGAACCGAACCGAACGCAGCTCCGCTCGAACTTGGTTTGGTTTTAAACCGAGCGGCTCGGTTCGGTTCGAATTTACGAATTCGACCGCAAACTTCATGCTCGAACTCGGTTCGGTTTTAAATCGAGTGCTCGGTTTTGCTCGGTTTTGCTCGGTTTTGTTTGGTTTCGTGTTATAATTTAAAACAAAACTAATAATTAATTCAAAAGTTTTAAATTTAAGTTCCAACTATAGTATCTTCACCAATGCTTGTATAAATGTTCTTTAAGAACCAAATTATAAAAAAAATCTAACATAAAGATATCACAATTAGAAACAACTGAACAATGTCAGGCTTCAAACAAAGTCGGACTTCAGACTTCAGATTTTGATTGTCAAAGGCGGGATGCACGATCGGACTATTGCATGTCGGATTTCCGAAGGTCATGGTCGCATGTTAGAGTGTTGGAGGTCATGGGTTACTTGTCTGAGTGTCGGAGGTCAGCGCCTGGCAATCGGTAGGGAGGTGGGGGATACAGGGGACGAACGGGAAGTGGTAATGGGTGGAATGCTGAAAGGATTTTGAAATGCGAAATGATGATTTAATTAGATAATTAAAGTTTTACATTTAGGGTTGTTGATTTTTGAACTAAGTAATTAAAATAGTGATAGGTGGTAATAACTAAATAGATTCAAAATTATATAATATATAAAAACTAAATCTAAAAAGTTATTCGAGCGAAACCGAGCGAGCGACGAACGAGCGTACCTTTGCTCTTGCTCGGATCGTTTTCAAATCGAATCGAGCCGCTCGGTTCATTTACAAGCGAGCCAAAATTCGAACAAGCAAAAATCTGAACTTTTTTCGAACGAGTTCTAACGAGTTTCGAACGCCGAACCATTTGAACAGCCCTACTTGTGTCTTTATAGTTATTAGTTTTAGCAAGACATTTCTCACACTTGGTTAAATAACAAAATATTTAAAATTTAATAGATATAAAATCATATTTTATAATAGTATATAATTGAAATTATATATAAGTAAGAAATTTATAAAATAATGATATCAACCTTTTATACTTTTGTTTTTAAACTTGTATTGTTTAAAAAAAGAAAATATTTGTTCCACAACAAATTGTTTTAAAAGGTTTTGTTATTATAACTACCAATTTAGTAACTAATGTAATTATTAAATAGGAGATAAAAATAAAAAAAATTTATAAGAAAAAATATATTGTTACCACGTGTTCTTGTAGTTACTATTTTATTAAAATAAAAATATATATTAATATATGTGTTCATATGAACCATTACGTAAATGAAATAATTAAATAATCATGAATTAAATCATGTATTGGTTAATTGAGCTTCAAAACTAAAACAGCCACATCCAAAATAAAGTATACATGTATTATATCATATAAAAATATTATGTCCTTGCCTTACAAGCATGGTTGCCGGTGGATTTGAGTACAGAAAGTAAATGTATATTAATTAAATATGATTATGTATAAAGTTATATTAAAAGTATTGAATTAAATTTCAAGTAAAACTAAAAGAAAATTAATTTTGTAATTATTCTTCATTAATAAGTTTCAATTATCGTCTATATTTCGTTTTCAGGATACATGGGCAAGTTTTATGTTATACCCTCATCAAGACTAAGCATTTTACATTTTTTAAACATGTTTTCGCTGTAACACACGAAGAACCCGTATCAATTTTTATTTAAAAAACAAGGTGACATCTTTTTCAAGGGATCGTCCGACTTAGGGAAAAACATGAGTTCGTATATGATTAGATTGGAGACTTATTACTTATAAGAAACCAAGGGATGAATTTGGAGTTTAGTTTAGATAAAGACATCTTAAAGCCAAGAGTGAAGGTCTATCATCTGACTAGTGTTATTTACGTTAATCGGCTTGGTTTGTAATTTATCATTTGGTTTCTTACGATTTTAAATCATGTATACGCCTGAACTTGTTATTCTCTTAACTATGTGTTGGCTAGAATTTATTTATCAACTAGAGATGGGCCTTGATTGGTTTTAGTGCACTAATATTATGTTTAGATGTGAATAAAAGGATCCAGACCGTTAGGATCTTTACTAGTTTTAAGTGATTAACGGTATGCTTGTTAACATTGCTTGTTCACACGAGGTGCGTTAATTGTTTTAGATGTAGGCAAATTCTAAGTCATAAATAGATAACTTTATGGTCTTGTTTCAAGATTTACGGGTTAGTGTGTGTCTATAGCATTAGTTTTCTATAACTTTATGATATTCACTTTTGAAAAATTAATAAAACTGCCATGTGGTAATGAAAAAAACCTTTAATAAAAATAAAAACGTACAAATTTAAAATTTATAAAACATTATACTTTATAATTTAGGATTATTTTGTACATACCCTTATAAACTTGAAAAATATCATACATATCCAATGAAAACTTAAAATATCATATACCTAAGTTAAAAGATTTTTTTTATATGACTATTTTACCCTTATCAATTATATTAGTTTTAATACCTTAATTATTCAACATCCATATCCCATCATTTACCTTTGCAGTCGGCAGCCCCATTTCGTTCATGTATGGTGACGATCTCTAAGGTTTGTACATTATTCATCTTAATTTTCCATTAATCTATTATTGAATGTGTTATACGTGGCATTCACTTCTTCATGATGATTTTGAAGTGTCACCATTTTAGTTATATTGGATAATGTGAATTTTTTTAATTCTTTTACCAAATCATAATTTTGCAATGATGATATAGTGACAGATGTATAGGTTCCACCATATATATTTTTTGTTTTATGGTATGAATCAAGAGGCAAATTAAATGTGTATAAAAATTCACTTATCAAGGTTCTTGTATTACATTAAGAAAATTTTAATCAAATTAAAAGTTTTATTAAAAGCATTATGAATTATTTCTTTAACTTTCATACATCTTTTAGATCAGAACTTTACAGCTATTTTGCTTTTGTATTTTATATATTTGTTTGGTGAATATTTGAATATACAGTGAACAAGTGTCTCAAGATAACGTGGATATCACAAAAAATAGATCTTTAGTGCCAATGCGGGAGTTCATGGTTCAATCACCCATACCTGAGTATGTAAAGAACCTTTTATTTTCTTATGTTATGAATTGTCAGAAACCTTTACTCAAGTTTGAATAAACTTTTTTACAGGCGAACATCTTCTAAGTATAAGTTAAAACTTAAATACGGAGGCTATTTTCGATTAACTAAGAACTCATCCGGCAGGAAACGATATTGTTTTGGATCTCAAAAATGTGTTTACATTGACATGTTCACATATAGCTTGGGGGATTTAATCAAAGAGGTTACTAGTCGTTATCCGTCAATAGGGGTCTCGCTTTCTTAATTTGTTTTCTTGAAAAAAATGCAATTGAGCAATCTTTCATTAAGCTTGATTTTAATGATAGTTTTGAGTTGATGCTTAAAATGTACGAGATGAAAAAAAGAGGTAACCATTTACATGACAACAGTGGATAATACCGATTCCAATCCAATACAACAAAGGTAAAAAACACTTTATTCTACATGATATTTTTACATAATGTTTACCAATTACCATCTATAATTTTCATGAGAATTAAATTTAATGTCTTATGCAGGGTTCAAAATGAAGTTATTGATGAATTGGAAAGGGAGCAAGAATCAGAGTATTCTCTCAATGATGAAAAGTATCATAGTCATTATAGTAGTGATAATGAAGTTGATTTCCAAAACCATGAAGAGGAAACTCAATCACAAAGCAAGAAAACTCCAACAATAAACGTGAACTCAAAGTTTCTAAATGTTACCAAGTTTAGAAGAGCCTTGAACCACTATGCACTCATGAATGAATTTGAGTACATCATTGAGAAAAGTGACCCAACCCGATTCATAGCAAAGTGTATAGACAAAGAATGCAAGTGGAGAATTCATGCTTCCATCACACAAGATAAAGTTATATTTAAAGTAAGTATATATACTAATAAATGTTATTAATAAAAAAAGTAAAATGCTTTCTTTAAATAGATGATTATACATGAGTTGATCTTTAGTAAAATGCTTAAAATTTAAAATGCATTCTTAACTAGTTTACATTAAATTAACTGAATATTTAATTTAAAGTGTAAAATGTTAAATGCATTATTAATTGTATAGGTCAAGACATTTATAGAACCTCATTCTTGCACTCGAAGCAATAAAGGTGGCAATAAGCTTGCAACTCAAGGGTGGATTGCTAGTTGTAACACCCGATTATTTATTCATTTATTTTGAAGCCGACTAAAGAAAAAAAGAAATAAAGTCCAAAGTCGAGAGATCAAACTCGCCAACGAGAGAAAGTCGGGTGAGTGGGAGTATATAAGGGAGAGGGCAGCCCTTACCCTCTCCCCACACTCACAAATCAGCCAAAGAAAGGGGAGAAGAGAGAAAGAAGAGAAAAAGAGGAAAAGTGTTGGTTCGGGTTGGTTTGAGTAGCCAAAGTTGTTGAGAAACGAGTCAAACCGAAGCTCTACTCGTTGTGGTCGTTTGTGTGAGTTTTAAAACCCAACTTTTACTTGTTTTCTAACGATTTTGGAGCTGGAACACATCTGAAATCGGGTTTTTGGAGCGTGTGTATGTTTGACCCGTTTGTGTATGTGTATGTGTATGTATGATGCGTTTGTGGCTTGATTGTGAGCTTGTGTGTGCTTGAATGGTGTTGTGGTATGCATCCCTAAGGTTTAGGATGGTTGATTTAGGCTTAAAATGGGTTTAGATGAGTTTGGAGGCCGAAAACCCTCGGCTGCAGTCGGGATGAACTGCATTCTGCATCAGCTAGGGCTAGGCGACTGACTGGAGGCCGAATGGAGGCCATACGGACGATTAGCATGCGATTGGGGTCCATTCGCACGATTGAAAGGCCAGTCGCATAGAGGTCATGCGACTGAAGGTCCAGTCGCATAAGTGCTCATCCGCATTAATCCCATTCGCATGAGGTTCATCCGCATTGTTCATTCGCACGATCAAACGTTCATTCGCATGGGTATTCATCCGCATAGTCCATTCGCACGATTGGGTACTCATTCGCATAGTGTTCAGTCACCCGAATAGGGCTGTTGCACCCATGGGAAGCGTAGTTTGACTTCTGACTTTCGGGAGAAAGGGCAGATGTAAGTTTTGACGTAAAGGTTTTCGTAAAAGCATGTAAGATGACGATTGAGGCCTTAGAGAGCATGTTGGGCATGACGATGATGATGTTGCATGTTTAGGCTTGTTACGTAGGTATGATGTTGCCCTGTATGATGATGATGATTGCGTATGATATGTTCCTTATTACGATGTATGTTTATCTTTCTGGTGGCTTTACGTGTCATGTTAATGAATGAATGAAGTATTATGTAACGTAAAGTTAAGGATAATGAAAGAGGAACATAAAGTAAGAATGCATGCATTATTGAATAATGAATGAACGAAGGAAAGGCTTGCAAGCACATAAATGAGGTGAGCAACCCTGTTGTTGCAACAGACTCGGATGGTATGCAATCCTTGAGATTGCTATGAGGTGAGCACCCCTATGGTTGCAACAGACTCGGACAAGGCATTATTATGAAGTTGCCATGAGGTGAGCAACCCTAGGGTTGCAGGAGACTCGGATGGCATGCTATCGTTAAAATTGGCAATTGGGGTGAGCAACTCTATGGTTGCAACATACTCGGATAGCGCGAAGTCGTTGGGATTGTTAATGAGGTGAGCGACCCTGTTGTCGCAACAGACTCGAAGGAACGAAAGTATAAATGAACGAAAGATTTTGTATGAAAGAACGAAGTATGAGTGAACGTAAATGAATTATCGAAATAATGTACAGAATAGGATCTTGGTCATTCAACCTCAGTTATCGTGGCTGAGTGCCATGAAGAGGGTAAAGTCTGACCGGATCTAGATAGAGAAGTGAACGATAATGTAACACGTTGAATGAGCAAAGTTAATGAAAGGAATGATGAAGATAATATTGATATTATCTGTATGTATGTATGATATATGATCGCGAACGAATGTAAAGTAAAGTATGTTTTATTTATAAAACTAGAACTCACTAAGTAACACTGACTTTGATATGTTTCCAGTTGGCAGGTAATGATCGCTGAGGATGACACGGGCGACTACTCAGCTCTTTTGGGATGGCATTCTTTTGATTAATGTTTTTGTATTGTAATACGAACAAGCTATTTTGTAATGAATGTTGTATTAATTTGCAAAAGCATTTATATGGAAATGAAAGATTGTTTTACTTTTCCGCTGCGATTTTATGAAATACAAATGTAATTATACGTTTTATGTGCGATGAAAACCCAACTGTAAGCGTCCTGATTTTGGGGCCTTACACTAGTGTAATTACAGACAAACTAAAATCTGATGGGGATGTCTCTGTTACAGATCTCCGAAAGTGGTTATGAAAACTTACAATGTTGATGTATCATATCTAAAAGTCTTTAGAGGTAAGGAACAAACATACAATGATCTGTATGGCAAGTGGAAAGACTCATTCATGAAAATGATTGATTTCAAAGAGAAACTCATTAATAGAAACCCATGAAGTACTCTGAATACTCTCAATGTACATGAGAAGAGTACATAATTTTGTGAAAACTAATACTCTGAATTTGTTTTGCATTTATGATTACTGATATTATGGGATTTTGGCTACTCTTTTGTATTTGTTTTTTCTTTTCGTGCTATGTTATGATATACTAACGAACATTGATTGTTTTCTTTATTGTGTTATTTTTAATATTTGTTGCAAAAGATATTTGGTTCAACCATATATAACCTCTGCATTATATAAAGAATGGTAATTTATTAAAGAAAGTGAAAATAAATTCTTTTAACAATATTGGTACAAAATTTTGAGAAAACTATGGTTTATTGGATAATATATAGTTTTGAAACTAAATGGGTATATATGATATTATTAACTTTTAAAGTACATAAGGGGTAAATTAGGTATTTCTTAAGTTGATTTTAATAAAAGGATAAATATGATATTTTCATTAGTTTATAAGGACATATATGATATTTTAAATTTTGAATCGGCATATATGATATTTTTCAAATTTACAAAGGTATATATGAAATTGCACCATTTTGAAAAATACTTTTACAATCACTTATTTTAGTAAATATTTTTACCATTAACGAGCTTTTATAAAATAAAGTCAATAATGCATTATAGGGTAACCATATAATTAGTGAACGTTGTAAGTTTGTATAACGACAAAAGCAAAAAGTATAACCAAAATTAATTAGATGCCGTTTTATAGTTACAAGTAGTGGTTTGTATAATATCCAAATGTACTCATGCATCACCATCTTTTTAATAATTAATGTTGTATCTAAGTACTATTAGACGTATAAATGTTAGACTTAACTTTTCAAAGTGGGATGAAGCATACAAATATATACTAAATCGATCATTTAGAACTTAAATCTCTGTAATGAAAACTAGTTTATATCAAAAAAATTATAATATACCTTAAAAATATAGAAACTTAGGGCACAAGTATTTTATATATGAGATATAGTTTTATAACTAACCATTAGAAACTATACTCTAAACCCAAGTATTTTAATTTTTTGAAACCCAAACTCCCCAAACCTCTTCACCGGTTGAAGTATCGTTATCAACCAAAATAATCAGAGATCGGTTCTTGTTGATTTCCCGTTGAAGATTTTGCTCCTCCGATGTCGTCCTCGCCTCGTTTTCTTCATGAGATAAGTGTTTATTAAACTTTCCAGCACCGACGCCACCGCTTTCCTCAATTTCGCTTCTGAACTCATCATCTTCGTCATCTGCATTGTCGCCGTTCAGAAATCCAACGCTCAGACTCCTCGAACAGATCCTTCAGAAGTTCCAATTTCAATTTGAGATCGCTTTGAGAAAATTCCAGCTTGGTTGATTTGCACACAAGGTGTTCGATCAAATACCCCTATGAAGTGAAGGTTTGAGAAAGCTTGTTTTTTTAGTAATCTTGTGAAGTGGGTATTGTTTAAGGTGATTTGATCTTGAAATTCAAATTCGGCTCTTCTAATCTTTCATCGTATTGTTGGATTGCTAATCTTTAACTAACGGCCATGGTGTGAGGGGTCATGTGGGGTACCATCTAGAGGGTGGGCAACTCGCGGTTGCTGCCTTCCTTCGGCTTGTATAGGGTTCCATCGGTATTCTACCCCTCACAACTCATCTCGAGTTCGGTGCACCGTTTATGTGTTTTTGTTTTTGTTTTTTTCTTTTTATCTCTTGTGGCAGTTAATCTATGCGCATGGCTCCTACAAGGAGGGGTCGGAATGTTAAGCCAAGGGGCTCAGTGCAGGGCCCTGCTAGTGGTTTGAGGACATGCCCCTTCAAATCTTTCCACGAATGTAAAGACGGCAAACCTGGGTCTGGGGTTTTTTCTGCCTACTTGAACACATCCAAAGCACCCACCTCAAGACAGAAAACCGAAGGCTGTTTTTGAAGGAGGCTATCTCCAAGGATTTAGAGCTTTTTTTGGATGTTGGGGAAGTTCTTAAGGCAGGTGATAAATGGTTGTGTGGAAGGTGCATGGTAGTGCATGCACTCAGTAGGGGGTGCAAGCATGATGATGAGGTCGTGTCGTTTGACATGTTCTCGGGGGATGTTGAAGATTTTATTGTTGGGATCCGGAAACCATGTCAAGTGGTGGTTGACACAAACCCACGTCACCCAGCAGGGCTCGAGGGTGATGTTAACCTCCTCGAGCAGGTTTTTTCACTCCCCATTCAGAATGTTAAAGCATTCCCCCCAGTTGTCGGCTGTTGTTTGCTCAGGTTTTAACAGGTGTTTTGCGTAAAGTGGTGGGGTCGCCAGGTTCCGTTGAAAATTGGGTTCAATTGCTTTTGCTACCACGTTGCACCTTGCGGGTGGTCAGACCATCCACCAGACGAGAGCGAAGATCAGGGAACAAGAAATCTTTGCAGTGTAGTAACATCTTGCACACGCTAACAGTTTGGAAAAATGGGTCCGGGTTTGATGCTTTGGTCTCGTCCCTGTTGGAAAGCGTGGGAGAGGCTGGTGCTATTAGGGGGAATTCATGAGAGAGGAAGACAAGGAAAGGGACCCTAATGTTAAGCAATGTCTTCGGAAAGTCAGAGATGGGCATTTCACGGCTGCGATTAAGGTCCTATGCTCTAGTGGAGTTGCCCCTTTTGGTGAGTCGACCTTGAAAGCTCTTATTGATAAACACCCAGTGGTGCCACCCCCGTCCTTGCCTTCCAACCCTTTAGCCCAACCCACTCTTGTTGTTGATGAGGAGTGTGTGTTCAAATGTATTCGATCCTTCCCCAAAGGGACGTCATGTGGTAGGGACGGGATGCAGGCCCAACAATTGTTAGATGCTATTGGTGGCGAGGGCTCTGTGACTCCCTCAGTTTTGCTTACGAGCATTACTGAAGTTGTTATCTTATTGCTTGAGGGATCTTGCCCTAAAGTGCTTGCTGAGTTTGTTGCGTCGGCCCCCCTCACCCCCTTATTGAATCCTGATAAAGGAATTCGGCCTATTGCTATGGGGTGTATTTGGCGAAGGTTGGTTTCTAAGGTGGTGATGAAGAAGGTCGAGAAAGACATGGCCCAGCACTTGGGGGACTTTCAATTTCGGGTAGGGATGCCTAATGGTGCAGAGGCGGTGCTTCACAGTGCAAACAGGTTTCTCAACTCTTGTCATGAAGACGGCTCCTTGGCCTTGCTTACTGTGGATTTCTCTAATGCTTTTAACACGGTCGACCGCACAACCTTCCTTCAAGAGGTTCATTAGCATTGCCCGTCAATCTATCGGTGGGTCCAATTTCTGTATGCTCAGCCTGCTAAGTTGTATGTTGGTAATGATTGTATTGGGGCTACTACCGGAGTACAACAAGGAGATCCCTTAGGGCCCCTTCTCTTTGCCCTTGCCTTACACCCCCTTATTCTTCGGGTCCAGGACCGTTGTAACCTTTTGTTTCATGCTTGGTATTTGGATGGTGGAACGATTATCGGCAACGCGTCTGAGGTTGCTAAGGCCTTAGACATCATCAACGTGGAAGGGCCATCTCTGGGGCTTTATCTCAACATTAAGAAAACAGAGGTTTTTTGGCTGACATGCGATGGGCGTAAAGTTCAGGACGGACTTTTCCCGAGAGGGATTGGTAGACCAGAGAGGGGGGTTAAGCTCCTTGGTGGAGCTGTTAGCCGTGATCCTAGCTTTATTGAGGAGTTGGCTGGGCGGCGGGCCTCGGGAGCGGTTGACCTCATGAAACTCTTGCCCTGCCTTAGGAATCCCCAATGTGAACTACTTTTGCTAAGGTCGTGCATGGGAGTTGCTAAGTTACTTTTTGGGTTGCGCACTTGTCAACCCCATTTGATGGAGGATGCGGTATCTCGGTTCGATGATGGCCTCAGGGAGGCTATAGAAGACATAGTCGTGGGTGGTGGCCCTTTTTTTGGTGATCTCCAATGGCGTTTGGCATCTTTGCCAATGCGTCTCGGTGGTTTGGGACTCCTTTCAGCTCGAGATGTTGGGGCTTATGCTTTTGTGGCCTCTACAGCTCAGTCTTGGGAACTACAAGATCATATCCTTCGAAACAGTGGGTCTTCGGGCTTGACCCGGACTATCAGCAGGCGCTCGAACGCTTATATGTCCTTCTCCCAGACTTGGATATTGGCGGTTTCTCTAATAAGGACACCGCCCCCTCGAAGCCACAAACAACTTTGGCGAATGCTCTGTTTAGCAAAATCGCTCAAAGCCTGGGAGAAGTTTTTTCTTTGTCATCCCGCCAAGAGGTAGTGTTTGAGTGCCTGAAGGGCCCCCATGCTCAGGACTTTTTGACCGTTATCCCGATTGAAGGGTTGGGACAGTGCATGTCTCCAGTAGAATATAGAGCAATTCTCAAATACCGGTTGATGATCCCTATGTACCCGGAAGATGAAACATGTCCGATATGTCGTAAAGCTTGTATGGATAATATGGGGAGCACGCCCTTCACTGTAAAGAGCTACCTGGGTTCAAATATCAGCATGACTGGGTACGAGATGTTTTGGGGGACATCCTAAGAAGAGCTGGGATTTCTGCTAAGAAAGAAGCCCTTGTGAATTTCCTCACAGACCCTATGGAGGGGAGGTCTACTTTACGACCAGCGGATCTGCTCGTCTTTGGCTGGGCTGGGGGCAAACATGCTTGTGTGGACCTCACAGGGGTTTCCCCTTTGGTTGGTTTACGGGAAAACGGTTTTGTAGCTGGTCAAGCAGCAAGAAAGACAGAATCAAAGAAAATGGATAAACATGCTAAAGCTTGCGCAGAGAACCAGCACGCTTTTGTTCCCTTTGCCTTTGATACATTTGGCTCCCTAGCGCCAGAAGCTATCAACTTTTTGACCAGGGTCCAACGGGTCATAGACAACCCTTGCTCAACCCCGGGGAGGCAAGGATTTGTTTTTGGAAGGTTAGGATTTGCTATTCAGAAAGGGGTGGCGGCGCAGCTTGTTGCCCGTCTACCTTTTATTTTGATGTAACTTGACAAAACATTATTATATGTAATCTAAATGGTGTTTCCATTAAAAAAAATCTATACTCTATATTTACCTATTTGTTTTTTTACCTATTCACCTTTTTTCCCTCTTATAACTTTAACAATTTAATTTTTTCAGAAAGTTGAATATATACTATCTTCTTCTTTTTTTCTGTAACTTTTAGAGTAACTTTTGATTCAAACCCTGAGTTGTGCAATAAAATATGTCATTTAAACATAAACACATAATGTATTGATTTTTTATAGTTTCGTTTTTGTTTCTTATTATAAATTTTAGGGGCAATTTCATATATACCCTTGTAAACTTGAAAAATATCATATATGCCAATTCAAAATTTAAATTATCATATATGTCCTTGTAAACTAATGAAAAAATTAGATTTACCCTTTTTATTAAAATCAATTTCAGAAATACCTAATTTACCCATTATGTACTTTAAAAGTTAAAAATATCATATATACACATTTAGTTTCAAAACTATATATTATCTAATAAACCATAGTTTTCTCAAAATATTGAATTTACCAATTCGTTAAAAGAATTTATCTTCACTTTCTTTAATAAATTACTATTCTTAATATAATGCGGAGGTCATATATGGATGAACCAAATATCTTTTACAACAAATATTAAAAATAACACAAGAAAGAAAACAATCAATGTTCGTTAGTATATCATAATATAGCACGAAAAGAAAAAAACAAATACAAAAGAGTAGCCAAAATCCCATAACATCAGTAATCATAAATGCAAAACAAATTCAGAGTATTAGTTTTCACAAAATTATGTACTCTTCTCATGTACATTCAGTGTATTCAGAGTACTTCCTAAGTTTCTATTAATGAGTTCCTCTTTGAAATCAATCATATTCATGAATGAGTCTTCCCATTTGCCATAAAGATCAATGTATGCTTGTTCCTTATCTCTAAAAACTTTTAGATATGATACATCAAAATTGTAAGTTTTCATAACCCACTTTTGAAGATCTGTAACAGAGACAACCCTATCAAATTTTAGTTTGTCTGTAATTACACTAGCAATCCACCCTTGAGTTGTAAGCTTATTACCACCTTTATTGCTTCGAGTGCATGAATGAGCTTTTATAAATGTCTTGACCTATACAATTAATAATGCATTTAACATTTTACACTTTAATATTAAGTATTCAATTACCTTAATGCAAACTAGTTAAGAATGCATTTAACATTTTATGCATTTTACTAAAGATCAACTCACGTATAACCATCTATTTAAAGAAAGCACTTACATGTTTTATTAACAATATAAAAGTGTATATATATAACATTTATTAGTTTATATACTTACTTTAAATGTAACTTATCTTGTGTGATGGAAGCATGAATTCTCCACTTGCACTTTTTGTCTATACACTTTGCTGTGAATCGGGTTGGGTCACTTTTCTCAATGACGTACTCAAATTCATTCATGAGTGCATAGTGGTTCAAGGCTCTTCTAAACTCGGTCACATTTAGAAACTTTGAGTTCACGTTTTAGTTGGAGTTTTCTTGCTTTGTGATTGAGTTTCCTCTTTATGATTTTGGAAATCAACTTCATTATCACTGCTATATTTACTATGATAATTTCATCATCGAGAGAATACTCTGATTCTTGCTCCCTTTCCGATTCATCAATAACTTCATTTTAAACACTACATAAGACATTAATTTAATTTTCGTGAAAATTATAGATGGTAATTGGTAAACAATATGTAAATATGTCATGTAGAATAAAGTGTTTTTTACCTTTGTTGTATTTGATTGGAATCAGTTATCCACTGTTGTCACATAAATGGTTCCCTATTTTTTCATCTCGTACATTTTAAGCATCAGCTCAAAACTATCATTAGAATCAAGGTTAATGAAAGATTGTTCAATTGCATTTTTTTCAAGAAAACAAATTAACAAAACGAGACCCCTATTTGACGGATAACGACTAGTAACCTCTTCGATTAAATCCCCCAAGCTATATGTGAACATATCAATATAAGCACATTTTTGAGATCCAAAACAATATCATTTCCTGTCATATGAGTTCTTAGTTAATCGAAAAGAGCCTCCGTATTTATGTTTTAACTTATACTTAGAAGATGTTCGCTTGTAAAAAATTTTTATTCAAACTTCAGTAAAGGTTTCTGACAATTCATAACATAAGAAAATAAAAGGTTCTTTACATTCAGGTATGGGTGATTGAACCATGAACTCCCACATAGGTACTAAAGAACTATTTTTTATGATATCCATGTTATCTTGAGACATTTGTTCATTGTATTTTCAAATATTCACCAAACAAATATATAAAATACAAAATCAAAATAGTAGTACTTTATACGGTAAAGTTCTGATCTAAAAGATGTATGAAAGTTAAAGAAATAATTTATAATGCCATAATAAAACTTTTAATTTGATTAAAATTTTCTTACTATAATACAAGAACCTTGATAAGTGAATTTTTATACACATTTAATTTGCCTCTTGATTCATAACATAAAACGAAAAATATATGTGGTGGAACCTATACATCTGTCACTATATCATCATTGCAAAATTATGATTTGGTAAAAGAATTAAAAAAATTCACATTATCCAATATAACTAAAATGGTAACACTTCAAAATCATCGTGAACATTTGAATGCCACGTATAACACATTCAATAATGGATTAATGGGAAAATTAAGATGAATAATGTATAAGCCTTAGAGATCGACACCATACATGAATGAAGTGGGTCTACCGACTGCAGAGGTAAATGATGGGATATGGATGTTGAATAATTAGGTTATTAAAACTAATATAATTGATAAGGGTAAAATAATCATATAGAAAAAAATCTTTTAAATTAGGTATATATGAGATTTTAAGTTTTCATTGGATATATATGATATTTTTCAAGTTTATAGGGGTATGTACGAAATTAATCCTAACAATAATAACAATAATAATAATAACAATAACAACAATAACAATAATAAGAATAACTATAATGACAATAACAATAATAATAATAATAATAATAGTAATAATTATAACACTAACAATAATAACAATAGTAGTAGTAGTAATAATATTAATAATAGTAATAATAATAATAATAATAATGATAATAATAATAATAATAATAATAATAATTATAACACTAACAATAATAACAATATATGTTACATGTTATTTTTATGATATTTGAATTAGGGTGTTCTTATGAGGATTATATATTTTTATATCCAACTTAACTGTTTGAAGGAAAATTGATATATAAATATAAGTGTATATTATATAAATTAAAAAATTTAAAGGTTTTTTAGTGAAAGATTTGAAATATATATAAACAAAAGTAAAACCCTAATCCTTTCATGACCCCCAAAATCGTCCTAAGAACCCCTATTCCCTCCTGACTTCCAGCCCTAGAACACACACTCTCACTTAATTCTTTCTAGTTATGGAGACTTGTTAGTGATCAACTTGATGTATTAGATAATGATTATCACCTATAATCCATATATTTCAAAATAATTAGTTATTGAAAACCCTAACTCATGCAATCAATCCAAAACTTGTAATTGATGAAATTAAGCATTGTCATTGGATTAAATTAAAGCTATTTTTGATGGATAATGGAAATTATGCAAGAAAATCATGGATTGAACTTGTAGTTCATAACTTACCCAAAGTGAAAACTTTTGTTTCTCAAAACTTTGGAATTTGGTATTTAATGATGTATGTTATGTTATAATGATGAATATAGATTAGATTAATCATATAATTGATAAATTATTAGATAGTTTAATGAGTTATGGATTATTAGATCACATCCTTCCAATGAGCAAACTTTGTAATTTTGATTATAAAATTCAATGGTTTAAACATGCTTGGAATGACCGTATCATGCTAGAATGATGTAACACCCGGTTATTTAAAAACAAAGACAAGAAATGAAGAATAAAAGAAGGAAATGCAATTAAACCCAAGATAAGGGGTTAAAAGTGTCAAAAAGACAAAATCTTTCAAAAGTTGGTGTAAAGGTGGGCATGGCCGCCCACCCTCCCTTCACATCACTTTTCATTCGGTTAGAAAGAGAGAGTGAGAGCAGAAACTCTTGGTTGAAGAAGAATGTTGGACCAAAAGAACCAATGAGCCGGATCAGAGAAACCTTTAAGTCCCACAAACGTCACAACAACTGCTGAAGTTCACAACAGCTGAAGACAAAGTCTGAAGACAAAGTCTGAAGACACAAGTGCTGAAGACAGTCTGAAGACACAAGTGCTGAAGACAGTCTGAAGACACAAGTGCTGAAGATAAAGTCTGAAGACAATGTCTCAAGACACAAGTGCTGAAGACAGTCTGAAGACACAAGTGCTGAATACAAAGTCTGAAGACACAAGTGCTGAAGAAAAAGTCTGAAGACAAGTGCTGAAGACAAAGTCTGAAGACACAAGTGCTGAAGACAAAGTCTGAAGACACAAGTGCTGAAGACAAGTGCTGAAGACAAAGTCTGAAGACAAGTGCTGAAGACAAAGTCTGAAGACACAAGTGCTGAAGACAAAGTCTGAAGACACAAGTGCTGAAGACAAAGTCTGAAGACAAGTACTGAAGACAGTCTGAAGACAAGTGCTGAAGACAAGTACTGAAGACCAAGTATCAGACGTTGTCACAACAGCTGAAGAGGTCTTCTTCAGTAGTTGTGATGGTTTTCTTTCAGTAGTTTTATATTTTCCCTTTTCAGTAGTTTTGTTTTCAGTAGTTTAGTTTCAGTAGTTTAGCATCAGTAGTTTTATTTTGTACTTAGCACTCTCTGATATGTTCTCAGTAGTTGTGAACATTTCAGTAGTTTGTTAAGTGTTAGTTATTTTTGTAATAAATCTGCCAGTTGTCACTATTCCGTGATATCAGCAGTGATTGCACTCTATATAAGGAGTGTCAACCTAATTGTAATCGGTGAATGATTGAGCAGAAACATTTGATATTATTGAAACATTCCTTTTCACAGAAATATATTCTCTCGTTACCACCGTATTTGTTCTTAATGCATACGAATATCAAATTCTTGCTATAATTTGTCTAATTCTTGTTCTTATTCCGCTGCGTTACACTCTAATCCATCAAACTTGAGATCATTTGATCCTGTCAAATGGTATCAGAGCAGGTTAATCATTGATCGATCTAATAATTGATCATTGAAACTGCTATCCAAGATCCAAGTTTGATTGAATTAGCATTTTTGCAAGAAATGGTTATAGAGATTGAATTTTCTGTGTTTTTTGGTCATTCATCCTGAGATTTATTCTTGGTTTTCATTGAGTCTGTTGTGGTCTGTGTAAAATCTTTTAAAAGCTTGAATTAAATTGTATTTGGACCTAAAATGACTACTCCTTCCAATGATCCTCACAATACTGGTTCCTCAACCAAGCCTCCAATGCTGGTTAGGAGTGAGTATAGCATATGGCAACGACGAATGCTTCATCACCTATCTGTTAACAGCTCAGGTTGTTGGACATCAGTGGTACATGGTCCACACAAGCCTATGGTGAATAACCCGGAAACCAATCAAATGGTTCCGAAGAGGAGGGAGCAATACTCAGATGAGGATAAGAAATTGTTTGAGATTGATGCAAAAGCCCATGGAATTCTGGCCATGGCACTGCCCAATGAAATCTATTCTGGGCTAATGCATTATGAAACTGCCCATGACCTCTGGAATGCCTTGAAAGAACAATTTGGAGGAACAGATGAGGTCTTGGCAAATAATAGAGAAATCCTTGCCCAACAATATGAGACATTCTCTCATAGGAAGGGTGAGACACTGACTCAACAGTTTGAGTGGTTCTCTTGTTTGATCTCTGAATTAAAAATGGTCAAACATGAGTACACAAATAGCCAGATGAATAACAGATTTCTCAGATCACTGCCTGAGAGATGGGACACATATACTATTGTCCTACGCTCCAGTGCAAATTTGGACAAACTATCTCTCACCCAACTCCATGGGAAATTGCTCACATTTGAGAGAGAGATAGAACAGAAACGAAAACTATCATCATCTGGAAAGCTCACTGATGATTTTGTACCAGGAAACACTGCCTTGGTAAGTCATGAGTCAGAGTATGCAGGATCAGAATGCCACTATGATGAGCATATTGATTTCACCTCAAACAATTCTAATCATGCCTTTGTGAGTGTTGATTGTCATTCTGGTAATAATAGTGACAATCTATGCTTTATCATGGATGATTTGAAGGGCATTGCTGATGATGATTTAGAAGAGATGGATATTTTGAGCCAAATGGCCTTGATCAATATCAGATTTCAGAAATTCTACAAGAGAACTGGCAGGAAATTTCCTGGACTCTCTGACAAAACCAAAGTCGGTTTTGACAAGAGCAAGTTGAAGTGTCACAAATGCCACAGGCTTGGACACTTTGCAAGAGAGTGTAGATCAACTGGATCTAACACCTCTGCACCCTTTTTGACTTTTCCAAATAACAATTCACAATCCAAAGGGCAACATTCTGCTGGTTCTAGTCATTCATCACACCCTCAATCTCCTGCATATTTTGTTCCTCAGGGTCAAATGCCATATCCTTATCCCTGCTATTATATGCCACAGTCAAATCAAGTTCAAGCTCCTATAGTACCATAACCACATGCACTACCAGAACCTCAACCATCTCCATCTCAATCACAACCTCATCACAGCTTCTTCACATCTGGAGTCGTTGACTGGAGTAGCTTACCTCATAACTTGTCCGGTCACACTGAGCAATACTATGCTGGTGCTAGTCAACATGGTGGTGAACACCCTTTTGGAAATCTTGCTCTCATGGCCCTGGAGTCTACTGAGGGTTCCTGTTCAAATGCATCATCTTCACAGGTAACTCATGTATCTTCAGAGGCTAAAGCCAAGTTATGTTCTGAATCATGCATAGCTGCCTTTATCTCTATTAGAGAGGCAAATGTAGCATTAATAAATCAAAAACTTGAGTTTGAGAAAACCATTTTCAAAAGAAAAGGTGAGTATGAGTCTGCTCTTAACAGTAAAAGTGATGAGATTTATAAGCTTAAATGCCAATTAAATGATGAAAAGGCCAAGCTAGAGGTTATTCTGGAAGACCATAGGAGTCTCAAAGAAAAACTTGCAGCGACCCAAGTTGAGTGTGACCGCTGGGTCTCATCATGCAAGGGATTTGAAATGCTTCTTAGCAAGCAAACTGCTTCAAATGTGAAGTTTGGTATTGGTTACAACCATACTGCTCCACCAACAGACTTTACTCCTAACTCCATAGTTAAGTCTGAAAGTGAAAGCAATCTCCAAACCACATTATCGTGTGAATCATTCTCCAGTGATAATCTAAGATCAGAGAATGAAACCAGTGTTAAGATCTCAACAAATAAATTGACTGATGGTCTAACTACTGAGACTCATATGAAGCTGAGTACTTCAGATGTTGTTCCTCAATGTACCCCAAGTACTGAAAGAGACCCAACATCTGAAAAGCATTTCAAATAAGTTGAAATACAAGGACTAACAACTGCTGAGGAATCCATCAAACGGTCTATTAGGACGGATGGAAAACAGTTGAATTACCAGTCTTCAGCTGTTACAAATCCTTTAGTACCTAGTACTGATAGGAGGAAAGTACTGAAGATCACACCTTCAGTAGTTTCCACTTCAGCAGTAAAGATGTCCAAGATGAAGAATAAACCATGTGAAATTTGTGGTAAATTCAATCATCTATCTGATGAATGTTGGTACAAAAAGGGTTTAAAGCTCCAAAGGGATGAGCTCATTAAACTAGAAATAAATAAAATGAAAACTGAGTTTGAGACCAAGTTTGTACCATAATCATCTCAACCTGATAAACCCAAGGCCTTACAAAATCCACTAAGAAGGATGCGGTTTTCTTTCAGGAGGTATACTCCAGGCATAACTCAGACCTCACTCTCAAAGAAGCTGCCCGAATGCTAAAACCCAAGCAGAGGGAACCCACAGCTTTCACCACTAGAACCAGAGTCCCCACCAAACAAAAACCAAACGCCCCAAAACAGCTATTCAGGGAAATGAGTCCCCTGAAGATGCTCCTGTACCACCAAGGCAGGATATACTTGCTGGTTTAAACCCCCCAGCAGTATCAGAGACTTTACCAGCCAACATCGCACAGGCATCCTCTCAAAAGAATCCTGATGCAACCTTATCAGGGGCAACCACATCGCTGAGACCTCTCTCACTTGAGGAGGTTATCATTGAAGAGCATTCCTCTCGCCGGATGCAATCAGCTTCTATCCCCTCTCCCCATGCAAATGCCTCCCAAAGTCCAACCATTATAATTGCAAACGTGCTGACTCAGCTGCATGCCTCTCCTCCTCCCCAACAAACACCAACAAAGGGGAGAACGATAACAATTGAGGAAGAGGATCAACATGCTTCTGACAACCCATAGCACCAGGGTTTAACTGTTCTATCTCCTGGTGTGGATATGCAGATACGAACATCTGGTGAGGCTGCCACCTCTTCTGAATCAGCACATGATCAGACTGAGGCTGGTAACATAGCTAAGACCTCACCAGAGGCAACAGCTGATGAAGGACATCGTCCTGAGGCTGGAAGTCCCCAGTTCCAAGAAAAAGGGGCAAATGCTAAAACTGGTCTACACCCGGTGCTTGTACATCCTGCTACAAGCAGGAGGTCAGGTGATTCAACATCTGCTGATGATGACCTAGGCTTTTTCTATGACATTCTAGCCCACAACACCATCCTGGAGGCTGAGGTAAGCAGACTACAAGAACTGCTTGCCAAGAAGTCTGAGGATGTAAGTCCATCTGCCCCCACTAACCCACAGATGGCACCTTCATTCGAAGGTCCCCCAAACACTTCACCCTCTCACTTCACTGAGCCTCCAGCCTCTGCCTTTGGCACTATCTCTCAGGGACAAAACCCCCCTGAGCAGATGGTTGCTGCATTCCAACAATCCATACCTCTCATCACTCCCATCATCAATGACATTGTTCATAAAGCCTTTGATGAGAGGATCTCCTCAAGTCTACAACCACTCATTGATGATGCTGTGCACAAGAAACTTTCTGTGGTACAAAACCCTACAACCAATGCATCCAAAAAGGGGGAGAGTACAGCAGTGAAAGAAAAGAAAAGAAAAAAAACTGAGAATGAGAAGGCACAAGAGAAAACCAAGGAGTTGGAGAAGAAAAAGGAACAACAACTGATCACTTACAAAAGAAAGAAAAGTGCTGGTGATCAAAAGAATGCTGAAGAAAAATCCTTGGAAGAGCTGATAAAAGATGCAGATGAAGCACACAGCCGACCCATGGACAAAATCATTGAGCAACTCTTTAAGCAAGACTTTGATACAGCCAAACTAGACAGTGAGATCAGGAGGTTGGAAGTAAGTGAAATCCAAAACAGATGGGCTGGGTACAGTGTGCTGGAGAAAGAGAGATTGGAGATCATGATTCGATTCATAGCCAAATACTTAGGAAGATCACTAATGGAGATTCGTTCATGGACCAAGACAGCATTCTGGCTATAGCCACCAGAATCTGTTTGTCTGAGCAATTTCATAAGGGGATAATTATTGAAGCACTTGATGAGGCTGGAGCTGGGAAAAGGCTTGAAATGGCAAAACTCACAAAAGCCAAACTTACAACCAAAATGCTTGAACAATCTTCCCATCACCCACTCAAAAACAGCCTACCGCTCAAATCTCCAAACCAATCTCAAAACTCAAATCCAAACATCCTCAACCCTCAAAACCAATTCCTTTACCACAAAAACTAACCCAACCATCATCCAGTGATGCACCTAGAAGGAGGAGAAGGGTGCTGAGGATAGAAGAAGATGAAGAAGAAGATGATGAAGATGATAGTCTGCCACTCTCTGCTGTTCTAAGGGTACCAGAACCCAGGAGTCAACTCATGATCACACCTGACTCACAAAGGGAAATAGTTAAAGTCAAAATTGAAGATGAAGAACAGCAGAAGCAGCACGATGAGCAACTACTGAAGATGGTTGACACGGAATTTCCCCAGTCATCATCTATACAAGCCATGAAAGGGCATGCTCAGAGGCTGTACACTCTCAGACACACATTTCAGTACCAAAAAGAGAGTGAGAGTATGGCCAGACCCCAAGGTGAGATCTAGAATACACAAAAGATCCATTCCACATAGATACAATGGCCAGGTTAGAAAAACAATAGACTCTACAATCATGTTGGCCATTGTAGTCTCACCTTAGGAAATACTCGATGAATTCAAGAAGGCTCATCAATCAAAAATGACCCCTCAAGCCTTACTGGAAAACAAGATGATCAAAAAGGGGTTATTATATAAGAAGCTTGAAGACATTAAGAAGAATGAGCTCCAGTTACTCCTTGAGGGCACCCATCCTGATGAATTTGTCTATAGGGAGATAACTACTGTGGAGTTGAAGAATGGCAGGACTGTAAAGTACTTATCTGAGTACTATGGTCCAGAGTTCTTCTTTGAAGGAGGAGTAGAAGAACTCTCCAAGGAGGAACAGGTTGTTCTCCTTGAGGCCTATGTTCGTGAGTCTTACAGACTCGTAAATGGGAAGTAGGTTTCATGGTTGGGATCACAACTCTATGTCCAGATTCCCCAAAACAGAGTTCCCCTCCATACTTAGCCAAACACATGATTAGAAACCTCTTCCTGGCCTGTGCTGATCTGATTCTCTGAAGCTGATCAAAAGAAGTCTTTGCCAACAATAAGTGGGACCTTAATAAAGTTAAAGGTTTTGACTGCATTGGTTCAGGGGGAGTTTGTTGGACCAAAAGAACCAATGAGCCGGATCAGAAAAACCTTCAAGTCCCACAGACGTCACAACAACTGCTGAAGTTCACAACAGCTGAAGACAAAGTCTGAAGACAAAGTCTAAAGACACAAGTGCTAAGACAGTCTGAAGACACAAGTGCTGAAGACAAAGTCTGAAGACAAAGTCTGAAGACACAAGTGCTGAAGACAGTCTGAAGACACAAGTGCTGAAGACAAAGTCTGAAGACACAAGTGCTGAAGACAAAGTCTGAAGACAAGTGTTGAAGACAAAGTCTGAAGACACAAGTGCTGAAGACAAAGTCTGAAGACACAAGTGCTGAATACAAAGTCTGAAGACAAGTGCTGAAGACAAAGTCTGAAGACAAGTGCTGAAGACAAAGTCTGAAGACACAAGTGCTGAAGACAAAGTCTGAAGACACAAGTGCTGAAGACAAGTACTGAAGACAGTCTGAAGACAAGTGCTGAAGACAAGTACTGAAGACCAAGTATCAAACGTTGTCACAACAGCTGAAGAGGTCTTCTTCAGTAGTTGTGACGGTTTTCTTTTCAGTAGTTTTATATTTTCCCTTTCAGTAGTTTTGTTTTCAGTAGTTTAGTTTCAGTAGTTTAGCATCAGTAGTTTTATTTTGTACTTAGCACTCTCTGATATGTTCTCAGTAGTTGTGAACATTTCAGTAGTTTGTTAAGTGTTAGTTATTTTTGTAATAAATCTGCCAGTTGTCACTATTCCATGATATCAGCAGTGATTGCACTCTATATAAGGAGTGTCAACCTAATTGTATCTGTGAATGATTGAGCAAAAACATTTGATATTATTGAAACATTCCTTTTCACAGAAATATATTCTCTCGTTACAACCGTATTTGTTCTTAATGCATACGAATATCAAATTCTTGCTATAATTTGTCTAATTCTTGTTCTTATTCCGCTGCGTTACACTTTAATCCATCAAACTTGAGATCACTGATCCTGTCCGTTGTGGTGTTGGCGTATCCACATCCTTTTCAATCAGTTAGATGTCACTATCAAGTGACGTCAGTTGATGTCACATTCCTTATAAAAGGAATGTTGACCTAATTTCCTTGTACAGGAAGCTTGTGCGTGAATAAAAACATTTTTTTTGAAGAAAACTCTCTCTCTATAACTGTTACTGTTTGATTGAATATTCATATTACTCTTGCTATAACTTAGTCTAATTCGTGTGCTATTCCGCTGCAAATATCAAACTAATTGATCAAACTAGATCTCGATTCTTTCAAATGGCATCAGAGCTGGTTAATCATTGATCGATTTAACAATTGATCATTGAAACTGATCTTTTGATATCTAAGTTTGATCGAATTAGCAAATTTGCAAAAATTGGTTAGAGAGGTTGTTTTTCTGTTGCTTCCTGTGAATTAATTTGAGATTCTTCTTGTTTTAAACTGTGTTGTTGAGTTTTTTGAGCTAGATCTGTTAAAATCTCATTGAACCTGTTTGAATTGGTGAAAATGGCTACATCAATCAATGATCCTCACAATACTGGCTCCTCAACAAAGCCTCCAATGCTTGTTAGGAGTGAGTATAACATATGGCAACGCCAAATGCTCCATCACCTGTCTGTCAACAGTTTAGGTTGTTGGAAATCTATGGTTCATGGACCATATAAGCCTACAAGAGGCTTGAGAACTTCAAACAAAATGAGCTCAGTCTATTACTTGAAGGTACTCACCCAGATGAGTTTGCATACAGACAGATTACAACAGTTGAGCTCAAAAATGGCAAACAGGCTAAGTTCATTTCAAAGCTGTATGGGCGTGAAGGACTGTTTGATGGTGGAGCTGAAAATCTTACCATGGAAGAACAAATTATGTTTCTCAGAGCATACACCAAAGAATCCTACAGGCTTATACATGGGAAGTAGATTTCATGGATAGGACCACAGCCCTGTGTCTAGTTCCCCAAAGTCAGGGCTTTTATCCATACTATGCCAACCAAATTTCAGAAATCTATTCCCAGGCCAGTGCTTAATTGGGTCATCTTCTTAGCTGATCAAGAAGGAAAAAGACCAATCTTATCGCCAACAATAAGTGGGACCTCAATAAAGTTAAGGTTTTGGCTGCATTGGTTCAGGGGGAGTTTGTTGGACCAAAAGAACCAATGAGCCGGATCAGAAAAACCTTAAGTCCCACAGACGTCACAACAACTGCTGAAGTCCATAACAGCTGAAGACACAAGTGCTGAAGACAAAGTCTGAAGACAAGTGCTAAAGACAAAGTCTGAAGACACAAGTGCTGAAGACAAAGTCTGAAGACACAAGTGCTGAAGACAAAATCTGAAGACACAAGTGCTGAAGACAAAGTCTGAAGACACAAGTGCTGAAGACAAAGTCTGAAGACACAAGTGCTGAAGACAAAGTCTGAAGACACAAGTGCTGAAGACAAAGTCTGAAGATACAAGTGCTGAAGACAAAGTCTGAAGACAAGTACTGAAGACAGTCTGAAGACAAGTGCTGAAGACAAGTACTGAAGACCAAGTATCAGACGTTGTCACAACAGCTGAAGAGGTCTTCTTCAGTAGTTGTGACGGTTTTCTTTCAGTAGTTTTATGTTTTTCTTTTCAGTAGTTTTGTAAAACGACTGAAGATCTTGTTATTCATTCGTTGTAGTTTCAGTAGTTTCGTATCAGTAGTTTTATGTTTTATACTTAGCACTCTGATATGTTCTCAGTAGTTGTGAACATTTCAGTAGTTTGTTAAGTTTTAGTTATTTTTGTAATAAATCTGCAAGATGTCACTATCCCGTGATATCAGCAGTGATTGCACTCTATATAAGGAGTGTCAACCTAATTGTAATCGGTGAATGATTGAGCAGAAACATTTGATATTATTGAAACATTCCTTTTCACAGAAATTATTCTCTCGTTACAACCGTATTTGTTCTTAATGCATACGAATATCAAATTCTTGCTATAATTTGTCTAATTCTTGTTCTTATTCCACTGCGTTACACTCTAATCCATCAAACTTGAGATCACTGATCCTGTCAAAGAAGAAGATTAAGGTCGAATCCAAGGTATGAATTCGTGGTTTTTAAGCGTTTGTGTTGGGTTTTGGTCTCGGGTTTATGCTTATATGTTTGTGTGTGTTCGGGTGTGTGTGTTTGGTGGGGTTTTTAGGTGTTTGAATTCATTTGCAAAAGGGTTAGAAGGAAAATACACGCAAGTTGCACTAGGTGAGTTTCTAGACCCCGATTTCTAATTGTTTTAAACTCTTTGGGGCTGAAAATGTATTAAAATGGTTTTACAATGTTTATGTATGTATACTGTATGTATTATGCATGTTGGAGGATGATTCTTAGATGCCTATAGGTTGTTCATGTTTAGAATAGCCTTGGTAAGCTTAGAACAGATGGGTTTGATGATTGAGTTTGAAAACATCCTAGAAACATGTTGTACAGAAGGTTCATGCGCCCAGATAAGGCTCATGTGCCTGCAAATGCCTTAGAAATATTTAAGTGTAATTCATGCGCCTAAACAGTGGCCCATGCGCCCAACAGAAATAATGGCCTAAGTGTTCCCATGCGCCCAAAACTCATGCACCCAAATAGTATCCATGCGCCTAGAATTAGGCTGGAATTGACTAAGTGTCCACACGCCCAGGAATTCCCATGCGCCTAGGCACTCATGTGCCTGCATAGTGCCCATGCGCCTGAAAGTTGCCCTTGTGCCTAAGTGTTCCCCATGCGCCTGCATAGTGTTCATGTGCATGCATAGTGCCCATGCGTCTAAGGATTTAGAATATTTTTTGATTTTTGGGGAAAAGTGTAATGTAGGCTTTGACTTGGGAGGTTCCCGGGGGCTATGTAGGTTGACTTTTTGAAGTCATAAATATTATGATGGGTGATACATGATGTGATGTAAGATGGGTGATTAGGCATGATGATGTGTGAAAGATAATATTTGATGATTATGTATGATTGTATGATATGTTCCTTATGGTGATGTATGTTTATCTTTCTTATGGATTTACGTGTCATGTTAATGAATGAATGAAGTATTATGTAACGTAAAGTGAAAGATAATGAAAGAGGAATACGAAGTACGAATGCATGCATTATTGAATGTAGAATGAACGAAGGAAAGGCTTGCAAGCACATAAATGAGGTGAGCAACCCAGTTGTTGCAATAGACTCAAACAACGTGCAATCGTGTAGTTACCATGAGGTGAGCAACCCTATGGTTGCAACAGACTCGGGTAGCGTGCTATCGTTGAAATTGGCAATTGGGGTGAGCAACCCTATGGGTGCAACAAACTCGGATAGCGAGTTATCGTGAAGTTGCCATGAGGTGAGCGACCCTATGGTTGCAACTGACTCGGATAGCGTGCTATCGTTGAAGTTGGCAATTGGGGTGAGCAACCCTATGGTTGCAACAGACTCGGATAGCATGCAAATAGTTGTGATTGTTAATGAGGTGAGCGACCCTGTTATTGCAACAGACTCGAAAGGATGAACGTATATAATGGGCGAAGTTAACGAATATAATGGAAGATAATAATTATATTATCAATGTGTACATATGATGTATGATCACGAAAGAATGTAAAGCGCAGTATGATTTGAAAGAAAGTAAAGAACGGTTTTAACGATTGAAATGTATGTTTTATTATAAAACTAGAACTCACTCATCGACGCTGACTTTTATACATTTTCAGTTGGCAGGTAAACGTTGCTGAGGATGGCACGAGACGGCTACTCAGCTCTTTTGAATGCCATTATTTTGTTAATGTTTTTGCATTGTAATGCGAACGAATGATGTTTTGAAATGAACGCTTGTATTAACTTGCAAAAGCATTTGTAATGATATGAAAGGTTATTTTTTTATGTTTCGCTGCAATATTTTCATAAGGCAAATGTAATTATATGTTTTATTTTGTGAAGATCCAACTGTAAGCGTCCCGGGATCGGGGCCTTACAAATGATTATTGGTAATGATGATATGTTTTAATGCTAAATTTGTTGGATGTATAATTTAGATCATGTTGTTAGAAAGTTTAGTATGATGACTTTGGGAATTGGATATTTGAGTGTACATGTATGCTAGATAATAATGTGGTGTGGTATTGACTACAATAATAATGGTAACTAGGTCTACATGATTAAAACTTGTTGTGCATACGTGTTAGGACCGTTTATGTACAGAGTACTAACTGATTCTGCGCGTATAACAACTTAAATAGTGCGGAATCCTATTTGATTGGCGATCCAATCAGGGAGAACACAGTTTTGATCAATCTAACGATTAATGAAACATTACGAATGATTAGAACACGATCAACTATGATCTATGAACTTGGAACAGGTTTTCTTGAGTCTTTGGACGGATAGGGTACAATTATGTGCGTAGGTATTCGAATTGTCGTGTTTTTCCTTGAATTAGGTGGTATTTATAGGTTAGAGTTTTCCAATCATACGACTAAACCATTAGCATGGTTCAGTTGTGCGACTAAATCATGCGATTGATCCATACGCACGACTGAAGATTCAGTCGTGCGACTGTGCCAATCTTATGTCTCAATCGTGCGACTGATCCAGTCTCCTGGTTCAGTCATACGACTGGTACATTAGCATGAAGTATTCATGCGTATGGTCCATTAGCATGGTTCATTCGGAAGAGAACTTCACACGATTAAGTTTGAACATATTTCTCAATCATTATTGACTAAGAACTATGTACAATAACCTCAAACCTATATAGTTAGTTCAATATACTTTATTACACAATAAACAATGAAATATTAAACATTATAAGCATCAACCACACATTGTATTTCATTCATACCCATTCAATTACATATATGTAAGACATGATAGACATTTTACATTAAACTCCTAAACTAGGTACACATGTATCAACAATATGCATGTGTTTAACCAATATGACAAAACTCGAAAATCTTAATGGTTTATGTTATACTTTGAATACAATGATATGGTGGTGAATATCATACATGCATATGGATCTAAGGCCCTTACATAGTATGATACTCAAGGTTTGGGATGTGAGGTTGCAAGTTTACTTCACATGGCACATGATGATTGGTCTAAACCTTGTACGTATCTATATTATATGATAGTAACATAGGTAGTTACATGATAGGAAAATCTAAAATAATTGGTTTTTATGATTGAATGTATAATTTGGTTATTATTTGTGGGTACGTATGTGTTGTATTGTAGGTTTTGCTCATATGAAAAACTTGATAAAGTTTAGACTTTATTATGTGCAATATGCGAATGTATTGGATTAAACTCATGAATGTCTAGTTTTGTTGATGTTAAACAAATATGATTTCACTTAACATGTAACCAGAGGGTCAAACAGAACAACTAGGTTAAACTTGGTCAAAGTTTTTAATGTGCATGAATCAATGGGATTGATTGGACACTTAGGGTTTTGTGAACTAACCCTCCGTGCACGTACTTTTTCACTAGTATATTTTACGTAACCCGTGAAGGGTTGTCTTTTGGTCTAGGACTTTATTTACATTGTTCTTGCAAACACCTAATGTGATTTCGCTACCCCAATATTATTTACTCCTTTTGGGGGGAGAAAGCATACCTAAAACGCTTTACTTCATAACTTGTGTATCGCATGATACATAGTGTAGGTTACCATTGAAAAGTCCTTACTATTTCAAATTGTTAGTTATGGTTTATTAGTGAGTAATATTTGTTAGTACTACTAGGTGTGGCAAACCCCACCTATATGACGTGAGGTCAAACGAGAGCAACATTGTCCTAAATTGCTAACACATTGGGTCATGACTTCGTAAGTTGTGATGGAAGGCAAACAAATGAATACAAACATCTTTGATCCTTAAAACACTATGGTTTATGCCTATGTTATAGATTAGTTATATGTATCATTACATTTTACTTATGTTATTACAACTTAATGTTTTTGTTTATTTTCAACCTCATGAACTCCTTAACCCCATGTTCACACTTTAATATGTCCTTTTTAGGTCGATATGGGTCTGATAGGGTCACAACATTAGTCACATGACATACAAACACTTTCAACCACATGAACTACTCTTTACATTTAAACTTGGGTTTTAGGCGCGTGTTTTATGCATTTAATTTTCATATTAAAAAGTTTAGAACATTACGCTTCCATAATGTTTAAGTCTTAAACTCTGATATTTGTTTCAAAAACTAATATAGTGGTCATTGAGAGTAACTAATAAGTGAAATCATATTTGTTCACACGCCTCACAATAAAACCACGCATGTGGATTTCAGGGTGTTATATTTAGATACATCATAACTATGTGCTTTTTCATATTGGGTCATAAAATATTGATTACCGAGTTTCATTAAGATTTTATTTGCACTGGTATGAATAGAATCTCGAGTTTTGTGAGCCTCTTTAATGATGATAGTTCAAAGATTATCACACTTAGGAATCCAAAGATATTCAAGAAGTAAATAAGACCATCAAATTTGGTTTCCAATTGAAGTTCAGCATTGCATAACATTTTATCATAAATGTTTCCTTCAGTGACTAAAATATGTTTGGCATCAAGAATATGGATTTTAAGATTGGATTGAACTATAACACTTTGAAGCATATCATAATTCTTACGACTCAATGCATAGGCTACAACATTCACTTTTCCCATATGATAGTGAATCTTGCGGTCATATGCGTGAAGTAATTTTTCCTATCGTCATTGCCTCATGTTTAATTATTTTGCATTGAAGATATTATGGAGATTTTTATCATCGGTTAATAAAACACACTTGGTGCCATGAAGAGAGTTTCTCCATACTTGGGGAGCAAAAACAGAGCACCTTACTTAAGATCATGAGTCATGTAGTTCTTTTCATATATCTTGAGTTAGGTTGAATAAGAACAACAACCAAGACCTTGCTTTGAAGAATTGCAATAGAAAAGGAACTCCTTGTTTTCATTAGGAAAAGTCAAGATTGGAGCATTACACAAATTTTGCTTGAGAGTTTGAAAGGATTTCTCTTGATCGGGCCCCCCAATTAAAAGGCTTGTCTTTGTGAGTCAAAATAGTGAGAGGCACAATGGTGATTGAGAAGTTATGAATAAAACAATGTTAATAAATGGCTAGATCATGGAATAAGCAAATCTTGTGGAAGTTTCAGGTTGTACCTAATTCTTCATTGCTTCAATCTTTGAAGGATGTTGATGACTTCCTTTGTCATTAAAAATGTGACCAAGGAATCAGACTTCCTTAGCCCAAGATACACACTTTGAAAAAATTAGCATAGAGTTTCTCCTTATTCAAAAGTTTAAGAGATGTTATTCATGATTGTATTTGGACTTTGAATAAATGAAAATATCATCGATGAAAATGACCATGAATTTTCCAAATATGGCTTACACATGTGATTCATCAAATCCATTAAAATAGTAGTTGCATTGGTCAAACAAAAGGCATAACCATGATTTCATAATGGCCATAGCTTGTATAGAAGGATGTTTTGGAAATATCATCATGCATTCGAATCTGATAATATCTAGAACGAATATGAATATTTGAGAAATAAGAAGCTCTTTGAAGGAAATCAAACAAATTATCAATTATTGGTACGGGATATCAAATCTTAACAGTGTGCTTGCTGAGTTCCAAATAAATGATGCACATACGAAAGGAACCATCATTCATCTTCACAAACAGAACAAGAGCCCGCCAAGGTGAGAAACTTGGACAAATGAACCATTTATAAAAATTTCCTAGGGTTGATTAGCAAGCTCTTTGATCTTAGATGTTGTTACACAATAAGGAGATTTTGTCACAGCTGTAGCACCAAGCATAAGATCTATTATAGACTTGACTTGACGAACGGGACGAAGACAAGAGCCCCCCAATTTTGGGATTAGAGTCATAACATGCTCTTTAATGAGCATGAGTGCATTTTTCTCAAGCCCGGGGTGGTCATTCCTCATGAGTATATTCTGCTTAGAGCCCCCAGGAAAGGGAACATGTACAAGATGGATTTGCAAGAAACATCTCCCTCTGGAGAAGTTTCATGCTTTCTGTCAAAAGCCAATAGTGATGAGTCTTTCCTATGGCATAAAATAATGTGCCATGTAAACGTTAAGAACATGAATAAACTAATTAAGAATGATTTGGTAACTGGAATGCCAAAGAAAGAGTTTACAAGTGATGACCATTGTGTTGCATGCCTGAAAGGGAAGCAACATAAGGTATCTCACAAGCCTAAGGAAATGAACTCCATCACTACACCCCTACACTTGTTACATATGGATCTCTTTGGCCCAGCCAGTGTAATGAGTCTAGGAAGGACCTCTTACTATTTAGTGATCACAGATGACTTTACAAGATTCACTTAGGTCTTTTTCCTTAGAACTAAGGATGAGACTCCTGAGATTCTAAAGAATTTCATCTTGAAGATTGAGAATCAATCTGATCATAAGGTCAAAATCATAAGATGTGATCAGGGAACTGAATTCAAGAACCAAATCCTTGATGCATTTTGTGATGAAAAGGGTATTACAAGACAATACAGTGCTCCCAGGACTCCTCAGTAGAATGGTGTTGCTGAGAGGAGAAACAAGACACTAATTGAAGCTGCAAGAACCATGTTGTCTGACGCTAAGCTGCCCATCACCTTCTGAGCAGAGGCAATCGTACTGCCTGCTATGTGCAGAACAGAGTTTTAGTGGTTAAGACTCATGGCAAGACTTCTTATGAACTTTGCACAAAAGGAAACCTTTCATTAGTTTTCTTCGGTCATTTGGATGTCCTTGCACCATCTTGAATACCAAGGATCAAATTGCCAAATTTGCTGAGAAATCAGATGATGGACACTTCATTGGATACTCTTCCCAAGATAAGGCTTACAGAGTATACAATCTTAGAACTAGAATTGTTGAGGAGTCAGCCAATGTGACTTTCGATGAACACACACACTGTGTGGCTGGTTCTATCCTCATTGGATTTTTGATCTAGATCTAGTTACCAACTATTTTAGCAAATCTTGTTAGACTGTTTCATGATCTATAGAAAATCTAAATACAGGTGATCCTGATCCAAGATTTGAGATGAGAAGACCTTCAGGTAACACATCTTCAGCTCTAGTTGGGACTACTTCTGTAAATGAGATTTCTATCATCACCACAATGACAAACTCAACTGATACATCTGGTATGCCTTCAAATTCCAGCTCAGAGGCTCCACAACCAGATAAAGATACTTCAAATGCAGAAGACAATGATGGTAGTGGTGATAGTGATCAAGACTTTCTTGATGCTGATTACTACTCCATAGATGACAACATCAATGATGTCACACACTCCTTGAATCAAGTCTCTCTTGATAAGTGTGCTGATGTGGTGGGAGAAACATCTATGCCAGATCTAAATTTCTCTAATTTAGATCTTTCTCAGCAACTTGCTGTGATACCCAGCTAAGGATCCATAAGTCTCATCCCATTACAAACATCATTGGAGATGTTGTCTCTGGGTAAGAACAAGAGGACACACCCATGAAGGAAATGTTTGTCTTCACTCTTGTTTCTTGTCCTAGATAGGGCCAAAGAAAGTTGATGAGGCTCTAAAGGATGGAAGTTGGATTGAAGTTATGCAAGAGGAGCTACTTCAATTCAAAAGATAGAAAGTTTGGAACCTTTGTCCTCTTCCTCATGGGAAGACTACCATTGGAACCAAATGGGTGTTTAGGAACAAGAAGGATGATAGAGGCATTATCATCAAGAACAAAGCTAGACTACTTGTTCAAGGATACACACAAGAAGAAGGGATTGACTACACTAATGTCTTTGCTCCTGTAGCAAGACTGGAAGCTGTTAGGATATTTCTAGCATTTGCTGCATCCAAGAACTTCAAGGTCTTTCAACTTGATGTGAAGTGTGCTTTGTCTTTATGGAGTGATTGATGAACAGGTGTATGTCAAACAACCACTTGGTTTTGTAGACCCTAATCATCCTAATTATGTCAGCAAGTTTGACAAAGCTCTCTATGGGCTGTATTAGGCACCCAGGAAGTGGTGTGAGACTCTATCTCAGTATCTTTGCAAACATGGATACATGAGAGGTACTATAGATGGAACTCTCTTCATCAAAGGACAGGGAAATGACATATTGCTAGTTCAAGTGTATGTGGATGACATCATCTTTGGTTCAATTAATCCAAAGCTCTACAAAGACTTTGAGAAACTAATGAAGGACATATTTGAAATAAGTGCCATGGGGGAACAAAGTTTCTTTTTGTGAATTCAAGTGAAGCAAGTTGAAGATGGCATCTTCATTAGTCAGCCAAACTATGTTCAGGACATACTCAAGAGGTTCAACATGACTGATTGTAAGATTGCTAAGACACCCATAGCTAGAAACCACTCCCTTGGACCTGATCTTGATGTGGAGTGTGTAGATGAACACTTATACAAGGCTATGACTGGGTCTCTTATTTATCTTACAGCTAGCAGGCTGATATTATGTTTGCCACTTGCATATGTGCAAGATATCAAGCCAACCTAAGATGTCTCACCTTATCACTGTCAAAAGGATTCTAAGATACCTTAAATGTGCTTCAACACTTGGTCTGTGGTATCCTAAGAATTTTGACTTCATTCTGTATGCGTATACAGATAGTGATTATGGTGGTTGCAACATGACTTCAAAGTCAACATCTGGGGGATGTTAGTTTCTTGGTGGAAGGGTTGTCTCATGGCAATGCAAGAAACAATCTTGTGTCTCTGCATCAACTGCTACAGCTGAATACATTGCTACTGCAAGCTGCTATGCTCAAGTGCTTTGGATTCAGAATCAGATGGTGGACTATGGGTTAAACTTCAAGGAGACTCCCATTCACATAGACAACAACAGTGCTATCTCAATCACAGAGAATCCTGTGCAGCACTTAAGGACCAAACACATCAACATCAGGTATCATTTAATAAGAGATAATTATAAAAAGGGATTAATTAAACTAGTCAAAGTCCACACAAATGAACAATATGCTGATTTGTTTACAAAAGATTTTGATGAATAGAAATTTAAATATCTTGTAGCAGCTATTGGGATGATAAACTTTGAGTAGATTTTCTTTAAATTAATTCTTATTCTTTCTTAAAATATGTGTGTCCTAAGTTGTCTAGTTCATCACTACCATAAGCTCTTGTTTTCTTTGGATGAAAATCTTTTTGAAGACTTTTCTTAGATTTCTAAAAATTTTGATCCTTCGGAAGATATACTTTTATCTTGAGAAGAAAATCATGCATTCAAAACAAATAACAGCCTAAGAAATTACTTTTGGAAGAAAATTTTGAAATATCTTCGAAGCTTAAGTACTTGTCTCAAACACTTATCTGTTTTCAAGAACCATTTTCTTCCAAAGCAAATTAACTCTCGGAAGCTTTGTTCTTGTGGACAAAGCATTCAAGTCCTAATTTTTCTTCCGAAGAAAAATTTTCACAACTCTTAGGAAAATCTTCCGAAGTCATTTTAGCTTTGGAAGCTTTTTCATTAAAACTTTCGAGGATAATTTACCTTCAGAAACTTTTTGACTTCCAAGAAAACTACTTTTTGAGCAAAAGTAAACTAGTTCTTCAGTGGTGGGACCGACATTTGAATTTGAAAGTTTATCCTTTTTCATTAAAATTTATCTGAAATCCTTTTTCATTAAAATTATCTGAAATCCTTTTTCACATAAAAACCAAACGGTTTCCCCCTCTTTCTATCATCTGCTTCTTTCCTCCAAACCTAAAACCCCAAATTTCTCTCTGAAATTTCTTTCTTTCTTCTTTCTTCATCCTTAAGAACTCTCAAAATAGCCAACCCTCAACACATAAATGACCCGAACTTTACCATGCAGTTACACACGCAACATAACCAGGTTGCTCTGTTAAGCTTTGAGAAAGATCCTCATTTCTCAGAGATTTGCTGTTTCTTAGCTTTGTCAAACTACTTCACCTACCTAACCATTGATCCTCCACTCTATGAGGATCATTTGCTGGAATTTTGGAAGATCTACCAAGAGGTCGTAATGGATAGGGAGAAGGCAATGTTTGTAACATTCGCTATTTTTCAAGCTAAAACCAAAACCCGAACTCACTTTGAATTTCCATTATTAAAGTATTTTAATAGTTTTAGTGGATAAAATACAACTTTCATTATGAATTATTTTTTTATTTAAAACAACTTGTAGTAATTTATGGAGAGAATTTTTTCTTTTTGTAAGTTATATAGTATTATTAATCATTTTTCAAATAAATAACTAAATGGAAAAGTCTTACTAAAATTTATTAAGTTATAAAATAAATTTTAATAAACTTATAAAGTTTCATTAGTATTTATAAATCTTTATTATTGAAATGAAATAATTAAGTTATAAAGTTTACAAGTTTATAAAAGTTTAACAAATAATTAATTTGATTTATTATTTAAATTAGTTTTTATAAGTCAAGGGTTTAACTTGTAATTTATAAAACTTAATATAAAAGTTTCATGCATAAAAAAATAAAGATGAATACTTCGGGGACCAAATTGCAAAATACCCAAAAACAACCCCCCATCCACGTCGGCTCCTCCTCGTCGCCAGCCACCATCTCCGACGACCATCAAACCAACCAAAATGCGCGTTTAAAAAACAATTAAACCGCCCATTAACTTCTTTACATCAGTTTCGAACGTTGTATCGAGTTGAATTGAATTCACTTGGTAATTAAGGGCGTGTTTTCGAAACCGAATAATCGATTCACAACTTTAAATCGTTCTTAGTATAACCGATCAAATCAGTGTTATATAATTGAGGGTAAAAATTCTTCTATGTTCCTTCGAACCCTCTGTAGCTCTAGTTTCTGTTGCAGAACGCACACTCCTCGAACTCGACCTCTATCTTCATACGGACCTGCAACTTAGCTAAGTTCCATCTTCAGATCAACCTAAATCAAAATTGATTGAGGGTTTTTGCTCTTCATCATCTTTAGAAGATTCTTGCGAAATGAATTTAATTATCATAGTTGTTTGCATCTCGAACCATACTCGCAACAGTCGCGATTATATACCCATTGTTCTTCATCGAATAACGTCTGCTCAAGGTAATTCCACATATGTGCACATTCGATTTCATTAGGGGATTCAAAGCCGTAACATCTCATTCGTTAACATTAATCATTTGGGGTTCAATTGGAATCCATATCGAATTAGGGTTCATAATGATTTTGGGGAAATAAGCAATTGATGTTTAAAATATTTTAAAGAGGAATTTAAACACATCTGGGCTTTAGCCCAGTTGGTAATTAGTAATCATCCTAGGAATGAGGTCCCGGGTTCGAACCGGGCCTCGACCAACTATTTTTTGTTTAATTGTTTTATTTACATTTTTGTATTTCAGAAAATTATAGTTATGTAATAAACCTAAATAAAATTATTTTGTTAACTAAAAACATTCTAAAAATTATTTAGTTAATTTTTAAGGATTTTAAAACTTATAATTCTTAAATTAAAGAATAAAAATACTATGAAAACAATATTAAGTCTTTTAAACGTATTAAATCTACATGTTATACTTTAAATAATAAACTATACTAATGATTATTTAATAATTATTTAAATATTATTTATCTATTCATTTAATCATGCTATATATATAATTACTTAATAGAGTTATTCATTTAAATTTCATTGAAGATTCTTGAAAATTATAAAATAATATAACTTTCTAATATACTTTATTTTTATTTTAAAGGTTTGATATTATAAGACCTATATAATAAATCATATAAAAAATTCAAAACTTTATAAAATGGTTTTAAATAATTTTAAAGTCATCTAACTAAGTGTTCAATTAATTTTCTTTATCAATTTTAAATAAATAATTATATTATTATTTTTTTTCACACACTATCTTTATTAAAATCAACTATTGAAATATTCATTATCATCATCAATCTTAATTGGTTTGTTTCATATTTATTGAACCAAAACATAACCATTGCATTACCTATTTGAATTAATAATTAAAAACCCCCAAATTTCCAATAAAACCCTAATTCATATTTGCTTTTGAATCTTATCTTTTGTAAGGCCCCGTTCTCGGGACGCTTACAGCTGGTAAATCATTGCACATAAAACATACATTTTCATTTCTCTTACATAAATATTGCTGCGGAAACATTAAAAAATAACATCTCATTTCATTATAAAAACTTTTGCAAAATAATACATCATTAATTAGTTACAAAATACATTGTTGCATTCCATCACAAAAACATTATATAAATGGATACCATCCCAAAAGGGCTGAGTAACCACCTCGTGCCATCCTTGGCAATCATTACCTGCCAACTAGAAACACATCAAAGTCAGTGTTGCTGAGTGAGTTCTAGTTTTATAATAAAACATACTTTTAGTTCGTTAAAACCATTCTTTACTTTCATGTGATCATACAACATACGTACACATAGATAATATCATTATTATCTTCTTCAATCTTTCATGCTTTCATTCTTTCATCATTACTTCTTTCTTTTCCTTCAACCATAAAATTTACCAGCTATCCTGGTACTAGACCTAGGTCTATCATAGACCAGCTATAACGGCACGTCGCACCTCTGGTCAGAGTACCTAGGCTAAAGTTTAGGTGCACAATACCCTGCAATTCCTGGTGCTGGACCTAGGTCTATCATAGACCAGCTATAACGGTGCTCCCCACCTTTGATCACAACACCTAGGGTAGAGTTTAGGTGTACCACTACTATATGCAATACCCAGCTATTCCTGGTACTGGACCTAGGTCTATCATAGACCAGCTATAACGGTGCATCACACCTCTGGTTGCAGTACCCAGGGTTTGCAGCAATAGGGGTATACAAATGGTCAATCACAAAGAAAGACCCCGATGTGCATCTTCCCGGGTAGCAAACCCGCACACTGTTGGGCTAACCTTTTAATGGCGTGTCCCGACATACTATTCTTGCAAGACTTTCTTTACTTTAATCATTCATTAATGCATGCATTCTTACTTCATGTTCCTCTTTCATTATCTTTCGCTTTATGTTACATACTACTTTCATTTCATTCATTAGCGTAACACGTAAAGCCACTGGAAAGATAAATATACACCATAATAAGTAACATATCATACATTATCATCAGCATCATACAGGGCAACATCATACATACATCATGCATAATGTTGCAACATCATGCCTAACATACTCTTTAAGGTCTCAATAGTTATCTTACATGAACTTACGGGAACCTTCACGTCAAAACTTACATCTACACTTTCCCCTGAATGTCAGTAATTTAAACTACGCTTCCCTCGGGTACACCAGCCCTACGTGGGCGTATGGGCATCCTTTAGTCGCATGGCCTCCAAGCGACTGAACATCATGCCATTGAACCAATGCAGATGAAAACCTATGCGAATGAACACCCAATCGTGCAAATGAAACTAGTACGGATGGACTCCATGCGGATGAGTCCCATGCGAATGGACCTACTGCGGATGGAACTAATACGGATGAGCATTTATGCGACTGAGCTCTCAGTCGTGCGAATGAACCCCCAGTTGTGCGACTGAACCCTCAGTCGTGCGAATGAACCTCAATCGGACCTATATCGGCCGTATGGCCTCCATTCGGTCGCCTAGCCCTAGCTGGTGCAGAATGCAGTTCATCCCGAACCCAATCTGCCATTTTCGACCTCCAATCTTGTTAGGATCTTGTATTCAAACGAAATACAAACTAATTAACGTGTAGACCAAACCAAATAGTGCGGAATCCTATTTGATTGGTGATCCAATCAGTGAGAACGCACGTAGAAACAATAAGATATTGTATCTAACGTGAAGAATCGATTGGGAATCGATCAGCAACGTTCTGTGAACTTGGAGTACGAACTAGGAGGCTTCTGGACGGCTAGGATACGTCTAGAATTGAATAGGAATGAATGCTCCTTAATTGTTTCGTTTTTCCACGAGTTAAGTGGTATTTATAGGTTAAGGTTGCTCATTCGGGCGACTGAACCATTAGCATGGTTCAGTCATGCGATTGATCCATGCATTTGATCCATTCGCATGACAGAGCTTTCAGTCGTGCGATTGAGTTAGACGCGTGAAGTTGTTCAGGCGTATGGACTATTTAGGCGCATGAACACTTAGTCGCATGGCCATTCGGACACATGACCACTGTTGGGGCGCATGAACCTATCGGAAGCATGAGAACTTCACTTCACCAATTTTGAGTGTATTTGACATTATAACATTATGCATAACACTTCAAACAATCACAAACCTATATAATTACGTCAATATGCGTTAATCAACTCATTAATGAAATATTTAAACATTATAAACACAACCAAATATTTGTATTTCATTAAGTACCCAATAGTTACATAAGTGTAAGACATATTACATTCAGATTAGGATCTAGGTACATATATGTATCAACAAACTCCCCCTTGGACCTAGATCTATCTAATGTCTTACCTTCTGCATCACCTCTTCATACTTCTTGTACTTTCCCTCTCTTGTGACTCCTGCATGTATCTCGAACACAAAGCAGAGTCTTATGACATTTTGGAATTGGAGGGCTTGTACAATATCTTGCGGGTCATAGAATATGGCCACTTGAATAATGTGTAGACATTATTATCAGAAAAGTTAGTGAGCCATGTTGGGTCAAACACCCCAATGGTATCCATTTGTCCCTCTTTATTTAGAACTATGACCGCCTCCCCGGTTCTCCAATCATAGTACCACCACTTAAAGTGTGGAGTGAAGTCCTGTGGCATTTCCCTGAGAGGGATTCTAGACATTGTTTTGGGGGACTCCACTTCAGCACTATCTTAGGCTTACCAGTGATGGAGTCAACTTCGGATCGTCTGATATACCTCGTAGGTTTTTGAGGTTTGAAGTTGATCCACCTGGTGTGGTACTCTTTCTTTAGGGCAGCCTCAAACCAGCCTGACATCTTCCTTGGGTCAGCATATAATAACTTCAATTTCGCCAGCTAGTTGAGCTCAAAACCAGGTAGAGTCTTTAGATCATGTGGAAATCTAAAGTACTCTATGCCCTTTTCCCTCTTTATTGCATAAACATTTAGATCCTTGAAATGTGCCCATGTAATAATCCTGCCTGACACCTTATCATGTTTCTTCACTCAGTAGAGTTTGGTGTAGACATTCTGTTTAGGAGCTGCGCGTTGGGCTCGGATTTCTTCGAAACAAGCAGCCCATTCTGCATTTCTGATATCAACATCATCGTTTGAGGCTTGGGCTTTTCCTTCAATCTTCTCAGACTCCTGCTCCATCTAATCCAATACCTCAAATGTATCACTGACTAGGGATTCACCCAGATTAGGGACCATATTTCCCTCGTTGTCAGCGTACTGAGGATAGTGCTCTGCTGTGATGTCATCTATCTCTATCTCATCAATGTCATTTAGCTCTTCTTCACTGATAGACTCACAAGTTGGAGCATCCTTAATGATCTCATCTGGGTTCAGCTCGAACATTTCAGCCAGTTGCTCATTTGAAAGATCATGAATTATTTCCCCTTCTTCAAGGGTATAGCTCACAGATCTCCTGACGATCCCTTGCAGATCAAGAATCATAGTCAATTGGGTCTTGATTTCCTAAAGGGGAGCAACATCAAATTTGTCCCTTTGAAAGTTTGGATCTGCTTGTTGTAAACATGTAACACGTCAAACATTAGTTAATAATCAAGATAGAAATACATTAGTCTTAATATAAACATCAAATGCATAAGTTTAATACATGATTCAAGTACAAAGGCTATCAAAAAAATAATCATCTAATCATTACTTTTATCTTGAATCGCTGGATCATCACTTGGTGAGGCAGAAGAGGAAGCTCGTTGGTCTTGATTTCTCTTTGATCTTCTTTCTTGACCCTGAGCTGAGGCTGATGCAGCTGCATCTCCTCCTTCATCATCATCATCCTCCTGCTTGGCCTCTGTTCTTTCTTCCTCATCCCCTTCATCATCATCACTCTCTTCATCTTCATCCTCATCATCATCTACACCCTCATCACCATCTGTTTCCTTTATCTTCAGAGGCTCATCTTTAGTTCCTTTGAGCTTGAGCATGATAGACTTTTTAGCATCCTCTAACTCCTAAATCTTCTATTCTGATATGACTCTGTGTTCTTGGAGTTGGGCAATCTCTTCACTCTGAGCAGCCATTTGCTGTGCCTGCTGCTCAATCAGCTGAGCATGCTGAAAGATCTGCTGGGACTGTTCAGTTGTGAGATCTGCCAACTGATGAATCTGCGCAGTCTTCTCGTCATTGGCTGCTAATAGGTGCATCACCATACGTTCAGCGCTGATAGATGTTCCTCTACCCCAATGGCAGGTAGAGGTGATCCATATAGGTGGGTGGGATGTGATGATGGCCCGGCTTGGTGGCCAGTGGTAGTACTGGTGGCAGTGGTGAAGATTGGGTTAGGTCTAGATGATAGTGATGGTGATGTAGGTGTGAATGATATAGTGGTGGATGGGATATATGTAGTGGTAGGGGGTGTGGGAATGGTAGTGGTTGCTGTGGAGGTGGTCGTGGTGGTGGCTATGGCTATAGAGGTGGTTATGGTGGTGGCTGTGGCTGTAGAAGTGGCTATGGTGGTGGCTGAGGTAGTGGGTGGTATGGTAGATGTAGTGGGTGCTGTGGTGGTGATGAAGGTGAGCCGTGTCTTCTTCTTCTTCATCCCATGGGGCTGAGCCATCCTCTTCTTCCTCGACCCAGTCAAGGTGGATGCTCCCCCTAGGATACAGCTGGACGGCTCTAGAGCATAGGTCGGGTCAGCGACAGTCTCTCCCGATCCACTGGGGCGTTCACCAACCGCCCGGAGTCCATGTTCTGTGGGAACGAATTTGCTTCCACAGTCCTAGTCAGTGGCTCCTCATCTGACTCCTCATCATCCTCACCAGGTATAAAATCCTGGTGAAACCTAGCCGACTCTGCTGTATCTCCGGTGGGGGCAGATACTGGAGGTGTACTATCAGTCGTTGTGCCCCTCGGTGAAATGGGCATGGCATCTCCAGCATCCCTGCTGTCATCATCATCAGAGTCATCGGAGGGTAGAGCAATCTGCTCAACATCAGAATCACTATCATCGTGACGCCACTTCCTCTGAGCTGGAACCACATAGTCCTCACGGGCCAGATGCCCGAACAGTCTCCTGACAGAGGGTTTCACCTGCTTCCCCCTGTACACCTTCATCCGGCCTAAGGTGGTATCATCCATCACCTCAAGCACTACTGCATCGTCCTTCTTCTTCGGCAGGGAAGGGAGCTTCTGGTCTATAATCATCTATATGAATCGTGGGTACATGCAGAAGCCCTCCTTCCCTTCCCCCTCAATGTTCTCCACTAAGTAGGAGAAAATCATCCTGGAGAAGCTGAACGGATGGTTCAGCACCAACGCTACATAGGCGTTCTGGATCTAATCCGACAACTCATCAAATCCTCCCTTCCTGGACGCTATGCACTTTAGTAGTACATGAGCAAGGTACTTGAACTGGGGACACAGGTTGCTCTTGTTGAGCACCCCTGCTTTGATGTCCCCAGAGTACTTAGCTCGAAGAAAACATCCTCTGACAGTAAGGGGGTGTAGTCTAGTAGGACAGTCAGCATCTTCCCCCAACTGCAGCACAATCCTAAGATCTTCCTCTGTGATCTCAATCGCCTCTCCAAAGATAGTACTCCTGATACAGTGAGGCTCAGAAGATCGGTCAACTACTGCACCTTCCCAGAAGTCCTGCTGTATAGAACGATATGGAGTACATGGTGCAGATATAGCATGTGCAATTCTCGATCTCGTTAGAAAGGTGATAATGCCAGAAAAGTCTGAAGCATTTCTTTCCATCTGTTACACAATGAAAGTAAACATTTGTATCCATATGCTAAGAATGTCTTGAATCACTTGGACTTAACAAACTTTCTTTTCTGTCATGCGAATGATGTTGTGCGACTGAGATCAAGTCGTGCGCATTAGCAGTGCGACTGAACTTCAGTCGTGCGAATTAACCTATACGTATGACTGAGTGTGCTATTAGACTCATGCGTATGTGAACTTATGCGGTTACACCAGTCGTGCGACTGAACTCATATGCATGGTTCAGTCGTGCGGTTTATCTAGTCACACACATCAGTCATGCGACTGAGGTTTAGCAACCTGTCCATTCACATGTTGTTCTGACTGTTCAATTCAAATTCAATATTTTTTTTCAATTTTGAATTTTAGACTTCGTGCTCTGGTTCATTAGACTCGCAATCCATTATTTTGACACCTAACATCTTTAATTTCATATGTTTACGTCGTTTAGTTAGGTTATTGAACACAAATTTTACGGTTTTCTAAGGAGTTCGATTGTCCAGATTATGTATTAATTTGAGTGATATAACAATGGTTTTGTGCTGCAAATTACCTGTAAGATCAGTGGAAATGGTCAGTGCTCGAGAATCAAGAGTTTATGGTGATCAAACGAAATTTGGGCAGAGTAACGTTAGTCGTGCGAATTAGGGCAAATTTTGTAGTGGTGAGTCTCTGTGACCGATTCACCCTCTATTTATACTTAGCCTAAATTCAATCGTACGACTGGGCTAATACGCACATTTCATTTGGGCGAATGGGCCCCAGTCGTGCGATTGGTTCAGTTGGCCCCCTTCAGTCGTCCGACTGAAGTACAGTCGTGTGACTTACTCATTTGTTCGCTCTAAAACATCCGACTGGTTCATTCCTATGGGCCATTCAGTTGTATGGTCCATACTCATGGTCCATTTGTATGAATAGCTCCCATTCGCATGATAAGTCCATACTCATGGTCCATTCGTGCGAATGGGTCAGACTTATGAAATTTTCTGCATTTCTTACCATTTGCCATTTAAACCTTCTTTAAGCTTTAGAATTTACATTATGCACATTTGATCATCTCAGACATGAATCTTTTTATCCTGAAACACTTTTGATCACCTCAGACGTGACCCATTTATCTTTTGAAGACACATGTGGTCATCTCAGACATGACCTTTTTAGGTGAATTAAAACCTTACTGAATTCCAAGATGTAGTCCGACAACAATTAAACTGAAATGACTAAATCAATTGAAAATTACGTTAAAGTAAAAAAATTTAAACTTGGTTTTAACCGTTTGTGAGAGGTAAATCCAAAGATAGAAATCTACTAGATTCACTTCTGGAATAGGCAGCTTCTATTTAGTTTGACCATAATTAGACCAAATCACTTTTGGAATCATACAGGCAAGTCAGATGATTTGGGACAAGTTAGTTAATACCTTTGATGCTCTTACTTTGTTATTCATCTAGAGTCATTTAGCAAATTTAGGAAATCATACTAGTACTAGGTCCTCACACTAATTTGAACTTTCAAGAATTATAGCCACAATGATTGTCCGTATACTTGTCCTTTTAAATCCATACACAGATTTTCAACACAATTTGGTGATCGTTTTAAGGTTTGTTTGTTTCAACAAGCATTTGTTGATCCCTCACTCATGTGATAATCAACATTCCTCAGGAGATTTTTGAGCGGTCTAAGGGTAGAATGCAAGAAGAGACTATTCTTAGAACATTCAAAGACAAGCCTATCCTCAGGTCAGTGCCATCGCACAGCAGAGAGGCGGCAAAACAACAATGAGTTCTAGAATATATAGGTTATGCTTATCCTCAGGTCAGTGCCACCGCACAGCAGAGAGGCACATAACCTATCTTCTTGTTTGAGCAACTTTTCTTCTTTTTGCACAGATCTCCCCAACAACATCGGTCATCAGTTTGATTGTATTTTCATTTTTCTTACGCACACTTTTGTGGCGTTTATTTTGCTCGTCACCCCTTATTGGAATCTTGTTGATTGTGTTAACCAGGGATAAGGTGTTGCCCACAGCTAGTCAAACATTTTAGTTTAATCTTCAGATCACCAAAAAGGTCTAGTCATCTATTGTGTTGAATCTATCGACATATCATCTATGGTCTAGCAACCTCTAGGTCTACTTTCTTTGTGTTACCTTAGTAGTAGCTAGCTTATCTATCATATTTCCTGTTATATTGCTCAGACTACACAGACTTATACTTGAATTTCGCATCCTGTTCAATTTTGAATTTTAAAGTCCCAAATAGTTTGTACCTGTGTACTATCATATTCCAAAGTATTTGAATCGGTTTCACAGATACGATCTACCTTCTGTCAGCTAGCCTCTCTTCTCTCTTTATTTTTTTTAATTTTTTTAATAATGTTACTGGCTGACCTATTCTCCCCCTAAAATTCTAAAATCATAAGCGATTTACATATTTTAGGATTTTAATAGACAGCTAAATAACCTGAATCTAGTTTAAAACAAAATAGAATAACTAAATAAAATAAAACCGAAAAATAGATTAAATTGTATCGGACTACACATGATCATCATCATGAATAACATCACTTTTCTTTTTAACGCCGTTGACCTCTCAAAGATATAGAAAACGTGGTTTATCAAAAGCTTTTGTATAGAGGTCAGCGCGTTGAAAATCCGTATTTATTTTTACCACATCAATTAAATTCTTTTCAAAACAGTCTCGTATAAAATGATATTTTATACCGATGTGTTTGGTCTTAGGATGTTGTACTGGATTTTTAGTGACTGCAATTGCAGCCGAGTTATCAACATAAATAGGAGTAGAAGAGAAATTTAAACCGTAGTCCCGCATTTGCTGTTGAATCCAAATGATTTGAGAACAACAACTTGTAGCGGCAACGCATTCGGCTTCACAGGTTGACAGCACAACTGAGGTATGCTTCTTACATTGCCAGGTCACTAATCTCCTCCCAAGGAATTGACACCCTGCTGATGTAGACTTGTAATTCATTTTGCAGCCCCCGTAATCCGAGTCACTGTACGCCGTGAGCTCAAAGTCATCATCATGAGGATACCACAACCCAAGTGTGGGTGTGCCCTTCAGATAACGAAATATCCTCTTGACCCCAATCAGATGGTTAACCTTTGGTTTAGCCTGATATCTAGAACATAGACATGTAGCATACATGATATCAGGTCTAGAGACAGTAAAATACATGAGAGATCCAATCATTCCTTGGTACATTGTTGCATCTACCAGATCTCCATTTTCATCAGGTGCTATATCATGGTTTGTAGCAAGTGGAGTCCAGCTGCAGAGGCATTCTCCATGTCAAACCGACTGAGAATGTCTCCCACATACTTGGTCTGATGTAGAAAAATCCCTTGGGTGTCTGATCCACCTGGAACCCGAGAAGAATTTCATTTCCCCCATGGCACTCATCTCGAACTCTGCCTTCATTACTGCTTCAAATTCTTTGCATAACTCTTCGTTCTTCGAACCGAAGATTATGTCATCGACATATATCTGTACTAGCAGTAAATCTCCATCTTTTCTTTGATAAATAGTGTGCAGTCAATGAATCCCCTGTGAAAGCCGTGTTTCACAAGATGATAAGTTTCTCATACCAGGCTCTTAGAGCTTGATGAAGCCCATATAAGGCCTTGTCAAGTTTGTAAACTCTGTCCGATGATAAGGATCTTCAAATCCCTCGGGTTGACTAACATAAACTGTCTCTCGAATTTCACCATGAAGGAATGCACTCTTCACATCTAATTGATAGACTTTGATCTTCATATATGATGCATAGGCAAGGAAGATACGGATGGCTTCCATCCTGGCCACGGGTGCAAACACTTCATTATAATCAATCCCCTCGACTTGTCGAAATCCTTGAACTACCAGTCGAGCTTTGTTCCTGATAATGAAACCTTGATCATCCTTCTTGCATTTCAAGACCCATTTGGTGCCGATGACCATAGCACCTTTAGGTCTATCTACCAGTGTCCATACACCTAACTTCTTGAATTGAAGAAATTCCTCTTGCATAGCACTCACCCATGCCTCATCATTCAGTGCTTCACTGACGTATTTTGGCTCAAACTGCGAGAAAAAACACCGATAAGCACCATCGGGAATGTATCCTTTTTCCATTATCGAGGCATAATCAGCTGAGTACAGCTGATTTATGGTCTGCACTCCTGATCCGACATCCCCAATGACATTTTCTAGGGGATGATAGACATTTAGACGTGATCCTGGAATGGTAGGAACAACTACCTCAGAGCCAAGATTATGAACATTTGGTGCTGCATCTGAGGTAGAAGTAGTTTGAGGATCCGAAGTCGAAGAAGCATCAGTGTTAGATGTTTGTGGACTTGAGGAATTGGTACCTGTGTCTCCTGATTGTTCTGGTCATCCTCTATATATTCATCTTCTGAGGAGGAGTCACTGTCTTCTAGTGCTCCCCCTAAGTGATGAGATGATTCTCCCTGTGAGCTCGATGATGTTGGATCACGATATGGTGTATTCAAGATATCATACATCATTCGTGTAGCTAACTCGTCATCAGAAGGGGAGATAGGGATGATGAAGGACTTGAAGAATCCATCATAGTCGAAAAAGTAAGCGGGTCCTTTTCCAGTAGGGGGTGTGGTATATCTCTGAACATCAACATTACACCACACTTCTACTAAACCGTTGAGTTGTTGTAAACTCTCTTGTTCGGTATGTTGTATCCTAAGAAGATCCCTTCATCAGTTCTCGCTAAATTTTCCTTCTTGAGTTTTCTTCAGAAGTGTGCACGGCGCGCCAAATGGTTCGAGATACTCCAGATTAGGTTTACGTCATTGTAGTAATTCGTAACATGTCTTGCCATGGTGCTTGACTACCAGGACTCGATTTAATGTATAATATGCATTAGCTACTGCCTCATTCCAGAATTGGATGGGCAGTTTCAAGTCTGCTAGCATTGTCCGTGTTGTCTCTATCAAGCTTCTATTCTTTCTCTCAGCAACACCATTCATCTGAGGCGTGTAGGAAAAGGTGAACTGGTGCACAATTCCTTTTCCTTGCAGTAAGCCTCCATCCACTGATTCTTAAATTCAGTCTCGTTGTCTGAGTTTACCTGTCTCACCTTCAGCTTGTAGAGAGATTCCAGTGTGGTTACTAATTCTTTGAATGAATCAAATGTTTCTGACTTGGACTTCAAAAACATTACCCAAGAGAATGTTGAGTAGTCATCAGTAACCACATAACAGTACAGGTCACCTGCAATGCTCTTTGTAATGACTGGACCAAACAGATCCATGTGAAGAAGTTCAAGAGGAAGCTCGATAGAATGAACTTTCTTTTGCTTATGAGTCTTCTTCGTCTGTTTTCCTTTCTTGCATGCTACACAAAAACCAGGAAGTTGGAAATTATTGACGTTAACACCTCTCACTAGATCCTTCTAAATCAAGTGATTCATCTTTCGTTGATTTATGTATCCCATTTTCCTGTGCCAGGAAATGGAGTCCTTCTCAGTAGCTTTTGATAGGAAGCACTGAACTTCATGATCCGTTGTAGAAGCCGTTAAGAGATCCAAAACATAAAGGTCTTTATATCTTGAAGCTGTCATCAGAACTTTGTCCTTCGGAATCACATAGTCTTTCTTTAGGATGTAACACTTCTTGTTGTCAAATATGACTTTAAACCCTTTGTCACATATTTGGGAAACAGAGAAGAAGTTGTTTTGAAGTTGTTAAACGTAGTTCACTTTGTCAAATTTAACTTTTTGATTTCCAACCTCTCCCTGAGCTGTGATATAACCTCCTTTGTTACAAGAAACGAAACATGCCCGCCTTTTATTTGTTTGACGTTTGATAAAAGAGCCTGTTTCCTGTCATGTGCCTGGATGCTCCGCTATCTACAATCCACGTGTTGTTTTCAGCACTGTAGCAAACACCCTGCACATACAATTTAAAGCATTAGTTAAGGTTAGGAACCCAAGCCTTTACTAGCTTGGGTTTCCTAGAGGCATCACACATCATGAATTCAACCCTTGACCCTTAGAGGGTGAGGGTAGCTCAGGTGCCTTCTTGTCATCATTATCAAAACAGAGGATTACTTTTCTTTCCATAAGCCAGATTTGTGTAAGGCCTCTTTGTGATAAACAGACGACTGGCTAATGGGTTGAACTTTGGGTTCCCTAGTTCTTCTAGGTGGAGTTAAAGAACTCCTCTTAGAAGACCTAGGTTTTGAGTTCTAAAGTTCAATTTTCTTCCTAGGTGTCTGAAAGTAAGGACAAAAGAAAGCAATGTGTCCACACTCTCCACAGTTGTAGCATGACCTGCTATCAACTTTATGATTAAACTTTCATTGTGGAGATGTGTGTGACATCCTAGTGACATCCTTTTGTTTGGGTTTTGACTCTACTTCTTTTGATGTATGATGTTGTTTAGCAAACTTAACTGTTTTGACATTCTTAACAACTTTTCCATTTTGGTTAACTGGACTTTGACGTGGGACTTGTGTAAGGTTAACATTAACAGTCTTTTTAGGTTCAGATTTGACTTTGTTTAACCCTGACTTTATATTAGCCTTTTCAAATTCTTTTTCCAGATTAACACAAGGCATTTTACCCTTTGCCTTTGAAGTGGCCTCCTTTTGTTTTGTTCCAAATTCAATTGAAGAACCTGAGGAATTTGGATCACTTACAAGAGAAGTAGACACCACATGATCCTTGATGGGATTGTTACTTATTGGTTTACACTTAGGAATAACATCACTTTTCTTTTTAACGCCGTTGACCTCTAAAAGATATAGAAAACGTGGTTTGTCAAAAGTTTTTGTATAGAGGTCAGCGCGTTGAAAATCTGTATTTATTTTTACCACATCGATTAAATTCTTTTCAAAACAGTCCCGTATAAAATGATATTTTATACCGATGTGTTTGGTCTTAGGATGTTGTACTGGATTTTTAATGACTGCAATTGCAGCCGAGTTATCAACATAAATAGGAGTAGAAGAGAAATTTAAACCTTAGTCCCGCATTTGCTGTTGAATCCAAATGATTTGAGAACAGCAACTTGCAGCGGCAACGTATTCGGCTTCACAGGTTGACAGCGCAACCGAGGTCTGCTTCTTACATTGCCAGGTCACTAATCTCCTCCCAAGGAATTGACACCCTGCTGATGTAGACTTGTAATTCATTTTGCAGCCCCCGTAATCCGAGTCACTGTACGCCGTGAGCTCAAAGTCATCATCATGAGGATACCACAACCCAAGTGTGGGTGTGCCCTTCAGATAATGAAATATCCTCTTGACCCTAATCAGATGGTTAGCCTTTGGTTTAGCCTGATATCTAGAACATAGACATGTAGCATACATGATATCAGGTCTAGAGGTAGTAAGGTACATGAGAGATCCAATCATTCCTTGGTACATTGTTGCATCTACCAGATCTCCATTGTCATAAGGTGCTATATCATGGTTCGTAGCAAGTGGAGTCCCAGCTGCAGAGGCATTCTCCATGTCAAACCGACTGAGAATGTCTCCCACATACTTGGTCTAATGTAGAAAAATCCCTTTGGGTGTCTGATCCACCTGTAACCCGAGAAAGAATTTCACTTCCCCCATGGCACTCATCTCGAACTCTGCCTTCATTACTGCTTCAAATTCTTTGCATAACTCTTCGTTCTTTGAACCGAAGATTATGTCATCGACATATATCTGTAGTAGCAGTAAATCTCCATCCTTTTATTTGATAAACAGTGTGCAGTCAATGAATCCCCTACGAAAGCCGTGTTTCACAAGATGAGTCGAGAGTTTCTCATACCAGGCTCTTGGAGCTTGATGAAGCCCATATAAGGCCTTGTCAAGTTTGTAAACTCCGTCCTGATGATAGGATCTTCAAATCCCTCGGGTTGACTGACATAAACTGTCTCTCGAATTTCACCATGAAGGAATGCACTCTTCACATCTAATTGATAGACTTTGATCTTCATATACGATGCATAGGAAAGGAAGATACGGATGGCTTCCATCCTAGCCACAGGTGCAAACAATTCACTATAATCAATCCCCTCGACTTGTCGAAATCCTTGAACTACCAGTCGAGCTTTGTTCCTGATAATGACACCTTGATCATCCTTCTTGCATTTCAAGACCCATTTGGTGCCGATGACCATAGCACCTTTAGGTCTATCTACCAGTGTCCATACACCTAACTTCTTTAATTGAGGAAGTTCCTCTTGCATAGCACTCACCCATGCCTCATCATTCAGTGCTTCACTGACGTATTTTGGCTCAAACTGCGAGACAAAACACCGATAAGCACCATCGGGAATGTATCCTTTTTCCATTATTGAGGCATAATCAGCTGAGTACAGCTGATTTCTGGTCTGCACTCCGGATCCGACATCCCCAATGACATTTTCTAGGGGATGATAGACATTTAGACGTGATCCTTGAGTGGTAGGAACAACTACCTCAGAGCCAAGATTATGAACATTTGGTTCTGCATCTGAGGTAGAAGGAGTTTGAGGATCCGAAGTTGAAGAAGCATCATTGTTAGATGTTTGTGGACTTGCAGGAATTGGTACCTATGTCTCCTAATTGTTCTGGTCATCCTCTGTAGATTCATCTTCTGAGGAGGAGTCACTGTCTTCTAGTGCTCCCCCTGAGTGATGAGATGATTCTCCCTGTGAGCTCGATGATGTTGGATCATGATATGGTGTATTCAGGATATCATACATCATTCGTGTAGCTAACTCCTCATCAGAAGGGGAGATAGGGATGTTGAAGGACTTGAAGAATCCATCATAGTAAAAAAAGTAAGCGGGTCCTTTTCCAGTAGGGGGTGTGGTATATCTCTGAACATCAACATTACACCACACTTCTACTAAACCCGTTGAGTTGTTGTAAACTCTCTTGTTCGGTATGTTGTACCCTAAGAAGATCCCTCATCAGTTTTCTTGCTAAATTTTCCTTATTGAGTTTTCTTCAGAAGTGTGCACGGCGCGCCAAATGGTTCGAGATACTCCAGATTAGGTTTACGTCGTTGTAGTAATTCGTAACATGTCTTGCCATGGTGCTTGACTACCAGGACTCGATTTAATGTATAACATGATTAGCTACTGCCTCATTCCAGAGTTGGATAGGCAGTTTCAAGTCTGCTAGCATTGTCCGTGCTGTCTTTATCAAGCTTCTATTCTTTCTCTCAGCAACACCATTCATCTGAGGCATGTAGGAAGAGGTGAACTGGTGCACAATTCCCTTTCCCTTGCAGTAAGCCTCCATCCACTGATTCTTAAATTCAGTCCCGTTGTTGAGCGTACCTGTCGCACCTTCAGCTTGTAGAGAGATTCCAGTGTGGTTACTAATTCTTTGAATGACTCAAATGTTTCTGACTTGGACTTCAAAAACATTACCCAAGAGAATCTTGAGTAGTCATCAGTAACCACATAACAGTACATGTCACCTGCAATACTCTTTGTAATAACTGGACCAAACAGATCCATGTGAAGAAGTTCAAGAGGAAGCTCGATAGAATGAACTTCTTTTCCTTATGAGTCTTCTTCGTCTATTTGCCTTTCTTGCATGCTACACAAAAACCAGGAAGTTGGAAATTATTAACGTTAACACCTCTCACTAGATCCTTCTAAATCAAGTGATTCATCTTTCGTTGATTTATGTATCCCATTTTGCTGTGCCAGGAAATGGAGTCCTTCTCAGTAGCTTTGATAGGAAGCACTGAACTTCATGATCCGTTGTAGAAGCCGTTAAGAGATCCAAAACATAAAGGTCTTTATATCTTGAAGCTGTCATCAGAACTTTGTCCTCCGGAATCACATAGTCTTTCTTTAGTATGTAACACTTGTTGTCAAATATGACTTTAAACCCTTTGTCATATATTTGGGAAACAGAGAAGAAGTTTGTTTGAAGTTGTTGAACGTAGTTCACTTTGTCAAATTTAACTTTTTGATTTCCAAACTCTCCCTGAGCTATGATATAACCTCCTTTGTTACCAGGAAACGAAACATGCCCGCCTTTTATTTGTTTGACGTTTGATAAAAGTGCCCTGTTTTCTGTCATGTGCCTGGATGCTCCGCTATCTACAATCCACGTGTTGTTTTCAGCACTATAGCGAACACCCTACACATACAATTTAAAGCATTAGTTAAGGTTAGGAACCCAAGCCTTTACTGGCTTGGGTTTCTAGAGGTATCACACATCATGAATTGAACCCATTGACCCTTAGAAGGTGAGGGTAGCTCAGGTGCCTTCTTGTCATCATTATCAGACACAGAGGATGACTTTTCTTTCCATAAGTCAGATTTGTGTAATGCCTGTTTATGATAAACAGACGACTGGCTAATGGGTTGAACTTTGGGTTCACTAGTTCTTCTAGGTGGAGTTAAAGAACCTCTAGAAGACCTAGGTTTTGAGTTCTAAAGTTCAAATTTCTTCCTAGGTGTCTGAAAGTAAGGACAAAAGAAAGCAATTTGTCCACACTCTCCATAATGTAGCATGACATGCTATCAACTTTATGATTAAACTTTCGTTGTGGAGATGTGTGTGACATCCTAGTGACATCATTTTGTTTGGGTTTTGACTCTACTTCTTTTGATCTATGATGTTGTTTAGCAAACTTACTGTTTTGACATTCTTAACAACTTTTCCATTTTGTTAATTGGACTTTGACGTGGGACTTGTGTAAGGTTAACATTAACAGTCTTTTTAGGTTCAGATTTGACTTTGTTTAACTCTGACTTTATATTATCCTTTTCAAATTATTTTTCCAGATTAACACAAGGCATTTTACCTTTGCCTTTGAAGTGGCCTCCTTTTGTTTTGTTCCAAATTCAATGAAGAACCTGAGGAATTTGGATCACTTACAAGAGGAGTAGACACCACATGATCCTTCATGGGATTGTTACTTATTGGTTTACACTTAGTGTTCATCAAGGTCTCAAGGGGTTGTGGAACCACTTTATAGCCCAAGCCCTCTCCATTGTTACGCTCTCTCACTAAGTGTTGGACAATATGAGATGAACTTGTCCAATTGTGCAGTTTTTGCTTTAAAGAGTTAACTTCTACATCTAAGACTGCTTTTTGTTTCTTAGTGTCTTCTAGGGAGTTAAGATAGTACCTAATGTCATTAGCTTGGTTAAATGCTACTACTTCAGTTTCCTTAAGCTGTTATTCAACAGGTCTACCTTTTCTTTGTAACTATGCTCATTTTGTTTTAAAACACTATTTGCCTCAGTGCACAGTTTCAAATGCTTTACTAGGCTATCATTATGATCTAACAACCTAGCAAATTTCTGATCTATGCTTTCTCTAAATTTATCACATCAGAACAAGCATGATTTTTGAAAAGTTGGTCAGTAGAACTTAGGTTCTGATGAAGTAGTCATCAGTGCAGCATTAGATGTCTTGGTTCTGGTGATTCTTTCTTTGTTGTAGACGTCCCTTCTTCAGGCTTGTAGCTGACCTCTGTTGTAGTTTCTTCACTATGTGACATTGCTATCTCAACTGCTATATCTCTTTCACTTGCGGAATCATCATCTAAGTCATCCACGCTCGCAATATTGGATTCTCCCGGAGATACATACCTAAAGCTCAGTCCTGTCCTTCATCATCATGGGCGGTCAAAGCTTTTGGATCCTTGCCTGATGATGTAGAACTGCTAGCTTGCTTGTCTTGATTAGTGAAGGACGAGAATGGATTCCCGTTTCCAGTCTTCTTTGGCTTCTCACATTCTCTTTTGAAGTGCCCCTTTTCTCCACAGTTGAAGCAGGTCACCTTGCTCTTGTCAAAACAAAAAGTAGTGTCCTTAGTAGCAACCAAGTTTTGTCCGGTCTTCTTCACGAACTTCTTTGCTCTTCGGACAGCACTTGCTAAGGCCCACATAATATCCATCCTTTCCAGTTCAGTCTCATCAACCTGCTCGTAGTCCTCATATGCCAGATGGCAGTTTCCAATTTTTCAAGCAATGAGTCCATCATAGGAATGGACCACTGCTGCCAAGAGATCCATGTGCTCTCGAGCTACTTCTACTGTCACGTTTCCAAGATTCTCAGTCTTCAGTTTGGTAGCATTTGCTTCGGATCTGATATATTGGGTACTAGAAGACCCTGGCGTTTCGGATCCTGAAGGAGAGACTTGTGAAGGACCAGATGAGCTTGACACAAAAGCAGTCTGAAGAGGTGCTCCAGACCTCTTAACTTGAGGAGTGGCATTGTACAAAGTTGGATTCTTAGTGTACGAAGACTACTGAGCTCGATACTTCATCCTTAGTGCTTCTTCTCGCAGCTTTAGTATGAAATCATTGATGTCCAACTTTGATAGCAATCCATTCTGTCTCAGATTTGACACAAAAGAAGCCCAACTTTCTGGCAACCCATTAGCAAAATTTGACACTTTATCTTCCATGGTAGTTGTGACACCATGTGTGTGCAGCTCGCTCATCAAATGGTAGAATCTATCAATGACATCATCTAAACTCTCTTTTCCCATCGATGAAAAGTTGTCAAATTCTTTCTTCAGTTCCTAGCTTTAATTGCCTTCAACGAAGCATTCTCGTCATATCTTTTCTCCAGCTCATCCCATAACTTCTTGGCTTGTTTATTCTCTGAGAATTGGTGAAAAATGTCCTTAGGGATAGACTGTGTTAGCAATGCATATACTCTCTTTTCAGCATTATATTTAACTTCTGTGCATCAGTCATTCCTCCTAGAGTAAGTTTCACCCCATCTGCTCCCACCGGCATACTGTATCCCGTCTCAATAGCTTCCCACATATTTGGATCCACTCTATTGAGGTAGATCTCAAAATGTTGTTTCCAGTGGGGAAACTAATCTAATGTTATAAGCTTCGGGGGTTTATTATGATTCCCCACCTCACTCTCCAGTAGCAGTAAGTTCTGAATCCATGAGTCCTTCCCGGCTGTAAATGCTGACAACTGATCCTCCATCTCGATTAACTTTAAGTCTCTTAAAAATCTGTTAACTGGTGTGAATGGAGCTATGTGAATGGGCTACCCGTGCGAATGAAACTATCCAACTGGTTCAATCGTGCGGCTGAACTAAGCGATTGGTCCAGTCGTGTGAGTGAAACTGATGCGTATGAACAATGCGACCGGTAGGCTTAGTCGTACGAATGAAGATGCGACTGAGTTCAATCGTATGTCTGGGGATGCGAATGAAGTCCAGTCATGCGATTGGGTCAATCGGGCGACTGAAGCTGCTGTTTTTCGAAAATTTCTAGGTTTAACGTGTTTTAGCCGTAAAAAACCCAATTTTCACCAACCTAATCGCCTTATGCCGTAGAAACCAAAACTTGATGAGCAGGGGACGTCTAAGAAAACTTTTGACACAAAAAGATTGTGTTTTTAGTGAAAAACACAACCTTTGTATCAAAATTGATTGAATCACACGTAATCAAGAGCCAAAGCTCTGATACCACTTGTTAGGATCTTGTATTCAAACGAAATACAAACTAATTAACGTGTAGACCAAACCAAATAGTGCGGAATCCTATTTGATTGGCGATCCAATCAGTGAGAACGCACGTAGAAACAATAAGATATTGTATCTAACGTGAAGAATCGATTGGGAATCGATGAGCAACGTTCTGTGAACTTGGAGTACGAACTTGGAGGCTTCTGTACGGCTAGGGTTCGTCTGGAATTGAATAGGAATGAATGCTCCTTAATTGTTATGTTTTCCACGAATTAAGTGGTATTTATAGGTTAGGTTGCTCATTCGGGAGACTGAACCATTAGCATGGTTCAGTCGTGCGATTGATCCATGCGTTTGATCCATTCGCACGACAGAGCTTTCAGTCATGCGACTGAGTTAGAAGCATGAGGTTGTTCAGGCGTATGGACTATTTAGGCGCATGAACACTTAGTCGCATGGCCATTCAGACGCATGACCACTGTTGGGGCGCATGGTCCAGTCGGACGCATGAGAACTTCACTTCACTAAGTTTGAGTGTACTTAACATTATAACATTATGCATAACACTTCAAACAATCACAAACCTATATAATTACGTCAATATGCATTAATCAACTCATTAATGAAATATTTAAACATTATAAACAGAACCAAATATTTGTATTTCATTAAGTACCCAATAGTTACATAAGTGTATGACATATTACATTCAGATCAGGATCTAGGTACATATATGTATCAAAAATCTCATCTAAACCCATTTTAAACCCAAATCAACCATCCTAAACCTTAGGAATGCATACCACAACACCATTCAAGCACACACAAGCTCAAAAGCAAGACCCAAACGAATCATACACATACCCACACAAACATAAACGGGTCAAACACACAAACTTCAAAACCCAATTTTCAGATGTGTTCCGGCCCTAAATCATTCAAAAATGTGTAAAAGAGGGATCCTAGAAATCACACAAATGACCACAACGAGAAGAGCTTCGATTTGACCCGCTACCCGATGATTTTGCTCTCTTGAACCAACCTGAACCAACTTTTCTCCTTTTTTTCTCTCTTCTTTCTCTCTTCTTTGGCTGATTTGTGGGTGTGGGGAGAGGGTAAGGGTGGCCCTCCCCTTAAATACTCCCACTCATGCAACTTTCTCTCGTTGGCAAGTTTGGTCCCTCGACTTTGAACTTTATTTATTTCTTCCTTTGTCGGCTTCAAAATAAGTATATTACCGGGTGTTACAAGTCCACCCCCCTTAAAGAGGTTTTGTCCCCAAAACCTGTTATTCCTCGATCAAACGTGGGTAATGCTGTCTTATTTCTTCCTCAGTCTCCCATATTGACTCGGATCCTTTCCTGTGCTTCCATTGTACACGCATAAGAGGAACCACTTTATTTCTTAGCCTTTTATTTTTTTGATCGATGATTGCCACTAGTTGCTCCACATAATTGAGTCGTTCGTCTACTTCGATATCCTCCGGTGGAACAATCATGTTTTCATCTGCCAAGCAATTCCTTAGATGAGATATGTGGATTGTCGGTTGAATTCCACTTAGCTCATTTGGTAACTCCAATTTATAGGCCACCTCTCTTACTCGAGCAATGATTCGGAAAGGGCGTATATACCTCGGGCTCAACTTGCCCTGCTCTTTGAATCGAATAATACCCTTCCAAGGTGAGACCTTCAACACAACCCGGTCACCCACCTGGAACTCAATCCGTCTGCATCATTTATCTGCATATGACTTTTGTCTATCTTTGGCTGCCGTCATGAAGGCCTTGATCTTTTCGAGCTTTTCATTCATAGCCTCGATCACCTTGACGCTCCCCAGTTCTCTCTGACCAATATCACCCAACAGACGGGCGTTCTGCATCTCCTACTGTATAACATCTCATAAGGTGGCATACCAATGCTGTCATGATGACTGTTGTTATATGAGAATTCAGCTAATGGTATGTGGTCATCCCAACTTCCCCCAAAATCAATCGCACATGCCCGAAGCATGTCTCTAGTGCCTGAATTGTCCTTCCGAATGACCATCAGTCTGGGGATGGTAAGCCGTGATAATATGTAACCTCGTCCCCATGGCATCGTGGAACTTCTTCTAGAATTTGGATGTAAATCGAGTGTCACGATCAGACACAATCGATACCGGCACACCATGACGAGTTGCAATTTCCTTGATAAACAGATTAGCTAACCTCTCAGATGAATATGTCTCACGGATCGGTAGGAAGTGAGCACTCTTCATCAAGCGGTCAACAATCACCCATATAGCATCATACCCTTTCAGAGTACGTGGCAGCTTCATAATAAAATCCATGGTGATGTGCTCCCACTTCCATTCCGGTATATCCAAAGGTTGGATCTTCCCATACGGCTTTTGATGCTTGGCCTTCACCCATAGACAAGTAAGGCATTTACACACATACTTCACTACGTCACGTTTCATACCTGACCACCTATAATCATTCTTAATGTCTTGATACATCTTTGTGGCACCTGGATGAATGGAGTATCAAGTCTTGTGAGCTTCATCCAAAATCTTCACCCGTAGATCCCCAAAACGAGGAATCCACACCCGTCCAAATCGGGGTTTAACACCAAGTGTGTTTTCACCCAATTCCCCAAGCAGACCTCTTATTCTTTTCGAGTTAAGATGATCTTCCTTCAATGCCTCATCTTAAAACTCTTTAACTTGCTTCATCACGTCAGTGGTCATGATCAACTGATATGTTTTCACCCGAATCAGCTCGGGCCTCTCTTTTCGGCTAAGGGCATTAGCCACCACGTTGGCTTTGCCCGGATGGTAATGGATCTCAAAATCATAGTCCTTTATAAGCTCTAACCATCGTCTCTGCCTCATGTTCAGATCTTTCAGCTCAAAGAAGTACTTCAAGCTCTTGTGGTCAGTGAAAATGATGCACTTCGTCCCGTAAAGATAGTGCCTCCAAATCTTTAGCGCAAATACCACAGCTGCTAGCTCCAACTCATGAGTAGGATAGTTGACCTCATGATCCTTTAACTATTGGGACGCATAGGATATAACCTTTCCTCTCAGCATTAACACACATCCCAAACTCGTGTAGGAAGCATCAAAATAGACCACCAGATCTTCACTTCCATTGGGTAATGACAGAACAGGAACATGAGTCAACCTCGCCTTGAATTCCTCGATCACCTTCTCTTGAGCTTGACCCCATACAAACCTTACATATTTCCGGGTCAACTTGGTTAGTGGAGAAGCGATCTTGGAAAAGTCTTGAATGAATCTTCTATAGTAGCCCGCCAAACCCAAGAAACTACGAATCTCGGATGGCGTCTTTGGAGACTTCCATTGCATCACTGCCTCCACCTTTGCCGGGTCCACCATAATCCCATAGGATTCACCACATGACCGAAGAACTGAACTTTGCGCAACCAGAACGCGCACTTAGAGAATTTGGCATACAACTTCTCCTTTCTTAACGTCTCCAGAACCTCCCGAATGTGATCGGCGTGCTCAATCTCACTCTTCGAATAGATCATGATATCATCAATAAACACAATCACTGATTTATCCAACATCCACCAACACACTGGATTCATCAGATCCATAAAAGCAGCCGACGCATTGGTCAAACCAAAAGACATTAGAAGAAACTCGTAGTGACCATAACATGTGCGGAAAGCTGTTTTAGGAACATCCTGCTTCTTCACCTTCAACTGATGGTAACCAGATTGAAGATTTATCCTTGAAAACCAACTGGCACCTTGAAGCTGATCGAACAAATCATCTATTCTTGGTAAGGGGTATCGGTTCTTCACCGTCAGCTTGTTCAACTCATGGTAGTCAATGCACATCCTCATGCTACCGTCTTTCTTCTTCACAAATAGGACTGGGGCACCCCAAGGAGAGATACTCAGACTGATGAACCCCTTATCAAGCAGCTCTTGCAACTGCTCCATCAACTCAATCATCTCAGTCGGAGACAACCGATACGGTGCCTTGGCAACAATCTGGGCACCCGGTATTAGATCAATCTGAAACTCAATCTCTCTATCAGGTGGGACTCCTGGTAGGTCTTCTGGGAACACGTCTGGAAAGTCACACACAACCAGTACATCAGACAGTTGTGGTGCTGGCGTATCCACATCCTTTACATAAGCCAAGTAGGCGCTACATCCATGCCTCATACCCTTTCATACCACCGCCATTGAGATTACTTTCGGGATCGTCATGACCCGATATCCCTAAACAGTTACCAAACTCCCGTCAGGCACTGTCAAACAAATTATCTTCTTGCAACACACAATGTTCGCCTCAGAGTCCACTAACCAATCCATCCCAGGAACCAAATCGAAACCACCTAAGGTCATCACAAACGTTCTAATAGGAAACTTATGACCTTCTAGCTCCACATCACAGTTCTCTATCATCTCAGAGATCCTGGTAGACTTACCTATGGCAGTTTCTACATCGAAGGGCGCATCAACACGTCTACTACTAACAGGTAGCTTAGCACAGAAAACAAGAGAAATAAAACTTTTACTAGCATCCGAATCAAATAACACACAAGCTAAAGTTTGGTTCACTAGAAACGTACCGGACAAAACGTCAAGGTCTGTCCTAGCCTCTTCCTGTGTCATAGTGAATGCCCTGGCGCTCGCCCTTGGTCCTTCACTTCCCATCTTCTTTCCCCGAAACCTCAGCCCTTGGCTTCTACAATCCATACTCATTTGACCCTCTTCACCACAGTTAAAGCACCAGACCGTACGATAGTCCTTGGCTATGTGCCATGCCTTCCCACATCTGAAGCACCCCTTAAATCCCAACCTACATTCTCCCGCATGCTCCCTTCCACACTTGCCACACCTTTTTGACCCCGCAGTTGATGTGGCCACACGGCGGTCATCCACCCGTGCCGTCTTGTTAACCATTGAGACATTACCCTGACCAAACCTCTTCCCCTGCCAATTCCGATCACCACCACTCTTCTTGCCACCTTTAGCCACCACCAACACTGCCCTTTCATCATATAATCTCCCTGCCAAGTCCATCACCGACCTAAACATGCTCGGTCGGGCGGTAATAATGTGCCTGCGAATATCCACTGGCAAACCCTGAATATACCTCTTGATCTTTCGAGACAGAGGTGTCACTTGATCTGGCACCAGACGTGCCATCTCGTTGAATTTGGTGGTGTACTGTTGGTGCGTCATCATTCCCACCTCTAGTTGCAGGAATTCTCTCTCAACTTTCTCCATTTCTCTATGAGGAAAAAACTCCTCAATCACTAGCTTCTTCAGTTCAACCATCTCATCCTCCTGATCGCCTGACTACCCTCAGCTTGTACTATATTGTCCCACCAGCACAGAGCCGAGTCCACAAAAGAATAGGTGGCAAACTTTACCTTCTGGTCCTCCCGGCACTCACTGATTTTTAAGACGGCTTCCATTTCTCTCACCCACGGTGAGCAGCAACAGTAGTGTCGTTTCCATCGAAAGTAGGGGGCTTGCATCTTTATTATGCCCCATAATTACAGCCTCGTGTCACCTCCTGCACGGGCTCTTCTCCCTCCCCCTCTTCTTCATCATCTGAGAGAACCGTTTCAGGCTCAGGTTGCTCCCGTCCTCCCGAGGACTTATTTCTCTCTTTCCTTTCCCTTTCCTGTACTGCCTTGATAACTTCAGTCACTACAGATGGTAAGATTGTTTGTATGACCTGATGAACTTCTTCAACAACAGCCTCCTTTACTGAGGCTCTCAAATTGGCGCTCTCATCGCCACCCTCCGATGAGGGGTCTATGGTTCTTCAGGAACCACCTTTTCCATTCTGGGTCTTCCTCTCTTGGGTCGCGGCTCAACACCACGCCCATCACGACCACCTCCACGGGAGGCTTTTGAAGATCTACCACCAGCCATTCACACGCACACTGAAAGATTCAAACACCAACACGGTCATTCAAGGGAACAACTCAGTTTATGTCAAGTATAGTAAGTCCCTAATTATAGTGGCCAGTTGTGATTAGCCACTTACTTTACTCTTCACACCCCGAGCATTACCTATCCTGACTACATCAGTATTTAAATCTATAAACAACACATAAGCCACATAACATGCGCACATAATACCAGTTAACTTTACGAAAACACCTGATGGCACGCAACTACTCAGATTGGCATCCCTTCCCTTTCTGTCCCATTCTCAGTTTAAGTTAAGGTTTATTTTTGAAAATGTACCCATTTCACTTAAACTTTGGCTTTGATACCAACTTGTAAGGTCCTGTTCTCGGGACGCTTACAACTGGTAATCATTGCACATTAAACATACATTTTCATTTCTCTTACATAAATATTGTAGCGGAAACATTCAAAAATGACATCTCAATTCATTATAAAAACTTTTTTCAAAATAATACATCCTTAATCACTTACAAAATACATTGTTGCATTACATCACAAAAGCATTATATAAATGGATGCCATCCTGAAAGAGCTGAGTAACCACCTCGTGCCATTGTCAGCAATCATTACCTGCCAACTAGAAACACATCAAAGTCAGCGTTACTGAGTGAGTTCTAGTTTTATAATAAAACATACTTTTCTTTCTTTAAAACCGTTCTTTACTTTCATGTTATCATACAACATACGTACACATAGATAATATCATTATTATATTCTTTAATCTTTCATGCTTCCAATCTTTTATCATTACTTCTTTCTTTTCCTTCAACCATAAACTTTACCCAGCTATTCCTGGTACTGGACCTAGGTCTATCATAGACCATCTATAACGGCTCGTCGCACCTCTGTTCACAATACCTAGGGTAAAGTTTTTGTACACAATACCCTTCTACTCCTGGTGCTGGACCTAGGTCTATCATAGACCAGCTATAATGATGCTCCACACCTCTGATCACTGCACCTAGGGTAGAGTTTAGGTATACCACTGCTATATGCAATACCCATCTATTCCTAGTACTGGACCTAGGTCTATCATAGACCAGCTATAATGGTGCATCGCACCTCTGGTCGTAGTACCTAGGGTATGCATCATGGGGCTATACAAATGGTCAATCACAAAGAAACTGGGGTAGTGAACCCGCACACCATTGGGCTAACACCTTTTAATGGCGTGTCCCGACATGCTATGCTTGCAAGACTTTCTTTACTTTCATCATTCATTAATGCATGCATTCTTACTTCATGTTCCTCTTTCATTATCTTTCGCTTTACGTTACATACTACTTTCATTTCATTCATTAACATAACACGTAAAGCCATATGAAAGATAAATATACATCATAATAAGGAACATATCATACACAGACATCAATACATCATGCATAATCATGCAATATCATGCCTAACATACTCTCTAAGGCCTCAACAGTCATCTTACATGAACTTACGGGAACCTTCACATCAAAACTTACATGTACACTTTCCCCCGAAAGTCATTAATTTTAACTATGCTTCCGTCGGGTACACGGGCCCTACCTTGGCTAATGGGCACCCTTTAGTCGCATGGCCTCCAAGCGACTGAACATCATGCGATTGAACCAATACGGATGAACACCTATGCGAATGAACACCCAATCATGCGAATGAAACTAATGCGGATGGACTCCATATGGATGAGTCCAATGCGAATGGATCTAATGCGGATGGAACTAATGCGGATGAGCATTTATGCGATTGAGCCCTCAGTCGTGCGAATGAACCCTCAGTCGTGCGAATAAACCCTCAGTCGTGCGATTGAACCCTCAGTCGTTCGAATGAACCACAATCGCACCTATATCGGCTGTATGGCCTCCATTTGGTCGCCTATCCCTAGCTGGTGCAGAATGCAGTTCTTCCCGAATCCAATATGCCATTTTCGACCTCCAAGCTCATCTAATCCCATTCTAAGCCCAAATCACCCATCCTAAACCTTAGGAATACATACCACAACACTATTCAAGCACACACAAGCTCAAAAACGGGTCAAACACACACACACACACACACTTCAAAAACCTGATTTTCAGATGTGTTCCAGCCCTAAATCATTCAAAATTGTGTAAAAGAGGGGTCCTAGAACTCACAAACGACCACAACAAGAAGAGCTTCAATTTGACCCGCTACCCGACGATTTTGCTCTCTTGAACCAACCTGAACCAACTTTTCTCCCTTTTTCTCTCTTCTTTCTCTCTTCTTTGGCTGATTTGTGGGTGTGGGGAGAGGGTAAGGGTTGCCCTCCCGCTTAAATACTCCCACTCACCCAACTTTCTCTCGTTGGCGAGTTTGGTCCCTCGACTTTGGACTTTATTTCTTTTTCTTCCTTTGTCGGCTTCAAAATAAATAAATAACCGGGTGTTACATCTTTATTCTAATCCTAAGACACTAAATATTAGGTTAATTCGTAAAGGAATCGTTGGAACCATCTTATCTTCTTATTGTATCTTAAGTGCAACACATAGCACGTGTATTTTCCAAGTGAGTATTTCTATACCCCCTTTTCATATTTTCACACTTTAGGATGAAACATGTTACTTTATAATCATTGCACTTGTAAATTCATTTGATTCTTGCAAACTCTTGGCAATTCACTTATATGTTATGGTTAGTTGATCTTCGTAATTACCATGTATTGACGATTATATGTACAATCATTAACTATTGCTAGCCTAGCGATGTCATAGATCTATGCGCTTGATAAGCCTACTTTATTAATCCAAGTACACTTAGCTAATTGTATAAACTTGTAAATGTTGAGACTTGTAAAACTGTCAAGGTTTGACTGTGCATTCTGGCTTACATTGCTAGTTACTTTGTTCTCAAACTTATAACATGAATTGCCATCTTTTATATACTTATGTATTGAAAACTATGTAAATCTCACGAATTGTCAAAGTTGACCTTTTATTTTTAACATGTTTCAGGATTGATACTTGAAGATCTCTTCGTGCTCATATAGGATTGGGACTTAGTTAATTGAAAGTCTTATGTTGTTGTGTATATCATGTTTGTGTTGTATTTACTTTATGTCTTGTAATGTTAAATAAAAATGATATTTAATATTATTACAACTTATTTAGTTCCATGTGCTATAAACAATCATTTCACATTCGTCTGCCCCGATGATTCCGCTGTCGGTCGGGGTGTGAAAGATTGGTATCAGAGCCTTGGTTATAGGAATTTAGGTTATTAGAAATGGAATGATCTGTACTATAACTAAGTACCCTTACACATGAGTCCTCTCATGTATTTTATATGCTTAGATAGGATTTTATGTGCCTTATATGTTTATATTTGATTATGTGATTATATGCCTTATGTGATTCTTCTTACACTAAGGCATTATGTACCTAAATAAAATGGTTTTCAAAATGAGTTTTGAATCTTTATTGATGGTTTTCAAGTCTTGTCAAAGTCTATGTCCTATTACTTGAAACATGTAATGCTGGAAGAGCATGATGCCTGTATCTGAGGTGTTCTATCTAGGAAAGGTATTCATATAAATCCAATTCAAGTGATGGATCCGTTTACCTTACCTGGGAACCCTTGGGGTGAGCGTCCGCTTACAGGTATGCATGTCTTCATTAAGGTTGTAGTTGACATAATACTTTGATAAGTCAACGTAATGTTTTGTTTTGTAAACCGAACGTTACACTCAAAACATCTTGTTATTTTGAATTGTTTCATTATTGATGTTGTCCTCCTAAATCTTAAAACACATTATCCAATTCTCTTAATGAATCATAATAATCTTTCTAAACGTCTTCCCTTCAAAACCACACTTATCTTGAAAACCTATTACAATGATGCCCTCATTCTGAATTGAATCTTTAATCTTAACAAACATGCTTCTTGTATCAACATTACACTAATGAAACCTTGAAACCTTAATGATATAAGTAAAAATGAATCAATCATCTAAGAACTCTGTTAAAGTTATTTGCTTGAGAAGCCCTTATGAATTCCATATCTTATCCAAAAGTGTCTTGACCATATTTTTTCATATGGTCAAGTTAAGTCTGGTATTGATCCAAAACTTGATGTTGTACTCGTGACAAAACCTTCCTAATAGTCTTGAACCATCTTGAATATAAATTTTTATTAATTAAAATTCTAAACTATGATCTTGTACTCTTTGTCAAGAAACACATGAAGTCATGAATTATGAAATTTAATAAACTTAAGCATAGCAAAGCATCATAACAAAACTCATTGAATTTAAATGTTCCAAGCGTCACTTGCGAATGTGACATGAAATCCAAGTCTCCTTATATATTTGAAATTAGTCTTCTCGTCATTTAATTTCGAGACAAAATTTCTTAAAGTAGGGGAGACTGTAATATTTGTTATTTTCGAGCTAAAACCAAAACCCGAACTCAATTTGAATTTCCATTATGAATTATTATTTTGATTTAAAGCAACTTGTAATAATTTATCGAGAGAAATTTTTCTTTTTGTAAAGTTATATAGTATTATTAATCATTTTACAAATAAATAACTAAATGAAAAAGTCTTATTAAAATTTATTAAGTTATAAAATAAATTTTAGTAAACTTATAAAGTTTCATTAGTATTTATAAATTTTTATTATGAAATGACATATATAAGATTAAAGTTTACAAGTTATAAAATTTTAACAAATAATTATTCTGATTTATTATTTATTTTAGTTTTTATAAGTCAAGGGTTTAACTTGTAATTTCTGAAACATAATATAAAAGTTTCATGCATAAAATAACAAAGATGAATACTTGAGGGACCAAATTGCAAAATACCCAAAAACAACCCCCCATCCCCGTCGGCTCCTCCTCGTCGCCGGCCACCATCTCCGGCGACCCTCAAACCAACCAAAACACGCTTTAAAAAGAAATTAAACCGCCCATTAACTTCTTTGCATCAGTTTCGAATGTTGTATCGAGTTGAATTGATTTCACTTGATAATTAAGGGCGTGTTTTTGAACCGAATAATCGATTCACAACTTTGCCTCGTTCATAGTATAACCGATCAAATCAATGTTATATAATTGAGGGTAAACATTCTTCTATGTTCCTTCGAACCCTTTGTAGCTCTAATTTCTATTATAGAACGCACACTCCTCGAACTCGACATCCATCTTCATATGGACCTACAACTTAGCTGAGCTCCATCTTCGGGTCAACCTAAATCAAAACTGATTGAAATTTTTCGCTCTTCATCATCTTTAGAAGATTCTTGCGAAATAAATTTAATTATCATAGTTGTTTGCATCTCGAACCATACTCGCAATAGTCGCGATTATAGATCGATTGTTCTTCATCGAATAACGTCTGTTCAAGGTAATTCAACATATGTGTTGTAACACCCGGAAATTTTCTTTGAAGCCGACAAAAGAAAGAAAAGAATAAAGCCCAAAGTCGAGGGACCAAACTCGCCAACAAGAGAAACTTGGATGAGTGGATGTATAAAAGGGGGAGGGCAGCCCACACCCTCCCTATTCTTGCCAAAACTCAGCCAAAGGGAGAAGATAATGAGATAAAGAAGAGAAAAGCTTGGTTCGAGTTGATTCGAGCGTGAAAATCGACGTGTAGCGGGTCAAATCGGAGCTCTACGCGACGGATTGTCAAGGTGAGTTCTAGGACCTCTCTTTTACACGTTTTTGAATGATTTAGGGCTGGAACACATCTGAAAATCGGTTTTTGGTGTGTGTGGGTGTTTGACCAATTTGTGTATGTGTGGGTATGTGTATGATTCGTTTGGTCTTGCTTTTGAGCTTGTGTGTGCTTGAATGGTGTTATGGTATGCATTCCTAAGGTTTAGGATGGTTAATCTGGGCTTAGAATGGGTTTAGATGAGCTTGGAGGTCGAAAATGGCTATTGGGTTTGGGTTGAACTGCATTCTGCACCAGCTAGGGCTATGCGACCGAATGAAGGTCATACGACCAATATAGGTGGGATTGAGGTTCACTCGCACGAATGAGGGTTCAGTCGCATGACTAAGGGTTCATTCGCACGACTGAGGGTTCATTCGCAGGACTGAGAGTTCATTCGCACGACTGAAGGTTCATTCACACGACTGAGGGGCCAGTCGCATAAATGCTAATCCGCATTAGGTCCATTCGTATGGGACTCATCCGCATTGAGTCCATTCGCATTAGTTTCATTCGCATGATTAGTGTTCATTTTCATAGGTGTTCATCCGCATTAGTCAATTCGCATGATGTTAGTCGCCTTTAAGGCCATGCGACTGAAGGGTGCCATACGCCAAAGTAGGGCTTGTGCACTCGGGGAAACGTAGTTTTTGTTCTGACTTTTGGGGGAAAGTGCAGATGTAAGTTGTAACGTGGGAAGTTCCCGTAAGTTCATGTAAGATTACTACTGAGGCCTTAGAGAGTATGTTGGGCATGATGATGATGATGATATTGCATGATTATGCATGATGTATGTATGATGTTCCCCTGTATGATGTTGATGACTGTGTATGTTATGTTCCTTGCTATGATGTATGTTTATCTTTCTTGCGACTTTACGTGTTATGTTAATGAATGAAACGAAAGTGTTATGTAACGTAAAGTGAAAGATAATGAAAAAGAGGAACATGAAGTAAAAATGCATGCATTAATAAATGATAAAATTAAAGAAGTCTTGCAAGCCTTGTATGTCGGGACACACCATTAAAAGGTGTTAGCCCAACGGTGTGTGGGTTCGCTACCCCGGGAGGATGCACATCGGTGTCTTTCTTTGTGATTGATCTTTTGTATAGTCCCATTGCTGCATACCCTAGGTACTGCGAGCAGAGGTGCGATGCACCGTTATAGCTGGTCTATGATAGACCTAGGTCCAGGAATAGCTGGGTATTGCACATAGCAGTGGTACACCTAAACTCTACCCTAGGTGCTGTGATCAGAGGTGCAGAGCACTGTTATAGCTGGTCTATGATAGACCTAGGTCCAGCACCAGGAATAGCAGGGTATTGTGCACCTAAACTTTACCCTAGGTACTGTGACTAGAGGTGTGACGTGCCGTTATAGCTGGTCTATGATAGACCTAGGTCAAGTATGAGGAATAGTTGGGTAAAGTTTATGGTTGAAGGAGAGAAAAGATGTAATGATGAAAGAATGAATATATGAATGATTAAGGAAGATAATAATGATATTATCTATGTGTACGTATGATGTATGATCGCATGAAAGCAAAGAACGGTTTTAATGAAAAAAAAGTATGTTTTATTATAAAACTAGAACTCACTCAGCAACGCTGACTTTGATGTGTTTCGAGTTGGCAGGTATGTTGCCGAGGATGGCACGGGGCAACTACTCAGTTCTTTTGGGATGGCATCCATTGTTATAACGCTTTTGTAATGAAATGTAACATGTATTTTGTAATTCGATAACGACATATTGTTTGCCAAGCTATTATATTGAAATGGAATGTTGGGTTAAATGTTTCCGCTGTAACGTTTTTATGTAAGATAATAATATAAATGTTTTATGTGAGATGATCGACCAGCTGTAAGTTCCGGGAACGGTGCCTTACTTGTGCACATTCAATTTCATTAGGGGATTAAAAGCCCTAACACCTCATTCGTTAACATTAATCATTTATGGTTCAATTGGAATCCTAATCGAATTAGGGTTCATGATGATTTGAGGGAAATAAGAAATACATGTTTAAAACATTTTAAAGAGGAATTTGAACACATCTGGGCTTTAGCCCGGTTGGTAATTAGTAACCATCCTAGGTATGAGGTCCCAGGTTCGAATCGGGCCTCTGCCAACTTTTTTTTTGTTTAATTGTTTTATTTACATTTTTGTATTTTAGAAAATTATAGTTATGTTAATAAATCAAAATAAATTATTTTGTTAACTAAAAACATTCTAGAAATTATTAATAAATTTAAGGATTTTAAAACTTATAATTCTAAATTGAAGAATAAAAATATTATAAACACAATATTAAGTATTTTTTATGTTATAATATATTATAACTCAACTTTAATTATTTTAAACGTATTAAACCTACATGTTTATTTTAAATAATAAAATATACAATGACTATTTACTAATTATTTAATATTATTCATTTGTTCATTTAACCATGTTATATATATAATTAGTTAACGGAGTTATTTCCTTTAAATTTCATTTAAGATTAATATACTTTATTTTTATTTTAAAGGCTTGATATTATAAGACCTTTATAATAAATTATATAAAAATTCAAAACTTTATAAAATGGTTTTAAATAATTTTAAAGTCATTTAACAAAGTATTCATTAATTTTCTTTATCAAATTTAAATAAATAATTATATTAATTATTTTTTCATACATTATCTTTATTAAAATCAACTATTGAAATATTCATTATCATTATCAATCTTAATTGTTTGTTTCATATTTGTTGAACCAAAACATAACCATTGCATTACCTTATTTGAATTAATAATTAAAACCCCTAAATTTTCAAATAAAACACTAATTCATATTTGCTTTTGAATCTTATCCTTTTTAAGTTATAAAATAAATTTTAATAAACTTATAAAGTTTCATTAGTATTTATAAATTTTTATTATTGAAATGAAATAATTAAGTTATAAAGTTTACAAGTTTATAAAAGTTTAACAAATAATTAATTTGATTTATTATTTAAATTAGTTTTTATAAGTCAAGGGTTTAACTTGTAATTTCTGAAACTTTATATAAAAGTTTCATGCATAAAATAACAAAGATGAATACTTCAGGGACCAAATTGCAAAATACCCAAAAACAACCCCCATCCCCGTCGGCTCCTCCTCGTCGTCAGCCACCATCTCCGACGACCATCAAACCAACCAAAACGCGCGTTTAAAAAGCAATTAAACCGCCCATTAACTTCTTTGCATCAGTTTCGAACGTTGTATGGAGTTGAATTGAATTCACTTGATAATTAAGGGCGTGTTTTCGAAATCGAATAATCGATTCACAACTTTAACTCGCTCTTAGTATAACTGATCAAATCAATGTTATATAATTGAGGTAAACATTCTTCTATGTTTCTTCGAACCCTCTGTAGCTCTAATTTCTATTACAGAATGCACACTCCTCGAAGTCGACCTCCATCTTTGTATGGACCTCTAACTTAGCAGAGCTCCATCTTTGGGTCAACCTAAATCAAAATTGATTGAGGGTTTTCACTCTTCATCATCTTTAGAAGACTTTTACGAAATGAATTTATATATCAAAGTTGTTTGCATCTTGAACCATACTCGCAATAGTCGCGATTATATACCGATTGTTCTTCATCGAATAACGTCTGTTCAAAGTAATTCCACATATGTGCACATTTGATTTCATTAGTGGATTAAAAGTCCTAACATCTCAGTCGTTAACATTAATCATTTGTGGTTCAATTGGAATCCAAATTGAATTAGGGTTCATAATGATTTAGGGGAAATAATGTAACACCCAATTATTTTTTAAAGTCAAAGAAAGAGAAATAAGTAAAGAAAGAAGAAAAAGAAATAAAACCCAAGTCTGGGGTAAAAAGTGTCCAAAAGGACAAAATGTTTGAAAAGTGGGTGTAAAAGGTGGTATGGCCGCCCATATGTCACATACACACTGATTTTCAGGTTTTAGAGAGAGAAAGAGCAACAATTCTCGGTTTTGAAGGAAGAACTAGAAAGAATTCGAATTCAAGGTAAGAATTCATGCTTTTATGGTGTTCTTGACTGGTCTTATCCTTGGGTTTATGCTTATGTGTGTTTGTATGTGTTCGGGTATGTTGTTTTTAGTGGGTTCTAAGCGGTGGAATTCAATTTGCAAACGAGTTTGGAGGAAGCGATACTCAAGAGCTGCAAAGGTGAGTTGTAGGACCCCTCTTTTATTGGTTTTTAACTGATTTTAGGGCCGGAAATGCATGGATGTATGTTTTTATTAAACTGGGTTTTGGACCCGTACGCTTGAATGTGTGTATGATGATGGTATGATGTGATGTGTGACTATGTTCATGCTTGATGATGTATGATTGTTTTCTAAGGCTTAGAGGGTAGGATTTAAGCTTAGAACCTGATGAATGGTGCATGGTAATTGATTATGATGTTTTAGACCCACTTGATAAGTTTTTGAATCTGCCTAAGTGTTTGGAAGTAAATGCGGATGAAAAGGGTTAATGCGGATGAACATTAATCAATGGGTAAGTAAATGCGGGTGAAGTCAATGCGGATGAAGTCAATGCGGATGGACATTGCCTAAGTGCAGGAAATGCAGATGAGCATTTGCCTAAGTCTAGGAAATGCGGATGAGCAAGGTAAGTCAATACGGATGAAGTGGGTCAATACGGATGAGCATTGACTAAGTATAGAAATGCGGATGACCAAAGTAAGTCAATGCGGATGAAGTGACTCAATACGGATGAGCATTGACTAAGTATAGAAATGCGGATGAGCAAAGTAAATCAATGCGGATGAAGTGAGTCAATGCGGATGAGCATTGACTAAGTATAGAAATGCGGATGAGTTAGGCAAATGCGGATGGCAAATGCAGATGAACTATAGCCAATACGGAGGAACTGTAGGAAATGCGGATGAGTATAGCAAATGCGGATGAACACTTAGAAAATTCTAACTTTTTGGGGAAAAGAGGTAAGTAGGCTTTGACCTAGGAGACACCCGGGGGTTATGTAAGTTGTCTTATGAGGTCATAAATGGTATGATGGGCATGTAATGTTATGTGCTTGATGTTTATGATGATGATGGTGTTGCATGGTTATGCATGATGTATGTATGCATGTATGATGCCCTACATGATGATGTATGAATGATATGTTATGTTCGTTGTGATGTTGTATGATTATCTTTCCTATGGCTTTACGTGTTATGATAATGAATGATTGAATGAAGTATTATGTAACGTAAAGTGAAAGATAATGAAAGAGGAACATGATGATGAATGCATGCATTAATGAATGAATAAATGTAAGAAAGGCTTGCAAGCAAATGTATGGAGGTGCACACCCATTGTAGGTGTTAGCTCAACGGTGTGGGTTAGCTACCCCAAAGGATGCACACTGGGATCTTTCTTTGTGATCGACCATATGGATGAACCATTCTTGCGTGTCTTAGGTACTGTGACCACCTGGTGCTAGGCACCACTGATGAAGGTCTTTTATAGGCTTAGGTCGAGTATCATGAGCACGAAGGGCATAGCATATGACAATGGTATACCTAGACTTTACCTTAGGTACTGTGACCACTTGGTGTTGGGCACCACCGATGAAGGTCTTTTATAGGCTTAGGCACAGTATCACGAGCATGAAGGGTAAAGTTCACGGTGATGATAAAAGTAAGGAATGAAATGATGAATGAATGAATGAAAGTATGAACGAAAGAATGACGAAGATAATAATGATATTATTTGTATGTGCGTACGATGTATGATCATGAACGAATGTAAAGTATAGTATGTTTTTATGAGAAAGGATGGTTTTATGAAAGAAAAGTAAGTTTTATTATAAACTAGAACTCACTCAGCAACACTGACTTTTATACATTTTCTAGTTGGCAGGTGAGCATTGCTGAGGATGGCACGAGGCGGCTGCTCAGCTCTTTTGGATGGCATCCATTTATTTAAGGCTTTTGTGATGTAATAGAACAATGAAATTTTGTAACCGACAAACGATGCATTATTTTGCAAAAGTTTTTATGATGAAATGAAATGCCATTTGTTCTATGTTTCTGCTGCAATGTTTTGATGATTAAATGCTAGGTATATGTTTTATGTGCGATGAATTACCAGCCCGGGAACGGGGCGTTACAAATAAGCAATACATGTTTAAAACATTTTAAAGAGGAATTTCAATACATCTAGGCTTTTGCCTGGTTGGTAATTAGTAACCATCCTACGCATGAGGTCCTGGGTTCGAACCGGGCCTCGGCCAACTTTTCTTTGTTCAATGTTTTATTTACATTTTTGTATTTTAGAAAATTTTATGTTAATAAATCTAAATAAAATTATTTTGTTAACTAAAAACATTCTAGAAATTATTAAGTTAATTTTTAAGGATTTTAAAACTTATAATTCTTAAATTAAAGAATAAAAATACTATAAAACAATATTAAGTCTTTTATATGTTATAAATATATTATAACTCAAACTTGAATTATTTTAAACCTATTAAACCTACATGTTATACTTTAAATAATAAACTCTACAAATGATTATTTAGTAATTATTTAAATATTATTCATTTGTTTATTTAACCATGTTATATATAATTAATTAATAGAGTTATTTCCTTTAAATTTCATTTATGATTCTTGAAACATATAAAATAATATAACTTTCTAATTTACTTTATTTTTATTTTAAAGGCTTGATATTATAAGACCTTTAAATTAAATCATATAAAAATTCAAAACTTTATAAAATGGTTTTAAATAATTTTAAAGTCATTTAGCTAAGTGTTCAATTAATTTTCTTTATCAAATTTAAATAAATAATTATATTAATTATTGCTTTTCACATATTATCTTTATTAAAATCAACTATTTAAATATTCATTATCATTATCAATATTAGTGGGTTTGTTTCATATTTATTGAACCAAAACATAACCATTGTATTACCTTATTTCAATTAATAATTAAAATTCCCAAATTTCCAAATGAAACCCTAATTCATATTTGCGTTTGAATCTTATCTTTATTTTAATCCTAAGACACCAAATCTTAGGTTAAATCGTAAAGGAATCATTGGAACCATCTTATTTTCTTATTGTATCTTAAGTGCAACATATAGCACGTGTGTTTTCCAAGTGAGTATTTCTATACCCGTTTTCATATTTTCACACTTTGGAGTGAAACATGTCACTTTATAATCACTGCACTTGTAAATTCGTTTGATTCTTGTAAATTCTTTGCAATTCACTTATATGTTGTGGTTAGTTGATCTTTGTAATTATCATGTATTGACGATTATATGTACAATCATTACCTATTGCTAGCCTGGTAACGTCATAGATCTATGGGCCTGATAAGCATGCTTGGTTAATCCAAGTACACTTAGCTAATCGTATAAACTTGTAAATGTTGAGACTTGTAAAACTGTCAAGGTTTGATTATGCATTATGTCTTACATCCCTAGTTACTTTGTTGTTGTTGATACATATGTACCTAGTTTAGTAGCTTAATGTAAAATGTCTATCATGTCTTACATATATGTAACTGAATGGGTATGAATGAAATACAATGTGTGGTTGATGCTTATAATGTTTAATGTTTCATTGTATATTATGTGATAATAATAGTGAACTAACTATATATGTTTGTGGTTGTTGTACATAATTCTTAATCAATAATGATTGAGAAATGTGTTCAAACTTAATTGTGTGAAGTCCTCATCAGAATGGGCCATGCTAATGGACCATAAGCATGAATACTTCATCCTAATGGACCAGTCGTACGACTGAACCAGGAGACTGGATTAGTTAGACGATTGAGACATAAGATTGGCTTAGTCGCACGACTGAATCTTCAGTCGTGCGTATGGATCAATCGTATGATTTAGTCGCAAAACTGAACCATACTAATGGTTCTGTCGTACGATTGACAAACCCTAACCTACAAATACCACCTAATTCGTGGAAAAACATAAGACTTGAGAATTTCGACTCACATACATACCCTAGCCGTTCAGAAACTCTAGAGAACCTGTTCCAACTTCATAGTTCGCAGTTCATCGTGTTCTAATCGTTCACAATGTTTCATTAATCTCTAGATTGATCAAAACTGCATTCTCACTGATTGGATCACCCATCAAATAGGATTCCGCACTATTTGATTAGGCATACCCGCATTATCAGTTAGTACTCCATACGTACACGGTCCTAACAAGTGGTATCAGAGCATTGGCTTTTGATTTTGCGTGTGATTCGATTAGTTTTGGTGAAAAAATCATGTTTTTCATTCAAAAGAGTCACCTTTTGAGTAAAACAGTATTTTCAGTGTCTCCAGATCTAAAAGTTTAATTTTTTCAGCATACTGCAGATTAGGATTCTTGAAAACTCATGTTTTTGAGTCAAAGTATCAAAAACCTTCAAATTTTCATAAACTGCAACCTTCAGTTGCACGATTGGCTTAATCGCACGACTGAACTCAATCGCACATCCCATTCGCACGATTGAACTCAATCGGCCATCCATTCGTATGACTGAACCACTCCATTCGCATTATCCATCCGCATTGTCCATCCGCATTTGCCCAATAGCACGGTTGCTCATCTGCATTAGTCCAATCACATGATTGACCCACCCGCATTAGTTCAATCGCACCACTGGCCCATTTGCACCTCTCCATTCGCACGAGTCAATAAGTCTTAAGTTAATTTCAAAGTTTATAGAAATAGAAGATCAGTACTCTGTGTTTACTGCCGGTAGAGACTCTCATATCCAAAACCTTTTGCTTCTGGAAAATGAAATAGGGAATCACAACAAACCCCCAAAAATTATAATGTTAGATGATTACCCATAATGGAAGCAAAGGTTTGAGATTTATTTGAATGGAGTTGATCCCAATCTGTGGGAATCAATCGAGACAGGTTATAGCGTGCTGGTTGGTGCTGATCGTGTTAAACTCACCTTGGGCGGCATGACTGATAGCCAGAAGGTGAAGTATAATGCTGAGAAGAAAGTGTATGCTCTGTTGACTCAGTCGATACCTAAGGATATATTCCACCAGTTTTTTGAGAACAAACAGGCAAAGAAGTTCAGGAAGCCTTGGAGAAATGATACGATGGGAATGCATCGTTGAAATCTCTAAAGGCAAAGGCTTTGAGAAGGAGTTTGATAACTTCTCTTTGATGGGTAAAGAGAGCTTGGATGATGACATAAATAGGTTCTACCACTTAATGAGTGAGCGGCACACTCATGGAGTCGCCACGTCAAGGGAACATAAGGTCTCCAGTTTTGCCGATGGTCTGCCAGAGAAGTGGGACTCGTTTGTGTCTAATTTGAGACAGAACAATTTACTGGCAAAATTAGACATAAACAACTTCATCCTGAAATGAGAGAGGAGGAACTGAGGATGAAATACAGGTCACAGGAAGGATCATATGATCAGAATCCTTAACTTTATAAATACGCTTCCACTTCAACAAGTTTAGGAGCACCATTTCAAACGGCACTTGTGTCTAGTTCAACCGCTCCTTCTCAACCTTCAGTTTTAGGATCTGAAATGTTAGGGTCATCTAGTACCCAATATATCCCATCGGAAGCAAACGCTACCAAGTTGAAGATCGAGAATCTCGGGAATATTACTGTTGAGGTTGCCAAGGAGCACATGGACCTTTTAGCTGTGGTTGTTCATTCTTATGATGGTCTAGTTGCAGGAAAGATCGAAAATTGCCATCCGGCTGATGAGGATTACAAGCAAGTGGACGAGAATGAATTAGAAAGAATGGATATTATGTGGGCTTTAAAAAGTGCTGTCAGGTGAGCTAAGAAGTTTGTGAAGAAAACAGGACAGAACAGAACTTGATAGCTACAAAGGATACAACTTTTGGTTTTGACAAAACTAAAGTTACATGTTTTAACTGTGGAGCAAAGGGGCACTTCAAAAATGAATCTGTAAAGCCCAAGAAGACAGGTAACGGGAATCCTTTCTCATCCTTCAATTGTCAAGACAAACCCACGAGTGGAGCTGCTTCGTCAAGCAAAGATACAAAGGCTTTGACTGCACAAGGTGACGAAGGTCAACATTGGACCTTTCGCTTTGTATCTCAGGGGAATCAAACATTGCAAATGTTAAGGGTCTTGATGATGACACTGCAAGTGAAGGTGAAATAGCAATTGAACTAGTGATGTCCGATCACGAAGATACTGCAAATGTGGTAAATCACCTGATTGATGAAGATCTCAGAACAACATGTTTAGAATCTCCGGCATCTGAAGAGTCAAACTCTGCACTGATGGCGGATTCAACTTAATCTTCACAGGTAAGTACCACAGACCAACTTTTTGAAAGTCATGCTTGTGATGAATGTAATAAATTTAGAGAAAGCATAGATTCAAAATTTTCTAGGTTATTAGATCACAATGATAGCTTAGTAAATGACTTACAATAGTGCACAGAAGCTAACTGGATTTTAAAACAAAATGAGCACAATTATAAAGAGAAGATTGAACTTTTAAACAAACAACTACGGGAAACTGAAGTTGTTGCTTTTAACCAAGCAAATGACATAAAGTTCTATTTAAACTCCTTGGAAGAAACTAAGAAAGAAAAAGCAGTTTTGGAAGTCGAAGTAAATTCTGTAAAACAAAAACTGCACTGTTGGACCAGTTCTTCTCATATAGTCCAGCAATTAGTGAAAGAACGTAACAACAGGGAGGGTTTGGGTTACAAAGTGGTTCAACCACCACATGAGAACTTGTTGAATGATAAATGTATACAAATAAATAACAATCCAATCAAGGATCATGTGGTGTCCACTCCTCTAGTTAATGATCCAGATTTCACGAGTAAATCGGTGGAATCTGTCGCTAAACAGAAGGAGGTCACTTTAAAATCTAAAGGTAAGATGCCTATTGTTAATTTGTATGAAAAATTTGAAAAGGTTAAAGTAAATTCAGTTCAAACAAGCCTAATTCTAAACCCAAAAAGACCAAACAAGTTAACCAACCACGTACACCATGTCTAAGTCCAAATCCACAAAAGGGTAAAGATGTTAAAAATGTTCAAACAATGAATTTTGTTAAAAAAGCTAAAACATCTAGACAAGAAGTGCCAAACCCAAACAAACTAAGGTCACACCTGTGTCACACACTTCCCCACAGAAACAGTTCCACCAACATGTCAAAAGTAGATCATGCTGCAACTATGGAAAGTATGGACACATTACTTCAAACTGTCATTATTATCAGACACCAAGAAAGAAAATTAAACTTCATGATACTAAAATAATTTCTTCTAAAAGGAGTTCTATCACTCCACCAAAAAGAATTAGTGAACATAAGGTTCAAACCGTAATCCAGTCGTCTCTTTATCACAAACAGGCCTTACACAAAACTGGCATATGGAAAGAAAAATCAAGTCAAATGTCTGATAATGAGAACAAGAAGAAGAATGATCTGCCCTCACCCTCTAATGGACAGTGAGTAGAGTTTATGATGTGTGATTCCTCCGGGTCACCCAAGCCAGTTAAGGCTTGGGTCCCTAACCTAATCTAATCATTTACTTTGAATGTGAAGGGTGTCCGCTATAGTGCTACTACAAATACCTAGATTATTGATAGCGGGGCATGAAGGCACATGACTGGGAACCTGTCTCTCTTGTCAAATGTCAAACAAATTAAAGGAGGACATGTTTTGTTTGCTGGAAATAAAAGAGGATATATCACTGCACAAGGAGAAGTGGGAAGCCAGAAAGTGAAGTTTGATAATGTAACACCCGGTTATTTATTTATTTTGAAGCCACGAAAGAAGAAAAAGAAATAAAGTCCAAAGTCGAGGGACCAAACTCGCCAACAAGAGAAAGTTGGGTGAGTGGGGTATCTAAAGGGAGAGGGCAACCCTTACCCTCTCCCCCACACCCAAAATTTAGTTAAAGAGAGAAAGGGAGGAGAAAAAGGGAGAAAAAGAAGAGAAATGCTTGATTCGTGTGGTTCGAGCTCGAAAATCGTCGTGTAGCGGGTCCAAACGAGGCTCTACTTCTCAATGTCGTTTGTGTCAGTTCTAGGACCCCTCTTTTAAACGTTTTTGGTCGATTTTAGGGCTGGAACACATCTGAAAACCCATTTTTGTTTGTGTGTGTGTTTGACCCATTTGTATGTGTTTGCGTGTGATGCGTTTGGAGTTTGTTTCCGGGCTTGTGCATGCTTGAATGATGTTGTGGTATGTATTCCCAAGGATTAGGATGATTGATTTAGGCTTAGAATGGGTTTGAATGAGCTTAGAGGTCGAAAATGGCAGATTGGGTTCGGGAATGAGCTGTATTTTGCACGGTTAGGGCTATGTGATAGAATGGCATCCCAGTCGTGCGACTGAAGTCCACACGCATGCAAGTCATGCGATTGAGGCTCAATCGCATGTGAGTCATGCGACTGGAGCCCTTACGCCTGCCAGTCGTGCGACTAAAGGTCAATCGCATGGGGAGTCATGCGACTAAGAGTTCATCCGCATTAAGTCCATCCGCATTAGTTCCATTCGCATGGGACTCATCCGCATTGAGTACATCCGCATTAGGTTCATTCGCATTGGTATTTACCTGCATACTATCCATTCGCATGATGTTCAATCACCTGAAAGGCCATGCGACTGAAGGGTGCCCATACGCCCAAGTAGGGCTTGTGCACTCAGGGAAAACATAGCTTATTTACTGACTTTCGGGAGAAAGTGCAGATGTAAGTTTTGATATAGAAGATTCCCAGGAGTTTATATAAGTTGACTGTTGAGGCCTTAGAGGTTATAGCGGGCATGTTAATGATGATGAATGATGTTGCATGTTTATGCATGATGTATGTTATGTATGTATGATGTTGCCCTATATGATGATGATGACTGTGTATGTTATGTTCCTTGTTATGATGTATGTTTATCTTTCTCGTGGCTTTGCGTTGAATGTTAATGAATGAAATGAAAGTATTATGTAATGTAAAGTGAAAGATAATGAAAGAGGAACATGAAGGATGAATGCATGCATTAATAAAGAATGAAAGTAAAGAAAGTCTTGCAAGCAAATGTATGAAAGGGACACGCCATTAAAAGGTGCTAGCCCAACGGTGTGCGGGTTCGCTACCACAGGAGGATGCACATTAGGGTCTTTCTTTGTGATTGACATTTGTATAGAATCTCTACCGCTTACCCGGTACTGCGGCACCACGTATACCTGTCTATTTATAGACTTCGGCCCAGTAGCCATATAGTTTGGGGTGTAGCACATGGTATTGTACGGAAGATATGAAAAGTGAAATAAAGAACAATTAATGAAGATAATAACGATATTATCTATGTGTATGTATGATGTATGATCGCATGAAAGTAAAGTACAGTTTTAAAGAAAGATAGAGTATGTTTTATTATAAAACTAGAACTCACTAAGCAACGCTGACTTTTATGTGTTTCCAGTTGGCAGGTAATGATTGCTGAGGATGGCACGGAGCGGCTACTCAACTCTTTTGGATGACATCCATTTTATAAATGTTTTTGTGATGTAATGCAACATGTATTTTGTAACTTGTTAACGATGTATTTTGCAAAAGCTATTATATTGAAATGGACTGTTTTGTTTAATGTTCCGCTGTAATGTTTTATGTAATATGATGAAAATATATGTTTTTTATGTGAATTTATTTACCGACTATAAGTGTCCCGGGAATGGGGCCTTATAGATAAGGTAAACTATGTTCAACCACTTCAAAATAACTTACTTTCTGTCTCCCAGATATGTGACAAAGAATTCAAGGTTGTATTTGACAACAAGAAGTGTTATGATCTGAAAAAGGACGATGTCATCCCGGAGGACAAAGTTTAATGTCAGCTTCAAGATATAACGATTTGTATGTCTTGGACCTATCAAAGGCCTCAACAACCAATCATAATGTACAATGATTCTTGCCAAAGAAAACAAAGAAAGACTCTATCTCTTGGCATAGGAGAATGGGACACATTAATCCATGAAAGATCAATCACTTGATCCAGAATGATCTAGGGCGTGGAGTAAATGTTAAGAATTTCCAATTACCGGATTTGTGGTCGCATGTAAGAAAGGGAAATAGACAAAGAAATCTCATAAGGAAAAGAATGTTCACTCAATTTATCTACCTCTTGAGCTTTTTCACATGGATCTGTTGGGCCTGTCAGTACAAAGAGCATTGTCGGCGATTTGTATTGCTATGTAGTTACTGATGATTACTCCAGATTTCTTGGGTGATGTTTTTGAAATCCAAAATAAGAGACATTTGAATCATTCAAAGAGCTGGTAACTACATTGGAGTCACTCTACAAGCTTAAGGTAAGGCAGGTTGCTTAGACAACGGTATCGTGTTCAAGAACTAGTGGATGGAGGCATTCTGCAGAGAAAAAGGAATTGTGTAGCAGTTCACATCTGCCTACACTCCTTAAATGAACGAGTTGCTGAGACAAAGAATCAAAGCTTGATAGAGACACCGGACGACGCTAGTACACTTGAACTGCCTATCCATTTTGAAACGAGGCAGTAGCTACGCATGTTATACCCTCAATCGAGTCTTAGTGGTCAAACATCATGGTAAAACATGCTATGAGTTACTCTAACAACGTAAATGAAATCTGGAGTACCTCGAACCATTTGGCGCACCATGTATGCTGCTGAAGAAAACTCAGTTAGGGAAGTTCAGTGAGAAGGCCGAAGAAGGAATTTTCTTAGGATGCAACATAACGAATAAGAGATTTTATAACAACACAACGGGTCAAGTAGAAGTGTGGTGCAACGTTGATGTACAGAGATGCACCACCCCCTAGCTGGAAAAGGACCCTCATTTCTTTTTCGACTATGATGGATTCTTTATGTCCTTCAACATCCCTCTCTTCCCTCCTGAGGATGATTTATCAACTAGAATGATGTATGATGTGTTAAATACACCATCACTAGACTCGACGACCTCAGCGTCACAAGGAGAGTCTTCTAGTTCTTTAGGGGGAGCACTTGAGGTAAGTGACTCCTCCTCTGATGATGAAGACGTGGCAAATGATCAGGTGGATCAGGAGGAATAGGTTCCTACTACTGCAAGTACATAAGCATCTGATGTTGATGCCTCTAACACTTCGGAACCTCACACTCCCACTGCCTCAGATACTAACTTGGTGTACATAATCATGATAATGAGGTAGTTGTACCCACCACTCCTGGATCACGACTAAATGTATCATCCTTTGGACAATGTCATTGGAGATGTTCGATGAGGAGTACAGACAAGAAATCAACTATACTCAGCTGATTATGCGTAAGTAATGGAAAAGGGATATCTTCATGATGGTGTGTATCGATGTTTGTATTCAATTTGAGCCAAAATATGTAAGTGAAGCCCTAAATGACGAGGCATGGGTCTGTGCCATGAAAGAGGAACTTCTTCAATTCAAGATGTTTGTTGGACCAAAAGAACCAATGAGCCAAGATCAGAAAACCTCTAAGTCCCACACGGTATCACAACAACTGCTGAAAGCCTCATCAGTAGTTTGACAAGTGCTGAAGACTTCAACAGCTGAAGATCAAGTGCTGAAGACCTTAACAGCTGAAGAACTAAAGTGCTGAAGTACAACAGCTGAAGAACACAAGTGCTGAAGCTGAAAGACCAAAGTACTGAAGTACAACAGCTGAAGAGTTCACAAGTGCTGAAGATCAACAACTGATGTACAAGTCTGAAGACAAAGACTGAAGACATCAGCTGATGATATCTACTGAAGTCATCAGGTGATGAAATACCTGAAGGTCAAAGTCTGAAGATCAAGTACTGAAGCCTCAGTAGTTTGTCACAACTGCTGAAGAGTACTTCTTCAGTAGTTGTGATATCAGTAGTTTTATATTTCTAGTTTCTAGTTTTATGTTTCAGTAGTTTTGTAAAACGACTGAAGAGCTTGTTCTTCAGTCGTTGTAGTTTCAGTTGTTTTATATTTTGTACTTAACTTGCTGATATGTTCTCAGTAGTTGTGAACATTTCAGTAGTTTGTTAAGAATTAGTTATTTCTGTATTGGATCTGCCAGTTGTCACTTTCCGTGACAACAGCAGTGATTGTTGCACTCTATATAAGGAGTGACAACCTATTGTAATCATGAAAATGAGTAATTGAATGGAATGAATGATGATTCGATTAGAAATATTCTTCATCTATAAACATTCCTAGAATCAGAAATACATATTCTCTCCCTATAACTGTATGCGATCTTAATGCTCACATATATCGTTAGCTTGCTACAATTGTCTAATTCGTGTTTGTATTCCGCTGCTTTATATTTGAAACATCAAACTTGTGATCACTGATCCTGTCAAATGGTATCAGAGCCGGTTAATCATTGATCGATCTAATAATTGATCATTGAAACTGCTATTCAAGATCCAAGTTTGATTGAATTAGCTTTTTTTTTCTTGCAAGAACGTTATAGAGATTGAATTTTCTGTATTTCTGCTCATTCATTCTGAGATCTTTTTCTTGGTTCTCATTGAGTTTGTTGTGGTTTGTCTAAAACTTTTTAAAACTTGAACTAAACTGTTTTTGAACTGAAAAATGACCACTCCCTCCAATGATCCTCACAATACTGGTTCCTCAACCAAGCCTCCTATGCTGGTTAGGAATGAGTTAACATATGGCAAGACGTATGCTCCATCACCTGTCTGTTAACAGCGCAGGGTGTTGGACATCAGTAGTACATGGTCCACACAAGCCTATGGTGAATAACCCGAAACCAATCAAATGGTTCCGAAGAGGAGGGAGCAATACTCAGATGAGGATAAGAAGTTGCTTGAGATTGATGCAAAAGCCCATGGAATTCTGGTCATGGCTTTGCCAAATGAAATTTATTCTGGGCTAATGCATCATGAAACTGCCCATGACCTCTGGATTGCTTTGAAAGAACAATTTGGAGGAACAGATGAGGTCTTGGCAAATAATAGGAAATTCTTGCCCAACAATATGAGACATTCTCATAGAAAGGGTGAGACACTGACTCAACAATATGAGCGGTTTTCTTGTTTGATCTCTGAACTAAAAATGGTCAAACTTGATACACCAATATCAGATGAATAACAGATTTCTCAGATCACTGCCTGAGAGATGGGACACATATACTATTGTCCTACGCTCCAGTGCAAGTTTGGACAAACTATCTCTCACCCAACTCCATGGGAAATTGCTCACTTTGGAGAAGAGAATAGAACAGAAGAGAAAGCTGTCTTCATCTGGAAAGCTCACTGAAGACTTTATACAGGCAACACTGCCTTGGTGGGTCATGAGTCAGAATATGCTTCATCTGAATGCCAGTATGATGAGCATATTAATCTCTCTCCGACCACTTCTAATTCTGCATTTGTAAGTGTTGATGGTCAGTTCACTGGGTGTAATAATGAAATCTATGTTTCTGTTGGATGATCTCAAGGGGATTGCTGATGATGACTTAGAAGAGATGGATATTTTGAGCCAAATGGCCTTGATAAATATCAGATCTCAGAAGTTCTACAAAATGGAAGAAAAATCCCAGGACTCTCTGGCAAAACCAAAGTTGGTTTTGACAAGAGCAAGTTGAGGTGTCACAAATGCCAACGGCTTGGACACTTTGCAAGAGAGTGTAGATCAACTGGATCAAACTCTACTGCACCCTTTGTGACTTTTCCTGGCAATAGTCAACAAAACAGAGGGCAACATCCTGTCACATCTAGTCATCATCCTCAACAACAATCTCCGGCATATTTTGTTCCTCAGGGTCAAATGCCATATCAGTACCCTTGTTATTACATGCCACAGTCAAATCAAGTTCAAGTTCCTATGACACCACAACCTCATGCATTACCAGAACCTCAGCCTTCCCTATCTCATCAACAACCTTCATCTCAACAACACAGCTTCTTCACCCAGAAGTTGTTGACTGGAGCAGTTTACCAGATGACTTGTCTGGTCATGATCACTGTTCTCAGGTGCTGGTCAACATGGTGGTGACAGTCCCTTTGGGAATCTAGCTCTTATGGCTTTGGAGTCTGCTGATACTTCATCTTCCATGCCTCTACACCTCAGGTATCACAGGTATCCTCTGAGGCAAAAGCCAATTATGTTCTGAACAATGCATAGCAGCATTTGCTTCCATTAGAGAAGCAAATGTAGCTTTAATTAATAAGAACATTGAGCTAGAACAAATAATTTCCAAAACAAAGCTGAGTTTGAGTTTGTGCTCAAATATAAAAAATGTGAGTTTTATAAACTGAATGCCAAATAATTGATGATAAGGCTAGAGAAGATGTACTTCTAGAGAAGTACAAAGATCTCAAAGAAACCCTTGCAGTTACCCAGGTCGAGTGTGATAGATGGGTACAATCATGCAAAGGTTTTGAAATGCTTCTTAGTAAGCAATCTGCTTCAAATGTGAAGTTTGGCATTGGCTATAATCACACTGCTCCACCTACAGATTTTACCCCAAGAGCAGAGGTAGAATCTGATGGTGAGAGTGATAACCAATCCATCAAATCATGTGATCTACCTTCTGATACAGCACAATCAGAAGTAGCAGTCAGCATCAAGTCCCTCCTTGAACCTATCAGCTGATGTTGATGGTTCCAAATGCTGACATTCACATGATCAATAAGTTGATCAACTCAGGAGTCAATCCTGAAGGTCCTGAAAGGACTGGAGAGCAGGATTCAACTCCTGAAGTTCAAACTTCAACTGATGTCCACTGAAGAGAAGAAACTGGCAGTAGAAGAGTTTGAAGACTACTAAAGAGGCTGTAAGAAAGCAACCAATGCTTCCAAGCATTGAAGAACAAGTCTTCTGTTGCTTCACCATCTTTAGTTGATGATCAACCTAAGATGAAGAAGAAACCATGTGAAGTATGTGGTTTGTTCAATCATCTTACAGATGATTGTTGGTACAAAGAGGTTCCAAACTCAAACAAAAGAAGAAATTAATGAGAAAATGGTAAAAATGAAAACTGAGTTTGAGATCACATTTGTATCAGCAACATCAAATCCTGTAACTCTTAAGTCTTAAAGCAGTCAAAAAGGAAGGAGTTAAACAGGTGACAGCTGAGGGTGCTCAAAAGAAGAAGGTGCAACATAGGACCTTATCTAACTCCACTAGCAATGTGTCTGATGAGCTGAAAGCTTTATCACAAAATCAGACACAGCTGGTGATGATGGTACACATCTGTTGGGTAGAGTTAACCAACTAGATTCTCCTATGTTGAAACCACAGAAAGGAGGTCTAAGCCAAGGACTCCTCTTCTACACCATCTTCTTCTTCTCAGGCTGTTGTTACAAATAAACTGTTAGTTTACCATCTATTGATGAGACCAGGCCCAAAACCAAAAAGGTTTGGGTCTCTAAAACTAACTGATTGTTTATTATTGCAGGTTCTTCAACATGCCAAGTAGCATCTGGTATGTAGACAGTGGGGGATCTATGCACATGACTGGGAACTCTCTCTTCTTCATGACTACTCTCAAGGAAGAAGGGATTTGTCTCTTTTGGCAATGATGCTAGGGGTTACATCATTGGTAAGGGCTTTGTCTCCAATGGAGAAATCAAATTTGATGATGTTAATCATGTGGAAAATCTCAAGTACAACCTCTTGAGTGTCAGTCAAATGTGTGATAAAGGCCATGTTGCCCTTTTCACAAGTCAAAACTGTAGGATTCTGTCATCCAAAGTTTTGCACTTGATTGACAAGGTGTTGGATGATCACACTCTCCTGAAAGCCAACAGGACAGGAAAGAGTGTATGCCTTAGATCTCTCTAAGAAGATAGATCTCAAAGGTAATCCTTGCCTATTTTCCAAAGCCTCTTCTCAAGAATCTAAACTGTGGCACAGGAGGCTTGGTCATGTTAATCTTAAAACATGAATCAGCTTAGCCCAAGAGTTTAGTCAGAGGCTTACCAATAAAGGCGTTCCACTGTGATGAAACATGCACTGCTTGTTTAAAAGAAAACAGCACAAGGTCTCATTTCCTCCTATTGAAGTGTCCAAGTCCACTGCCTGCTTGCAATTACTGCATATGGATCTATTTGGTCCTGTGAGAGTAATGAGCATGGCAAAGAAGAAATACTGTCTGGTAATTGTGGACGATTACTCCAGATTTGTATGGACTTTCTTTCTACATTCAAAGGATGAGGCTGCTCAGAAGATTATCCACTTTGTGCTGTACATTGAGAAGCAGTATTCCTTCCAGTCAAGTGTATTAGGAGTGATAATGGAACTGAGTTCAGAAATCATACACTTGATGACTTCTATCTTTCTAAGGGAATCAAAAGGCAGTTCCCATTCCAAGGACTCCAGAACAAAATGGAGTAGTGGAGAGAAAGAACAGACCCTCATTGAAGCTGCAAGGTCCATGCTGGCTGACTCAGGTTTGCCATTGACCTTTTGGGCCGAAGCTGTCAACACAGCTTGTTATGTGCAAAATAGAGTTTTAGTAAATCAGAGGTTGATGAAGACTCCATATGAAGTTCTCCATCATTTGGCTCCTCTGATTTCATTTTTCAAAGCATTTGGGTGTCCCTGTTTTATTCTCAACACAAAGGATCAACTCCACAAATTTGATCCTAAGGTGGATGCAGGATACTTTGTTGGTTATTCATCTACTTGCAAGGCATACAGAGTCTTCAACTGCAGAACAAAGATGGTTGAAGAACTCTACATGTTAAGTTTAATGAATCTCCAAAGGACAAGATTCCACAAAGTCCTGTGGAGTTATTTGATCTGGACATACTGCAATATGTTCCTTATCAAACTCCTGCTGTTGCTCCTGTCAACAGTTCACCACCTGGTGGTACTGCTGATGATGATGTGATTGCAGTACTCACCTCTTCAGGTTTTAGTGATCAGCTGCCTGACTCAACTAGACCTGATGTTCCTGTAGCGCCAGTAGCACCATCCACAACAAATGCTGATGAGATTTCTTCGAATTCAACTTCCTTTGAATTACCATCCACTGATTGGTTTCAAGGAAATGATTCACCATCACCATCTGTTGCTGCTGAACCGCTACAAACACTTGCACAGATCTCATTGTGTATCAAGATCTGAAGAATCACCCTATGTCTCAAATCATTGGTGATATCACTGCTGGAGTATCAACAAGAAGTCAATTGTCAAATTTCTGCTTCTATGCTCTCTTCATCAGTCAGCAAGAGCCAAAGAATTATCACATTGCTTTAAAGGACAATGGATGGGTTGATGCCATGCAGCTTGAGCTTCTTCAGTTCAAGAAACAGCAAGTGTGGGAACTGGTTCCTCTACCTCCAGGTAAGTGTGCAATAGGCACTAAATGGGTGTTTAGGAACAAAACTGATGAAAATGGGCTTATTGTTAAGAACAAGGCCAGACTGGTTGTTCAGGGTTTGCACAAGAGAAGGTATTGATTATGATGAAACCTTTGCCCCTGTAGCCAGACTGGAAGCAATTCGATTGTTTTTAGCTTATGCTGCTTATCAAAAACTTAAGTCTTTCAAATGGATGTCAAAAGTGCATTTTTGTATGGAAAAATTAAGAAGAGGTTTATGTATGTCAACCTCCAGGCTTTGAGGACAATAAACATCCTAATGGGTGTTAAGCTTGATAAAGCTCTTTATGGGTTAAAACAAGCTCCCAGAGCCTGGTATGAGACATTATCAAACTTTCTTCTGGAAAACAATTTCACTAGAGGCTCCATAGACAAGACTTTATTTATTAAGAAAGCTGGGCAGCATAATCTACTTGTTCAAATTTATGTAGATGATATCATTTTTGCATCCTCTGATCCAAAGTTGTGTGATGCCTTTACAAAGTTGATGCAACAGAAGTTTGAAATGAGTGCCATGGGAGAATTACAGTTCTTTTCTGGGATTGCAAATCAAACAAAAGGCTGATGGAATTTTTATTCATCAATCCAAATATACAAAAGATCTTTTGCAAAAGTTTGATTTACAAAACTGTAAGCCCTGTTTTCTCTCCCATGAGCAGCACCACACAACTGGACTCAGATCAGAAAGGTAAAGTGGTTGATGAAACACTTTACAGATGTATGATTGGGTCCTTGATGTATTTAACAGCTTCTAGACCAGATATTATGTTTGCTACATGTGTTTGTGCTAGATTTCAGGCTGCACCTAAAGAGTCTCATCTGATTGCAGTCAAGAGGATCTTTAGATATCTGCAAGGCACTCCATCTCTAGGTTTATGGTATTCTACCGACATTCTGGTAAATTAGTTGCTTTTTCTGACAGTGACTATGCAGGGTGTAAGTTGACCAGGAAATCAACTTCTGGTGGATGTCAATTCCTAGGCAACTGCTTGATCTTCTTGGCAGAGCAAAAACAGACCTCAGTTGCTACATCCACTGCTGAAGCAGAGTACATTGCTGCTGCAAGCTGTACATCTCAGGTACTCTGGCTTCAAAACCAACTTTTGGATTATGGCATTACAGAGACTAAGACTCCATGTTTAATGGATAGTGCTTCAGCTCTTTGCATTGTCAAAAATCCAGTCCAGCACTCTAGGACCAACATATAGAGATCAGACATCATTTTAAAGGGATTGTTTTGAAAAAGGTCTGATTGATCCTAAGTTTGTGCCTAGTGCTGATGAGCTTGCAGACATTTTTACTAAGCCTTTGGATATTTCAACTCTCCAAAACCTGGTGTTTAAGGCTTGGTATGCTGCAGCTAGAATAGGTGACAACTACTGATGATTCCAGTAATTCATACTGATGATCATGAGTACTATCACATATAAGTACTGATGAGCTCTTTTAACCTCCGTAGTTTTTAAACTACTGAAGGCTAAATGTCTCACAAGTACTGAAGTACTTCATCTGTTCTAAACTACTGATGTAGTTACAACTACTGATGCAGTCATAACTACTGCAATCAGTAAAAACAGATAAGTACTGATGTCCTATGAAACAACTGAAATCAGCCAAAAAGACTGATGAATGTGTTGAGGACAGTTTGAAACAGCTGAAAAGCTAAGAATTGACGAAATAGCTGAAGAGAACTTTCTCTTCAGTCGTTTGTACAACTGCTGTTTCATTCTAAACAACCGAAGCAAAACCACGTCTTCAGTAGTTTTATAACTACTGATGACTAATACCAAGTCTTCAGTTGTTTACAACAGCTGATGACAAAACCACTGTCTTCAGTAGTTTCATAACTACTGATGACAAACACCAAGTCCTCAGTGTTTTCAATCATCTGAAGTCAAAACCACGGTCTTCAGTAGTTTCTAAACTACTGATGCCTAATACCACGACTTTAGCTGTTTCAACGTCTGAAAGGATAATACCATGTCAACGTCGTAAAACTACTGATGACTAACACCACATCCTTCAGTCGTCTCCTTACCCGTACCCTATAATACCCCTAACCTGAGCTCTCCATGCTTCATCTTCTTCAAAACTAACGTTCCTCTCAAAACTTCCCTCTTCTCCATGGCGTCTATGCAAATTAAACCGCGACACAACTGTGTTGCCTACCTCACAAATCGCCGATCTGGACTAATTCGATAATGCTATCGATCTTATGGTTCATCCCCATAAACAAGGCATTCCTTCTGAACCCCGTCTTACATGCCGAATCCTTGAACCAATTTTGGATGAACGTTACTGTTACAACTGAGGAGAGCAACACACGATCCCTCCGGTCAGTCGTCAACAACAAAGAAGTAGTGATTACTCCTGCAACAATCCGTAAAATTCTTCAACTGAGTGATGCTACCTCTCCTGCTGGATATCCGAAGGGCACCATAGATCTATCATTTGCCAGCATGGATATCAAGGTGATCTCAGTGCCACCACCATCATGAAGAAACACTTTAATGACGCTGAGCGCCTGATTTTTCACATGGTCAATGTATGTTTGGCCCCTAAGACCTCGTCTTGGGATCAAATGTCCACCAAATGGCAGCAGTAATGTATTCTATCCTTGAGCAACAACCACTAAACTTTTCAGAATTAATATTTTCAGAGCTCAAAGATATGGCTCAAAACTAACTGCCAACCGTTGGATACTCTATCCACGGTTCATAATGGCCATTATTACAGCCCAGCTTAATGCTGATGGACTTGTTGGCTTGGGAGTCCCTGCTACGGCTGTTGCCAGAAGTATACTCCCGGCACAACCCTGACCGGACACTCAAACTGGCTGCCAAGCTGCGAAAACCCACGCAGCTGGAACCCACAGCCACCACCCCAACCCTCCAAACCATGTCCCCACAAACCCACAAAAAGAAACCCAAAATGGCTACTCAGGGAATTGAGTCCCCTGAGGATGCTCCTGCACCACAAAACGCAGGATATATCCACTAGTCCAAACCCCCTAGTGGATACAATGACTCCTTCCAGCCACAGCCGCTCAGGCTTCCTCTCAACAGGAGCCTGCAGCAACCCAAGGGGCACCTACGTTATCTGGGATCTTACTCACTTGAGGAGATTGCCATTGAAGAGCACCATCCCCCCAGGTGCACACTGCTTCTACCCCCTTACCCCAAACAACCGCCCCTCACAGCCCGACTTTAATAGTTGCACAAGTGCTGACTCAATTGCACTCCTCACCCCTCCCCAGAAACACTTCCTACTGGGAATACCTCTACAATTGAGGGGGAGGAACACAGTGCACCTGAGAACCCACAGCACAGGGGTTTTCCCAATTCTATCTCCTGGTGTAGACAAGGAGCTTAGAATATCTAGTGAGGCTGCCACCTCCTCTGTCTCAGCACATGACCAGAGTGAGGCTGGTAACATGGCTAAGACCTCCCTAGGGCAAGCTGATGATGGACATTGTCCTGAGGCTGGAAGTCCCCAGTACCAAGCACAAGGGGCACATGCACCAACTGGTCTACACCCAGTGCATGTAAATCCTGCTCTAAGCAGGAGGTCAGGTGATTCAGTATTACCTGATGATGACCTGAGCTTCTTCTATGACGTAGTTGCTCAAACACCATTCTAGAGTTATGAGGTTAGCAGACTCAAAGAGGGCTGGCTCAAGATGTCTGAGGATGCAAGACCATCTGCCACCCTCCTACACCCACAGATGGCACCTTCCCTTGAAGGTTTCCCAAACACAGAGCCACCCCAACATCAACCACCTGCCTCTGCTTCAGGCCCTACTTCCAGGAATAGAACCCTCCTGAGCAAATAGGTGCTTACTCCAAAATTCCCTTCCTCTCATCACCCAATAATCACTGATATAGTGATCAAAGCCCTTGATGAGAGGCTTTCCTCAACATTACAGCCTTGGTTGATGCTGCTGTCCAAAGGACTCTTTCTGCGGTACCAACCCCTTCCTCCAATGCAACCAAAAGGGGGAGAGTACTGCAGTGAAAGAAAGGAAGAGGAAAAGATCTGAGGAAAAGGAAGAGGAGGAGAAAGAACAGCAACCAATGCTCACCTATAAGAGAAAGAAAGGTGCTGATGAGCACATTGCTGAAGATAAAGCCTTGGAGCTACTGATAAAAGAGGCTGATGCCGAACACAGTAGATCAATGGACAACATCATTGATCAGCTGTTTAGGCAAGGCCATGACACCCATAAACTTGACTCTGAGATTCGACGACTAGAGATTGAAGAAATCCAGAACAGATGGGCAAGTATGAAGTGTTAGAAAGAGAAAGGCTTGAAATCATGATCAGATTTATTGCAAAATCTTGGAAGTCAATGATCGAAATCAAAGCTTGGTCAGGGACAGTATCTTGGCAATCACCACCAAGATCTGTTCATCTGAAGTATATACTAAGGGGCTTGTCATTGAAGCTTTGAATGAAGCGGGTGCTGGGAGCAGGACTGAGCTAGCCAAGCAATCAAAAGCCACATCACCTCAAGGATGCTAGAACAGCCTGTCAACATTCCCACACCAAAACCACCCAAAACACAACCCACCAAACCAACTCCCTTACCCTCAAAACCCATAGCCGATGATATACCCTTGAAGAAGAAGAGAAGGATATTGAGGCTAGAAGATGATGACGAAGATGAAGAAGACAGGCTGCCGCTCTCAGCTGTGATTCAGTTGCCTAAGGCCACAAGTCACTCCTCAGCAATTACTCCTGAAGTCCAGAGACAAATGGTTAAAGTGAAGCTAGAAGAAGAAGAGCTTCATAAACAGCATGATGAGGAATTGCTGAAGAGAGTTGACAAAGCTTATGCAGCCACATCTTCCATCATCAATATGAAGGAGCAAGCCCTCAGACTTTACACTCTCAGGCATACCTTTCAATATCAAAAGGAAAGAGTGAGGATTTGGCCTGATCCAGGGTCTCTCACAGAATTCATAAGAACAATATACCTCGGAGATACATTGGCCAGGTGAAAAAGATCGTAGATGAAGTGATCTCTCTGGTCTTTGTAGTTTCCCTGGGAAATCCTAGAAGACTTCAAGAAGGCCTACAAAGCTAATCTAACCCCTCAGAAGATGCTGGAAAACAAAATAGTGAAAAAGGGGTTAGTTACAAGAGGCTTGAGGAAGTCAGGAAAAATGAGCTCCAGTTGTTCCTAGAGGGTAATCACCCGGATGAGTTTGCTTACAGAATAATAACAACTGTGGAGCTAAAGAATGGGAACAGGCCAAATACCTGTCTGAGTATTATGGGCCGGAATCATTGTTTGAAGGAGGTGCTGAAGAGCTAACATGGAGGAACAAATCACCTTCCTTGAGGCCTACACAAGAGAGTCGTACAGACTCATTATGGGAAAGTGAATCTCATGAATGGGATAACAACTCTGTGTCCTGTTCCCAAAACAGAGTTCCCATTCATACTCTGCCAAACAAATATTGAGATTTCTTCCCAGGCCGGAGCGTACATGGGTCATCTTCTCTACTGATCAAGAAGGAAAAAGACCAACATTTTGCCATCAATAAGTGGGAGTATAAATAAGTTAGAGGTTTTGGCTGCATTGGTTTAGGGGGAGTTTGTTGGACCAAAAGAACCAATGAGCCAAGATCAGAAAACCTCTAAGTCCCACACGGTATCACAACAACTGCTGAAAGCCTCATCAGTAGTTTGACAAGTGCTGAAGACTTCAACAGCTGAAGATCAAGTGCTGAAGACCTTAACAGCTGAAGAACTAAAGTGCTGAAGTACAACAGCTGATGAACACAAGTGCTGAAGCTGAAAGACCAAAGTACTGAAGTACAACAGCTGAAGAGTTCACAAGTGCTGAAGATCAACAACTGATGTACAAAGTCTGAAGACAAAGACTGAAGACATCAGCTGATGATACTACTGAAGTCATCAGCTGATGAAATACTGAAGGTCAAAGTCTGAAGATCAAGTACTGAAGCCTCAGTAGTTTGTCACAACTGCTGAAGAGTACTTCTTCAGTAGTTGTGATATCAGTAGTTTTATATTTCTAGTTTCTAGTTTTATGTTTCAGTAGTTTTGTAAAACGACTGAAGAGCTTGTTCTTCAGTCGTTGTAGTTCAGTAGTTTTATATTTGTACTTAACTTGCTGATATGTTCTCAGTAGTTGTGAACATTTCAGTAGTTTGTTAAGATTAGTTATTTCTGTATTGGATCTGCCAGTTGTCACTTTCCGTGACAACAGCAGTGATTGTTGCACTCTATATAAGGAGTGACAACCTATTGTAATCAGTGAATGAAATGAGTAATTGAATGGAATGAATGATTGATTCGATTAGAAATATTTCATCTATAAACATTCCTAGAAATCAGAAATACATATTCTCTCCCTATAACTGTATGCGATCTTAATGCTCACATATATCGTTGCTTGCTACAATTTGTCTAATTCGTGTTTGTATTCGCTGCTTTATATTTTGAAACATCAAACTTGTGATCACTGATCCTGTCAATGTTGGAGTATGGACACTGGTGGATAGACCAAAAGGTGCTAAGGTCGTTGGCACTAAATCGGTCTGAAGTGCAAGAAAGATGACCAAGGGGGTCATACAAAAAACAAGGCTCAACTTGTAGTCAAGGATTCAAGTCGAGGATATTGATTACAATGAAGTGTTGCACCTGTGGCGAGAATGGAAGCAATCCGTATCTTCCATCCTATGCCTCTTACATGAAGATTAAAGTTATCAACTAGATGTAAAGAGTGCATTCCTTCATGGTCAAATCTAGGAGATAGTGTATGTCAGTCAACCTGAAGGATTTGAGGATCCATATCATCGAGACAGAGTTTACAAGCTGGATACGGCTCTCTACAGGCTCCACTAAGCTCCTAGAGCATGGTATGAAAGGCTCTCGAATCATCTTGTGAAACATGGCTTTCTCAGAGGAGTGATTGACTATACACTATTCATCAAAGAAAAGGATGGTGACTTACTGCTAGTTCAGATCTATGTTGATGACATAATCTTCGGTTCCAAAAACGAAGCATTATGTAAAGAATTTGAAGCAGTAATGAAAGCTGAATTTGTGATGAGCGCCATGGGAGAGATGAAGTTCTTTCTCGGGTTATAGATGGATCAGACACCAAAGGGGATATTTCTATATCAGACCAAGTATGTAGGCGATATTCTTAGTCAGTTTGATATGGAAAGTGCTTTGGCAGCTGGGACTCGACTGCTACAAACCATGATGTGGCACCTAACGAAAATGGTGATTTGGTGGATGCCACCATGTACCGAGGAATGATTGGATCCCTCATGTACCTCACTGCCTCACGACCTGATATCATGTAAGCGACGTGTCTCAGCTCAAGATATCAGGCGAACTGAAAGTCAACCATCTCATAGGAGTCAAAAGGTTATTTCGGTATCTAAAGGGTACTCCAACACTTGGGTTGTAGTATCTCATACGATGACTTTGAGCTTACAACGTATAGCAATTCAAATTATGGCGGCTGCAAAATGAACTACAAGTCAACATTTGCAGGATGTCAATATTTGGGAGAAGATTAGTCACATGGCAGTGTAAGAAACAGACATCGGTTGCTCTGTCAACTTGTGAAGTTGAATACGTTGCTGCTGGAAGCTGCTGTTCACAAATCATCTAGATGAACAACAAATGCGGGACTACGGTTTGAAATTCTCTAACACACCTATATTTGTTGATAATTCTATGCTATAGCCGTAACTAAAAATCCTATCCAACATTCAAAGACCAAAACCATCGGGATTAAATATCACTTTATATGTGATTGTTTTGAAAAGAATTTAATCGATGTTGTTAAAATTAGTACGTACTTTTAACGCGCTGACCCCTACACAAAAGCTTTTGATAAACCAAGATTTTTATATCTGTTAGAGGTCAATAGTGTGAGAAAGAAATGTGATGTAATTCCAGAAGATGATAGTTCATAGTCCGACGAGTAGAGTTATTTTTAATTTAATTTGATTTTATTTTCTTTTTTCGCCTATTAAAATTCAAAATGCAAAAACATTTTCAGTTTTAGAAATTTAGGGGGAGAATAGGTTAGATTAGTATTAATTTAGTAGTTTTATTTAATTACTTAAAAAAACGAGGAAGGAGGACAGCTTAGCTAAAAGGAAAGAAACCAAATCTGTGATACTGATTCAATGAATTTGGAAAATGATAGTACATAGGGAACATATTAATTTAGGACTTTAAAAGGTTTAACTACTCATGATGCAAAATTCAAAGTTAAGTCTGAATAGTCAAAGCAAAATAAAAGGAAAGATGATAGGTAAAGTAGTACGCTACTATGGTAACATAGAGAAAGTAGACCTAGAGGTTGTTAGCTCATTAGATAATGTGTCGGTAGATTCACATCATAGATAAGTAGACCTCATTGGTGATTTCAACCTCAAATTAAGTTGTTCAACAACCTGCGAGTACACACCTTATCCCCGGTTAACACAATCAATGAAGTTCCAATAAGGGGTGAGGAGCAAAATAAACATCACAAATGTGTACGGATGATCATAAAATTTGAGGAAAGCACATGAAAAATGAAAAAAGCAATCAAGCTAATAACATATGTTGTTGGTGTGATATGTGCAAAAAGAAAATAATTGCTCAAACAATAAGATAGGTTGTGTGCCTCTCTGCTATGCGGTGGCACTGACCTGAGGAGAAGCATAACCAAAATATTCTAGAATTCATTATTGTTTGCGCCTCTCTACTGTGCAGTGGCACTGATCTGAGGCTTAGCATCTCTTTGAAAGCTCTTAGAATAATTTCTTCTCGTAATACACCCATAGACCGCTCAAAAATCTCCTGACGAATGTTGATTACCATATAAGTGGGGATCCATAAATGCTTGTTGAAATTATTAAACCTTAAATCATCACTAATGTGTGTCAAAAATCTATGTATGGATTTAGAAAAAGTATACTGACAATCATCGTGAGCTGCAACTCTTGAAAGTCAAAATCATATGTGGCATCTTGTAGCTCTAGTATGATTTCTTAAAATTGCTATTGACTATTAGTGAAAACAAGGATCAAGCATCAAACTGTTATTAAAGTCTCCAAGTGATTTTGATATACCTGTATGATTCCAAAATGATTCCTACTAGAAATGATAACTAGAATTAAAGCTGAGTTCTCCAGGAAGTAAAATCAATTAGAATATTCTAATAGGTTGTATTTCATCTCTAATCAAATACAAAAATAGGTCTTCATATGTTCTTAATTTCAAAGTTGTTCTGTTTAGTTTGAGTAAATTGCAATGTAAGAGTCAGACTCAAAAACTCATCGTAATCTATGAATCACTTACTCAAAAGGGTCACGTCTGATGTGAGCAAAACATTCCAAATAAAAGGAGTCATGTCTGAGGTGACCATTCGTTGTAAGTAAAAGGGTCCGTCTGAGGTGACAAATTCGTTTTAAGTAAAAGGATCACGTTTGAGGTGACAACAATGTTTTCAATTAAAAAAAGGTCATGTCTAAGATGATCATCGCTCATAATATTTTATCTATTGTTAAAAGGATAAGTTTTTGAGAGTGCATAAGGTAAAATGAACAAGTCAGAGTCATTCGCATGACTGGACCATAAGTATGGACCAGTCGCATGAATGGAGCAATGAGATTGAACCATTCGCACGATTGGATCATGAGTATGGACCAATCGCACGAATGGTGGTGACCCACTGAGACAGTCATCCTCCGGACCCCAGTTGCACGAATGAAGCTTAACGAATGAGTTAGTCGCATGACTGAACCTATCCCAACGACTGATAGTGATCGACTAAGAAAGTCACACGACTGAGCCCAGTCTCATGAATCAAGTGTGAATAGGTTCAGTCGCATGACTGTAAGGCCCCGTTCCCGGGCACTTCACAGTTGGTCAATCACAGCAGTTAAAACCTACACATTATAACTACACAAAACTTAAGCAGCGGAAATGATTATCAAAAAACCATCCATTTCATTTAAATCACTGTTGTGAAGCAATACATCATCATAAAGTGTTTACAAAAGAATTGTTTTACCGCATTACAAAACAACAGCAACATAGAATACGAATGGATGTCAGTCTTTCCCTGCCGAGTAGCTTTACCCTCGTGCCATCCTCAGCAATAATTACCTGCCAACTAAAAATATATAAAAGTCAACGTTGCTAAGTGAGTTCTAGTTTTCAAACTAATAAAATACTCTCTGTATGTTGTATATGAAAATACTCTTTTCTGTAAAATACACTCTGTACTGTATATATGCGAGCACGCATTAACTATATGAACATATACTAGTCGTTCTCTTTACTGTATGCCTTGTAAGTTCTGTAATCTTTTAATCTTTATCTTTCACTTTCTGTATGGACCAATGAGCAATACCCCAACTATATGCGCGATGGAAAATGGGTGACGGGCCATCTATATCCCACGAAAGGGTCAACTATATCCTCGAAAGGGTCAACGGTATCCCTCGAAAGGGTCAACTATATACTGTATACAAGGACAACCCAATCACCTAGGGCACGCTACAAAGGTCCTGCCAATCTCAATTGATTGGCCCTGTGTGCATAATAGGGTTGCTAACCATAGCATAGTTGAGCTAACGACAACATGGTCGTGTACCTCCTGTAAGCTTGCAAGACTTGTTAACATTTTATTATTGTTCCCCTTCTTTTCTTTATTGCTCTTTCTCTTTATTATTTCAATATACTTTACGTTACGATAATAAACATACCACGTAAAGTCATATACTATAAGTATAATATAATAGCAATAATAATAATAAGGAACAATCATAATCATGCATGGAACATCATCATTAATATGCCTTAGTCAAACCTTGGTCAAAACCCTAAAAGCACAGACTCCTAGAAATTCGGTAAAAGTTTCTAAGTGTCTGGGCGCTTTGACACTATTTGGGCGCATGAGCCCTGTTTGGGCGTTTCATCACTATGTAGGCGCATCAGCCAACACTTAATCATTTTATCACTTAGGCGCATGAACTTTTCAGGCGCATGGGCACTATTCGGGCGTATGAACATTTAGGCGCATGGGTCATACTTAAACATTTCTAAGGCATATTTCAGGCGCATGGGCTACTGTTCAGGCGCATGGGTTACACTTAAGTTCTTCTAAGGCATTCCCAGGCACATGAGCCTTATCTAGGCGCATGAACCTTCTGGGTAACATGTTTCTAGGATGATTTTGAACCCATTCATCATACCTATCTGTTCTAAGCTTCCCAGGGCTATTCTATACATGAAAACATATAAGTATTCAAGAATCATCATCCAACATGCATAAGACTTACCGACATACATACATAAAAATTTAAAAATCATTTAAATACATTTTCAGCCCCAAAGAGAGTTTAAAACAAGTAAAAACCCGGTCTAGAACTCACCTGATGTAACTTGGGTGCTTCTTCCTTTCTAGCCCGCTTGCAATTATGTTCAAACGCCTAAAAACAAACATCACCGAACACACACACCTGAGCACATACACAACACATAAGCACATAAACATATAACCGGGATAAAACCCTTCATAAATACTTACACACACCCGAGCACATACACACACACCCGAGCACATTCACAAACACATAAGCATATAAACACTTAAGCACATATACCTTGAATTCGATTTCTTCTGTTCTTCTTCTTCAAACCTAAAGTTCTGCTCTCTCCTTTCTCTCTCTCTCTAAAACCAAAGAGAAAGAATGATGTGAAGGGAGGGTGGGCGGCCATGCCCACCTTTACACCAACTTTTCAAAGATTTGTCCTTTTGGACATTTTTAGTCCCTCCACTTAGACGTTATTGCTTTTCTTCTTTTATTCTTCATTTCTTGTCTTTTTAAAATAACTGGGTGTTACAAGTCCACCCCCCTTATATAGGTTTCATCCCTGAAACCTGTTATTCCTCAAACAGACAAGGATAATGTTGCCTCATCTCCTCCTCAGTTTCCCATGTAGATTCAGATCCCTTCTGTGCTTCCATTGTACACGCACAACGGGAACCACTTTATTTCTCAGCCTCTTCTCTTTACGATCGCCGATTGCCACTAGTTGCTCTACTTAATTGATCCCTTCATGTACTTCGATGTCTTCCAGTGGAACAATCATGTTTTCATCTGCTAAGCACTTTCTCAAATGAGATACATAGAATGACTGGTGGATTCCACTTAACTCATCTGGTAACTCCAATCTATAGGCTACCTCTCCTACTCGAGCAATAATTCAGAAAGGGCCTATATACCTTGGGCTCAACTTGCCCCGCTTTTTGAATCGAATAATACCCTTCTAAGGTAAGACCTTCAACATAACCCGGTCACCCACCTGGAACTCGGTTGGTCTGCGTCGTCTATCGGCATACGACTTCTGCCTATCTTTAGCTGCCTTCATGAAGGCTTTAATCTTCTCAAGCTTCTCGGTCGTAGCCTCAATGACCTCGACGCTCCCAAATTCCTTTTGACCAATATCACCCCAACAAACAGGTGTTCTGCATCTCCTACCGTATAGCATTTGGTATGGTGGCATATCAATGCTGGCATGATAGCTGTTGTTGTACGAGAATTCAGCTAATGGTAAGTGGTCATCCCAGCTTCCCCCAAAATCAATCACACATGCCCGAAGCATTTCTTCCAATGTCTGAATGGTCCTTACTGACTGACCATCAGTTTGGGAATGATAAGTCGTGCTAATATGTAACCTCGTCCCCATGGCATCGTGGAATTTCTTCCAGAATTTAGAGGTAAACCGGGTATCACGATTAGACAAAATGGACACCGACACACCATGACGAGTTACAATCTCCTTGATGAACAGGTCAGCCAACCTCTCTAATGAATATGTCTCATGGATCGGTAGGAAGTGAGCACTTTTCGTTAGACGGTCGACAATCACCCATATGGTGTCGTACCCCTTCGGAGTACGTGGCAGCTTCGTGATGAATTCCATGGTGATGTGCTCCCACTTCCATTCCGGTATATCTAAAGGTTGGATCTTCCCATACGGCTTCTAATGTTCGCCTTCACTTGCAAACAAGTAAGGCACTTAGTCACATACTCCACCACGTCACGCATCATACCCGGCTACCAATAACCTTTCTTCATATCTTGATACATCTTTTTGGCGCCAGGATGAATAGAGTATCGATTCTTGTGAGCTTCATCCATAATCCTCACACGTAGATCTCCGAAACAACGAATCCACACTCGTCCAAATCGAGTTTTAACAACGAGTGTGTTTTCACCCAATTCCCCAACCATACCTCTCATCCTTTCAAAGTTAAGATGACCTTCTTTTACTGCCTCATCTTGAAACTCTTTGACTTGCTTCATCACATCGGAGATCATGATTAGTTGATATGCTTTTATCGAATCGGCTTGGGCCTCTCCTTTCGGCTAAGGGCATTAGCCACCACATTGGCCTTGCATGGATGGTAGTGAATCTCGCAATCATAATCTTTTATGTGCTCTAACCATCTTCTCTGCCTCATGTTCAGATCTTTTTTCTCGAAGAAGTACTTCAAGCTGTTATGGTCAGTGAAAATGGTGCACTTCGTCCGTACAGATAGTGCCTCCAAATATTTAGTGCAAAGACCACCGCTGCTAATTCCAAATCATGAGTAGGATAGTTAATCTCATGCACTTTCAGTTGTCGGGATGCGTAGGCTATCACCTTACCTCGCTGCATCAACACACAACCCAACCCCGAGTAAGAAGCATCTGAATATACCACCAAATCCTCGCTTCCTTTAGGTAATGACAAGATAAGGGCTTGGGTCAGTCTGGTCTTCAACTCCTCAAAAGCCCTTTCTTGCTCTTCACCCCACACGAACTTTACATCTTTACGGGTCAGCTTAGTCAATGGGGAGGCTATCTTGGAGAAGTGCTGAATGAACCTTCGATAATATCCCACTAACCCCAAGAAACTACAAATCTCGGATGGCGTCATTGGAGAAATCCATTGCATTACAGCCTCCACCTTAGCAGGGTCTACCATAATCCCCTCGGGATTTACCACGTGACCTAAGAATTGAACTTCGTGTAACTAGAACGCGCACTTGGAGAATTTGGCATACAACTTCTCCCTTCTTAAGGTCTCAAACACCTCCGAATATGTCCAGCATGCTCTTCTTTACACTTCGAGTAGCTCAGGATATCATCAATGAACACAAACACTAATCTATCCAACATCGGTCGACACACTCTATTCATCAAGTCCATAAAAGCAGCTGGCGCATTGGTCAGACCAAATGACATAACAAGGAATTCATAGTGACCGTAGCGCATGCAAAAAGCTGTTTTAGTGATATCCTGCTCCTTCACCTTCAATTGATGGTAACCAGATCGAAGATCTATCCTTGAAAACCAACTGGCACCCTGAAGATGATCAAACAAATCATCAATCCTCGGTAAGGGGTATCGGTTCTTCACCGTCAACTTGTTCAGCTCTCGGTACTCAATGCATATCCTCATACTATCGTCTTTCTTCTTCACAAACAGGACCAGAGCACCCCAGGAGAGATACTTGGTCTAATGAACCCCTTATCGAGTAGCTCTTGCAACTGCTCCAACAGTTCTTTCATTTCTGTTAGAGCTAACCGATATGGTGCTTTGGCAACGGGTTGAGCACGGGTATCAAATCAATCTAGAACTCAATCTCGCGATCCGGTGGCACGCGGGTAAGTCTTCCGGGAATACGTCCGGAAAGTCGCACACCACTAGTACTTCGGATAATTGCGGTACCGATGCATCCACATCTTTTACGTAGGCCAAGTAGGAACTACATCCACGTCTTATGCACTTCCCCGCCACCGCCATCGAAATCATCTTCGGGATCGTAGTAATGCGATCTCCATGAATCGTAACCAAACTCTTATCGGGCGCAACTAATCGAATCATCTTCTTGCGACACACGATGTTTGCTTCATAGGTTGCTAACCAGTCCATCCCTAGTACTACATCAAATCCACCTAGGGGTATCACGTGTAACCTAGCAGCAAACCTATGACCTTGTAGTTCTATGGCACAGTCCTCTATCACATCACTAATTCTAGTGGACTTACCAATAGCAGTTTCTACATCGAATGGTGTACTGACCTTTCTACTACTAATAGGCAACTTAGAACAGAAAGTAGTGGAAATAAAACACTTGCTAGCACTAGAATCAAACAATACAGAGGCATAAAATTGGTTTACTAGAAACATACCTAACACAACATCGGGATCAGCTCTGGCTTCCTCCCGGGTCATAGTGTAAGCTCTAGCACTTGCCCTCTGCCTTCCTTCCTCCGGCTTCTTCTTCTCTGCTCCAGAGCTCTCCGCCCTCTGCTTCTTACAGTCTCTAGCGATGTGGCCAGGTTGGCCACACCTGAAGCATACGTTCATCCCCATACTGCACTCACCCGTATGCTCCCTTACACATTTGTCACACCTCCTCAACCTGATCTTGAGGACACTCATGGTTGTTCACCTTCACCTTCTTGTTGTTTGAAGTAAAACCACCACATCCAAATCTCTTCCTATTCTTGTTCCTTCCATCCCCACTCGTCTTCTTCACCTCAGCCACCACCACCTCGCGCTCATCATATAATCTATCAGCCAAATCAACCGCCGACCTAAAAGTGCTCGGCCGGGCGGCGATCATATGCCTACGGATATTTGCTGGCAGCCCTGGATGTATCTTTTAATCTTTCGTGACAGTGGTGTCACTTGATCGGGCACCAACCGCGTCGTTTCATTTAATTTAGTGGTGTACTGCTGGTGTGTCATCGTTCCCGCTTCCAGCTGCAGGAAGTCTCTTCTACCTTGTCTATCTCTCTGTGACGACATAATTCCTTAATCACTAACTTCTTCAGCTCAGGCCATCTCATTCTCCCAATGGACCTACTACCCTCAGCTTCGACAATATTGTCCCACCAGCACAAAGCCGAGTCCATAAAAGAGTGGGTAGCGAATTTCACCTTCAGATCTTCACGACACTCACTGATATCGAGGACAACCTCCATTTCCCTCACCCACCGGTGAGCAGCTACAACAGTGCCATTTCCATCAAAAGTAGGGGGCTTGCATCTTATAAACGCCCCATAGTTACAGCCTCGGGTCGCCTCTGGCCCAGGCTCCTCTTCTTCCTCCTCCTCATCATCAGAGAAAACCGTTTCTGGCTCTGGTTGTTGCCGTCCTCCCGAGGACCTGTTTCTTTCCTCTTTCCCCTTCCCTTACTGCCTTGATCACTTCGGTCACCACAGACGTCAAAATTGTCTGCATGACCTGATGAACCTCTTCCACCACAGCCTCCTTTACTGAGGCTCTCAGATTGGCGCTCTCGTCGCCACCCTCCGGATGAGGGGTCTCTGGTCTTCATGAACCACTTTCTCGACTCTAGGTCTCCCTTTCTTGGGTGACGGAGTAGCACCATGACCTCCACCATGAGAGGCTTTTGAAGATCTACTGCCAGCCATCCTCTAAAAGCACACTATAAGATTCAAACACTAACACGGTCATTCAAGGTAACACTCAGTTTATGTCAAGTATAGTAAGTCCCTAATTACCGTTGCCAGTTGTGATTAGCCACTGTCTTTACTCTTCATACCCCAAGCATCTCCTATCCTGACTAAGTCAGTATATAAATCTACTAAGAGCACATAATCAAGTAGCATGCGCACCTAATACCGGTTAACATTAAGAAAAGACAAACCTAATGGCACGTAGCTACTCGGGCTGACATCCCTTCATTTGTCCCATTTTCAGTTTAAGTTTATGTTTTAAAAGTTTATTTAACCCAATTCTCTTAAACTTTGGGTCTGATACTGTAAGGCCCCGTTCCGGGCACCTCACAGTTGGTCAATCACAGCAGTTAAAACACTACACATTATAACTAGACAAACTTAAGCAGCGGAAATGATTTATCAAAAAATCATTTATTTCATTTAAATCACTATTGTTAAGCAATACATCATCATAAAGTGTTTATAAAAGAATTGTTTTACTGCATTACAAAACAACAGCAACATAGAATACGAATGGATGTCAGTCTTTCCTGTCGAGTAGCTTTACCCTCGTGCCATCCTCAGCAATAATTACCTGCCAACTAAAAATGTATAAAAGTCAACATTGCTGAGTGAGTTCTAGTTTTCAAAGTAATAAAATACTCTCTGTATGTTGTATGTGAAAATACTCTTTTCTGTAAAATACAACTCTGTACTGTATATATGCGAGCACGCATTAACTATATGAACATATACTGGTCGTTATCTTTACTGTATGCCTTGTAAGTTCTGTAATCTTTTAATATTTATCTTTCACTTTCTGTATGGACCAATGAGCAATACCCCAACTATATGCGTGATGGAAAATGGGTGACGGGCCATCTATATCCCACGAAAGGGTCAACTATATCCCTCGAAAGGGTCAACGGTATCCCTCGAAAGGGTCAACTATATACTGTATACAAGGCCAACCCAATCACCTAGGGCACGCTACAAAGGTCCTGCCAATCTCAATTGATTGGCCTGTGTGCATAATAGGGTTGCTAACCCGTAGCATAGTTGAGCTAACGACAACATGGTCGTGTACCTCCTGTAAGCTTGCAAGACTTGTTAACATTTTTATTATTGTTCCCCTTCTTTTCTTTATTGCTCTTTCTCTTTATTATTTCAATATACTTTATGTTACGATAATAAACATATCACGTAAAGTCATATACTATAAGTAATAATAATAATATCAATAATAATAATAAGGAACAATCATAATCATGCATGGAACATCATCATTAATATGCCTTAGTCAACCCTTGGTCAAAACCCTAAAAGCACAGACTCCTAGAAATTCTGTAAAAGTTTCTAAGGTCTGGGCGCTTTGACACTATTTGGGCGCATGAGCCCTGTTTGGGCGTTTCATCACTATGTAGGCGCATTAGCCAACACTTAATCATTTTATCACTTAGGCGCATGAACTTTTCAGGCGCATGGGCACTATTCGGGCGTATGAACGCATGGGTCATACTTAAACATTTCTAAGGCATATTTCAGGCGCATGGGCTACTGTTCAGGCGCATGGGTTACACTTAAGTTCTTCTAAGGCATTCCCAGGCACATGAGCCTTATCTAGGCGCATGAACGTTCTGTGTAACATGTTTCTAGGATGATTTCGAACCTATTCATCATACCTATCTGTTCTAAGCTACCAGGGCTATTCTAAACATGAACAACATATAAGTATTCAAGAATCATCATCCAACATGCATAAGACATACCGGCATACATACATAAACATTTAAAAATCGTTTTAATAGATTTTCAGCCCTAAAGAGAGTTTAAAACAAGTAAAACCAGGGTCTAGAACTCAACTGATATAACTTGGGTGCTTCTTCCTTTCTAGCCCGCTTGCAATAAGTTCAAACGCCTAAAAATAAACATCACCGAACACACACACCTGAGCACATACACAAACACATAAGCACATAAACATATAACCGGGATAAAACCCGTCATAAACACTTAAGAACCACAAATTCTTACCTTGAATTATATTTCTTCTGTTCTTCTTCTTCAAACCCGAATTTTGCTCTCTCCTTTCTCTCTCTCTCTCTCTAAAACCAAAGTGAAAGAATGATGTGAAGGGAGGGTGGGCGGCCATGCCCACCTTTACACCAACTTTTCAAAGATTTGTCCTTTTGGACATTTTTAGTCCCTCCACTTGGACTTTTTTGCTTTTCTTTCTTTTATTCTTTATTTCTTGTCTTTTTAAAATAACCGGGGTTACATGACTGAAGGAAACCCTAGTATAAATAGAGGGGGAGTCGGTCGCATACACTCATCACCCCTAAATTGCACCTAAATCGTACGAAAGCAATATTACTCTGCCGAAATTTTATATCATTGTTTTAGCACCCTGTTTATGATACTAACTGATTACGCATCATTTCTACAGGTAATACGAGGCTAGATCCGATCAAAATGCATAGATTAAGCTAGCCCTAATGTTCAAATCTATTCAAAACAAACCGAGACAAAGTCTTCTAAATAATCCACTAATCTGTACTTAAACATCAAATTATTTAGTACTAATTGTTATTTTCATGGATTGCGAGTCAAATGAGACTAACCTGAATGTTTAACATAAAGTATTGACCAAGAATCGATTCTACAGTATGGAACAGAGACGTTATGCGAATGAACACACTAATGAACTTCAATCACATGATTGAAATGGGAAAATGACTCAATCACACGAATGAACCATGCATATGAACTCAGTCGCACGACTGATTCAACCGCATAGAACAATATACGACTCAGTTGAGTAGCAGGTTCATTCGCCCGACTGAGCTCATTCGCACGACTAAGACACTGTCGGATTGGCCATTCGCATGACAGAACAGAATGATTCAAGTCCATTAAAATTCAATTTTCATTCACTTACACAAACTCTAACGTTTATTATCTTGTGTAACAGAAACATGGCGAGTCGATGGACTATGAGCACAAAGCATAACCTTTGTGTACATTTGGATGTCACCTCCCGAAATGCTACTGAGTTTGCTGGGATTATCACCTTCCTACGAAGATCGAGGATCTTCAAGGCTATATCTACTCCATGCACACCTTATCAATCGATTCAACAGGCTTTCTGGGAAAGCATGATAGACGACGGGTCTACTGAACCGCATCGCATTAGGAGTACTATATTTGGTCAAGAGATACAGATTAGTGAGGAAGACCTGTGGAGAGTGTTAGACCTGGGAGATGATAGTGACTGCCTACCAGATGACATCCACTGACTGTTCGAGGTTGCTTTCTTCGGGCTAAGTACTCGGGGGACATAAACGCAGGTGTGCTCAACAAGAGCAACCTGTGCCCCCAACATAAGTATTTAGCCCATCTGCTGCTAAAGTGCATTGCCTCAAGGAGGGGGGATTTGATGAGCTGTTTGATTAGATCCAGAATGCCTATGTGGCTCTGGTATTGAATCATCCATTCAGCTTCTCACGGATGATCTTCAACTACTTGGTCGAGAACCTAGAAGCCAAGGGTAAAGTGGGCTTCTGTATGTACCCACGGTTCCTCCGGATGATCATTGACCAAAAGCTGCCCTCACTGCCCAAAGAGAGTGATGATGTAGTGACACTAGAGGTCATGGATGACACCACACTAGGGATGATGAAGGTTTACTGGGGCAAGTAGGGGAAGCCCCCGGTAAGGAAGCTGTTTGGACATCTGGCCCGGGATGACTACGTGGCGCCAGTGAGGAGGAAGTGGCGCTATGACGATAGTGAATCGGATGTTGAGCAAATTGCTCAACCCCCCCATGACTCTAACGGTGATCACAATGATGCTGATCAGGGAGGTGATGGTTAGGGTGGACCAGAGTCTACTCCCATTCAACCTAATTTCCAGATGGAGAAGGAGGAAGATTCTAAAATAGAGCCTCTAGTGTGAACGTTGGGGAGCTGGGTCGTAGCCACAGAGAGAGGACTCAGGGTGGTTGGTGGACGCCACGGGGAGTCCGAGGATGCTGCTATTGCTCATACATATCCATCTTATACCCCACGGGCAGCCAAGGGGAGCCACTGTTTCTAAGGGCTTGAGGAGGAAGAGAATGACTCACCTTATTAAAAAAGGGTAAGAGGCCATGATTTACAGTGACCACATCCACTCCCATTGTCACTACCACCACTACTGCCACAATCACCACCACATCCACCACAGCTACCACCACTACTACCATACCCCGACCACCACTTCCACTCTCCCATCTAGTTCTACTACAGCCAACCTTTCAGCATCCACTCATATGCCACTACCCATATTCACCACTGCCACCACTACCACCACCGGCCACCAAGCAGGACCATCATCCCATACCACAGGACCCACTCTACCCCCCATCGAGGTAGGGGAATAGCTGGCTGCACTTAACCGCATGGTGCTGAAGCTGCTAGTTCCTGACGAAGAAAAAGTTACTAAATTAAGTCAGCTTGTGGAGCTAAATGCTACCCAAGCATAGCAGATTGCTCAGCAAGCACAACAGATCTCCCTATTCTAGGAGCGAAACGACCAATCAACAAAGAGAATAGAGTTGGAGGCCTTTAACAAGACTATCATGCTCAAACTAAAGGGATCGAAAGATGAGCCTGTAAGGCCCCGTTCCCGGAGGCCTCATAGTTGGTCAATCATAGCAGCTAAAACATTAAGCATTATATTTATACAAACTTATACAGCAGAAATAATTACGAAAAACCATTCATTTCATTTAAAACACTGTTGTTAAGCAATAGATCATCATTTAACTGTTTACAAAAGTATTGTTTTATTGCATTAGAAAACAATAGCAACATAAAATACGAATGGATGTCAGTCTTTCCCGCCCGAGTAGCATCACCCTCGTGCCACCCTCAGCAATAACTACCTTCCAACCGAAAATGTATAAAAGTCAGCGTTGCTCAGTAAGTTCTAGTATATAAGTAATAAAATACTTTTTGTATGTTTTATATGAAAATACTCTTTTCTGTAAAATACAACTCTTTACTGTATATGCGAGCACGCATTAACTATATGGACAGATACTGTTCGTTCTCTTTACTATATACCTTGTCTGTCCTGTAAACTTTTATCTTTATCTTTCACTTTCTGTATGGACCAATGAGCAATACCCCAACTATATACGCGATGGGAAAACGGGTGATGGGCCATCTATATCCCTCTAAAGGGTCAACTATATCCTCGAAAGGGTCAACTGTATCCTCGAAAGGGTCAACTGTATCTCTCGAAAGGGTCAACTGTATCCTCGAAAGGGTCAACTGTACCCCTCGAAAGTGTCAACTGTATCCCTCGAAAGGGTCAACTTTATCCCTCGAAAGGCTCAATTGTGTCCCTCGAAAGGGTCAACTATATCCTCGAAAGGGTCAACTGTATCTCTCAAAAGGATTCTGTGTACTGTATACAAGGCCGACCAGTCACCCAAGGCATGCTGCAAAGGTCCTGGTCCCGTGTGCAATATGGGGTAGCTAACCCGCAATACAGTTGAGCTAACGACAACATGGTCGTGTCACTCCTGTAAGCTTGCAAGACTTGTTAACATTTTTATTGACATTCCTCTTCTTTTCATTATTGCTCTTTCTCTTTATTATTACGATATACTTTACATTACGATAATAAACATACCACGTAAAGTCACATACTATAAGTAATAATAATATTAGCAATAATAATAATAATGAACAATCATAACCATGCATGAAACATGATCATAAATAAGCCCCGGTCAATTCTCAGTCAAACCCTAAAAGCACAGACTCCCAGAAAATTCTGTAAAAATTTCTAAGTGCTTAGGCGCTTTGACACTATTGGAGCACATGAGCCCTGTTTGGGTGTTTCATCACTATATAGGCGCATCAGCCAATACTTAATCATTTTATCATTTAGGCGCATGAACTATTCAGGCGCATTGGGACCATTGGGGTGCATGACCCTACACTTAGTCATCTGACTAATATTTCTAGGCGCATGGACCACTGTTCAGGCGCATGGACTGTACTTAAAAATTCTAAGGTAATGTTAGGCGCATGGGCTACTGTTCAGGCGCATGGACTACACTTAAATCTTTCTAAGGCATTTTCAGGCGCATGAGCTTATCTAGGCGCATGGACCCTCTGTGTAACATGTTTCTAGTATGTTTTTAGAACCAATCATCGAACCCATATGTTCTAAGATTAATAAGGCTATTCTAAACATGAACAACCTATAAGCATTCAAGATTAACATCCAACATGCATAATACATACGGGTAAACATACATAAACTTTGAAAAATCATTTTAATACATTTTCAGCCCCAAAGATAGTTTAAAACAAGTAAAAACCAAGGTCTAGAATCACCTGGTGCAATTTGGGTGTTTCTTCCTTTCTAACCCTTTGCAACTGAGTTCAAACACCTAAAAACACCACCAAACACACGCACCCAAGCACATACACAAACACATAAGCACATAAGCATATAACCGGGATAAAACCCGTCATAAACACTTAAAAACCACGAATTCTTACCTTGAATTCGACTTCTCTTCTTCTTCTTTTTCTTCAGCCGAGAGTTCCTCTGCTCTCTCTCTCTAAATCCGAAAGAAAATGGTGATGTGAAGTGAGGGTGGGCAGCCATGCCCACCTTTACACCAACTTTTTCAAAGATTTGTCCTTTTCTACACTTTTAGTCCTTCCACTTGGACTTTATTTCTTTTCTTTCTTTCTTTCTTCATCTTTTGTCTTTTTAAAATAACCGGGTGTTACAAGTCTACCCCCTTTATATAGGTTTCGTCCCCGAAACCTGTTATTCCTCAAACAAACTAGGATAATACTACCTCATCTCCTCCCCAGTTTCTCATGTAGATTCGGATCCCTTCCTGTGCTTCCACTGTACACGCATAAGGGGAACCACTTTATTCCTCAGTTTCTTCTCTCTATGATCGATGATTGCCACTGGTTGCTCCATATAAATTGAGCCTTTCGTTTACTTTGATATCCTCCAGTGGAACGATCATGTCTTCATTAGTTAAACACTTTCTCAGATGAGATACATGGAATGTCGGGTGAATCCCACTTAACTCATCTGGTAACTACACCTATAGGCCACCTCTCCTACTCGAGCAATGATTCGGAAAGGGCCTATGTACCTTGGCCTCAACTTGCCCTGCTTCCTGAATCGGATAACACCCTTCCAAGGTGAGACCTTCCACATAACCTGGTCTCCCACCTGGAACTCGATCGGCCTGCATCATCTTCGGCGTACGACTTCTGCCTATCTTTAGCTGCCTTCATGAAGGCTTTAATCTTCTCAAGATTCTCAGTCGTAGCCTTAGTTACCTCGACGCCTCCCAATTCTTTCTGCCCAATGTCTCCCAACATACGGGCGTCCTACATCTTCTACCATATAACATCTCGTATGGTGGCATGCTAATACTGGCATGATAACAATTGTTGTATGAGAATTCAGCTAACGGTAATGGTCATCCCAACTTCCCGCAATATCAATCACCCATATGGCGTCGTACCCCTTCAAAGTACGTGGTAGCTTCGTTATGAAATCCATGGTGATGTGCTCCCACTTTCATTCCGGTATACACAAAGATTGGATCTTCCCATACGACTTCTGATGTTCGGCCTTCACTTGCAAACAAGTAAGGCACTTACTCACATACTCCACCCCATCACGCTTCATACCCGGCCTCCAATAATCTTTCTTCATATCTTGATACATTTTTGTGGCACAAGGATGAATGGAGTATCGAGTCTTGTGAGCTTCATCCATAATCCTCATACGTAGATCCCCGAAACGAGGAATCCACACCCGTCCAATTCGAGTTTTAACATCAAGTGTGTTTTCACCTAATTTCCCAACCAGACCTCTCATTCTTTCAGAGTTTAGATGATGTTCTTTTAATGCCTCATCTTGAAACTCTTTCACTTGCTTCATACATCAGAGGTCATGTTCAGTTGGTATGCTTTCACCCAAATCAGCTCGGGCCTCTCCTTTCGGCTAAGGGCATCAGCTACCATGTTGGCTTGCCCAAATGGTAATGGATTTCGCAATCATAATCCTTTATAAGCTCGAACCATCTTCTCTGCCTCCTGTTCAAATCTTTTTGCTCGAAGACGTACTTCAAGCTCTTGTGATCAGTGAAAATGGTGCACTTCATCCCGTACCGATAGTGCCTCCAAGTCTTTAGTGCAAAGACCACCACGGCTAATTCCAGATCATGAGTAGGATAGTTAACCTCATGCACCTTCAGTTGATGGTAACCAGATCGAAGATCTATCGCTGAAAACCAACTGGAGCCTGAAGCTCATCAAACAAATCATCAATCCTCGGTAAAGGTACCGGTTCTTCACTGTCAGCTTGTTCAGCTCATGGTAGTCGATGCACATCCTCATGCTACCGTCTTTCTTCTTCACAAACAGGATTGGAGCACCCCAGGGAGAGATACTCGGTCTAATGAACCCCTTATCGAGCAGATCTTGCAACTGCTCCATCAGTTCTTTCATTTCTGTCGAAGCTTTACACCAACTTTTTCAAAGATTTGTCCATTTGGACACTTTTAGTCCTTCCACTTGGACTTTATTGATTTTCTTTCTTTCATTCTTCATGTCTTGTGTTTTTAAAATAACCGGGTGTTACAGAGCCACTGAAGATAAGAAAGGGTGATGATGATAATGATGATGATGAAGATGATGATGATAGTGATGGTGATGCGATGAGTGAAGATGAAGGGACAAGGGGAAGGCAGGATGATGATAATGATGAAGAAGGAGATGCAGCTTCATCTGCCTCAGCTCAAGGTCAAGAGAGATGGACAAAGAGAAATCAAGACCAAGGACCATCATCCTCTGCCCCACCTGCTGAGAAGCCCGCCATTCAAGACAAAAGTAATGCTTAGATGTTTACTTATTTGAAAAACTTTGTACTTGAATCTTGTATTAAAATTACGTAATTAATGTTTATGTATCTTTATCAAATGTTTGAATGTCTTGATTAATTACTAACAATTGCTGTGTTTCAAATGTATAAATCAAGCAGATCAAACATCTCAGCAAGATAAGTATGATGTTGCTCCCCTACAGCAAATCAAGTCTCAACTCACAATGATTCTTGATTTGCAAGGGATAGTCAGAAGGTCGGTGAGCTATACTCAAGAAGAAGGAGAAATCATACATGACCTGACTGACGAGCAACTTGCTGAGATGTTCAGACTAAACCCAGACGAGATTGTTAAGGATGCGCCTACTTTTGATGTGACAAGTGACGATGAGCTCAGTGATGTAGACGAAATAGAGATTTAGGATGTCACCGCTGACCACTATCCAGAGTACACTGACCAAGAGGGCAATGTGGTCCCCAACTTGAGTGATACTCTCGGCAGTGATACATTTAACAAGCTGGATCAGATGGAAAAAGAGACTGAGAAGAATAAGAGTCAAGCCCAAGCCTCAGACGTTGATGTTGACATCAAGAAGGCTGAATGGGCGGCCTATTTTGCTGAGTTCCGAGCCCTACGCACTGCACAAAAGCCAAATGCCTGCACCAAGCAATACAAAGTCAAGAAACACCTAAAGGTGTCGAGCAAGAACATTGCATGGGCATATTTTGAGGATCTGAATGTGTATGCAGTTAAGAGAGAAAAGGGCATAGAGTACTTTAGATTCCCACACCATCTGAAGACTCTCCCTGATTTTTAGCTCAACCAGCTGGCATGCCTAAAGTTGTTGTATGTTGATCCGGAAAAAAATGTCAGGATGGTTTGAGACTGCATTAAGGAAAGAATACCACACCAGGTGAGTAAACTTCAGACCTCAACAACCGAAGAGGTACATCAGAAGGTCTGAAGTTGATCCCATTATTGGAAAGCCTAAGGTAGTGCTGAAGTGGAGTCCTCCACATACAATGTCCAAAATCCCTCTAAGGGAACTGCCACAGGACTTCACTCCACACTTCAATTGGTGGTATTATGATTGGAGAACAGGTAAAGCAGTCATAGTCTTACAAAAAGAGAGCCAAATGGATACTATCCGGGTGTTGGACCCTATGTGGCTGACCAACTTGTCTGCAGACGATGTCTATACCTTGTACAAGTGGCTGCTATTCTATGACTTGCAAGATATAGTACAATCCTTTCAGTTCCAAAACGTGATAAGACTTTGTTTTGCATTCGAGATACATGCCGGAGTTACAAGAGAGTAAAAGTACAAGAAATTTGAAGAGCTAATGAAGAATGTTAGACAATGATGTAAACTAGGTCCACGGGGGAGCTTGTTGATACATATGTACCTAGTTTAGGAGCTTAATGTAAAATGTCTATCATGTCTTATGTATCTGTAATTGAATGGGTATGAATGAAATACAATGTATGGTTGATGCTTATAATGTTTAATGTTTCATTGTTTATTCTGTGATAATTATAGTGAACTAACTTTGTGGTTGTTGTACATGATTATTAATCAATAATGATTGAGAAATGTGTTCAAAATTAATCGTATGAAGTCTCATGCGAGTGGACCAAGCGAATGGACCATACACATGAATACTTCACGCTAATGGGCCAGTCGCACGACTGAACCATGAGACTGGATTAGTCGCACGATTGAGACATAAGATTGGCTCAATCGCACGACTAAATCTTCAGTCATGCGTATGGATCAATCGTATGATTCAGTCGCATGACTAATGGTTCAGTCGTACGATTGACAAACCCGAACCTATAAATACCACCTAATTCATGGAAAAACATAAAACTTGAGAATTTTGACTCACATACCTACACTAGCCGTCCAGAGACTCTAGAGAACCTGTTCCAACTTCATAGTTCGCAGTTGATCATGTTCTAACCGTTCATAACGTTTCATTAATCTCTAGATTGATCGAAACTGCGTTCTCACTGATTGGATCGCCAATCAAATAGGATTCCGCACTATTTGATTAGGTATACACGCATTATCAGTTAGTACTTCGTACGTACACGGTCCTAACAATTCTATAACTCATAACATGAAGTTCCATCATTTATATACTTATGTATTGAAAACTATGGAAATCTCACCAACTTTCAAAGTTGACCCTTTATTTTTAACATGTTTCAGGATTGATACTTGAAGATCTCTTCGTGCTCATATAGGATTTGGATTTAGTTAATTGAAAGTTTTATGTTGTTGTGTATATCATGTTTTTGTTGTATTTACTTTATGTGTTGTAATGTTCAATAAAAATGATATTTAATATTATTACAACTTATTTAGTTCCATGTGCTATGAACAATCGTTTCACATTCGTCTGCCCCGACGATTCCGCCATCGGTCGGGGTGTAAAAGATTGGTATGAGAGCAATGGTTATAGGGATTTAGGTTCTTAGAAATGGAATGACCTAGACTATAACTAAGTACCCTTACACATGAGTCCTCTCATGTATTTTATATTCATAGATAGGATTTTATGTGCCTTATATGTTTATATTTGATTATGTGATTATATGCCTTATGTGATTCTTCTTATACTTTGATTCTTATTAATGCATTCAATAATCTTAAATCATATTCTAAGGCATTATGTGCCTAAATCAAATGGTTTTCAAAATGCTCTTTGAATCTTATTCATGGTTTTGAAGTCTCGTCAAAGTCTATGCCCTATAACTTGAAATATGTAATGCTGGAAGAGCATGATGTTTGTATCTCGAGGTGTTCTTTCTAGGCAAGGTATTCATATAAATCCAAATCAACTGATGGATGCGTTGACCATACCTGGGAACCCTGGGGTGGGTGTCCTCTTATAGGTACGCATGTCTTCATTAAGGTTGTAGTTGATATAATACTTTGTTAAGTCAACGTAATGTTTTGGTTTGTAAACTGAATGTTAACTCAAAACATCTTGTTATTTTGAATCGTTTCATCATCGATGTTAACCTCCTGAATCTTAAAACACATTATCCAATTCTCTTAATGTGAAGTCAGCTTGGATCAATAAACATTCGAGCATGTTCTTGACGGAAGGATAAACAGCATCAAACCAAAAGTCAAACAATAACATGAACTATAATTGAATGTTTTCATTGATAAAACCTAACGATTACAAGCTCGTTACATCATAAGAATCAAGACTCTTGGCAAGGGGAAGATCGAGCATGATCTCCATCTCATCCGACAGCCCTAGGCTCCCGGGCAGACTCCCTCTCAGATCCTATCTATCAACATATTGAAAATGGTATATATAGGCCTCGGCCGATATTAGATGTGACTGGGCCCATTCGTGCGAATGGACCATGTGTATGGTTCAATCCTACGACTGGACCATGCGTATGGTTCAATCGTACAACTGGACCATACTTATGGTTCAGTCTTACGAATGTTCCGATCGCGTCTCTCAATCGCACAGCTGGTCCATTAGCATGGCCCAGTCGGACGACTGAGTCTTATTCGCATATGCTCCTGTGAATGACCAGTTTCATGTTTTTACAACATATCAGGTGTATTACATTAAGCCTAGAATATTCGACAAGCGACGGACACACTATATATGACAATATATGCTCCAAAAAATTCACCCTTGGACGTTTCTTGCGAATAGTAGATAACACCTCTTACAATCTTCAGTCAATCTCTGCTCTGGTTGCCAATAGAATCAAACAAAAAAGCACATTAGCCAACGTTGCCGATCTGTCAGGTGGTTACACATCGCTAAAAATGAATTTAGGCACAACAGCTTTCGTTTACTTTGCAGAACACCATCATCGCAACAAGATTCCCCATATGACTGATTTTTCCAGATAATGATACGAACAGTTTTCCATTGCTTCAATCTTCACACAGGCTAACCTGATTAACATCAACACCTATAGGAATTCCCCCTCACATTCAGGATATCCCAATATATAGACATTGTGCTCTCCTGGCGTCTTCACATGGTGTATTGGGCACAAGGTTGAAGGTTCCAATCCACAGCTGACAATATCAAACAAATCAGCATGCATGTAGATTCATCATCAGAAACCTGCTCATATCATCACTTTCTGATTGCGTCTTCAATTCTCTATACATGGATTCCCCTAAGAATGAGAATCCTCTCTGTGCGGATAAATATAACTTGATTGGCCCATAAGTAGCCAGATGCTCTTGACTACCCCACAAAATCAGCACCGACTGCTGACATCTTCTCTTCTCTCTTTCGTGTTCCAATTACATTCACCTATTATGGAAGTCCGACGAATAATGGGGTATACATCGAACTTATTTGCCAAAGGAACCTCAGGGTGACTATTCTTTGCTCATCTTCAAATCTGTGCAAGAAGCTATTCCAGACCTTTTTTTTGGGTCTGGAACACATGCGGATGAGTCATTGCGGATGGCACATTCGTGCCATTGAACATACGACTGGTCCAGTCGCATGACTGAACATACGACTGGTCCGGTCGCACGGATGATCGAATCCATTCGCATGGCTCATTCGTACGAATGCCCATTCGCATGGCCTAGTCGCATGAACGGGTCTGCACGCAGATTTTCAGATCTTTAACCGCCAGGGCTGCCAAAACCCTAATTTGACGAATTTTACATGAACCATAACAAAATATACATCAACATATTCGAAAGGGTGATGGGAACGTGGTTTCAATTTCAATATTAACATAGATACAACACACATAACAAGATCTGAACAAAACACGAAGTGGGTTTAACGTCAAGATCTGAAATTTGATCAAGAAATCAAGAGCTCGGGTTGCTAGAATGATTGTTAGATCATTCTAGCAGTGACCGGCTCTGATACCAATTGTGAAGTCGGCTTGGATCGATAAACATCCGAGCATGTTCTTGACGGAAGGATAACAACATCAAACCAAAAGTCAAACAATAACACAAACTATAATTGAATGGTTTCATTGATAAAACCTAACGATTACAAGCTTGTTACAACATAAGAATCAAGACTCTTGGCAAGGGGAAGATCGAGCATGATCTCCCCTCTCATCCGGCAGCCCTAGGCTCCCGGGCAGACTCCTTCTCAAATCCTTAATCTCTCTACACATTGAAACTGGTATATATAGGCCTCGGCCCATATTAGATGCGACTGGGCCCATTCGTGCGATTGGACCATGCGTATGGTTCAATCGTACGACTGGACCATGCGTATGGTTCAATCCTATGACTGGACCATACTTATGGTTCAGTCTTACGAATGTTCCAATCGCACCAGTTGGTCGATTAGCATGGCCCGGTCGTACGACTAAGTCTCATTCGCATATGCTCCTATGAATGACCGTGTTTCATGTGTTTACAACATATCAGGTGTATTACACTAAGCCTAGACTATTCGACAAGCGACGGACACACTATATATGACAATATATGCTCCAACACTTAATGACTCTTAATAATCTTTCTAAACGTCTTCCCCTCAAAACCACACTTATCTTGAAAACCTATTACAATGATGCCATCATTCTGAATTGAATCTTTAATCTTAGCAAACATGATTCTCGTATCAACATTACACTAATGAAACCTTGAACCCTTAATGATATAAGTAAAAACGAATAAGTGATCTAAGAACCTTGTTAAAGTTATTTGCTTGAGAAGCCATTATGAATTCCATATCTTATCCAAAAGTGTCTTCACCATATTTTTTCATGTCGTCAAGTTAAATCTGGCATTGATCTAAATCTTGGTGTTGTACTCATGACAAACCTTCCTAATCGTCTTGAACCATCTGGAATATAAAATTTTATTCATTAAAATTCTAAACTAATGCTCTTGTACTCTTTGCCAAGAAACACATGAAGTCATGAATTATGAAATTTAATAAACTTAAGCATAGCAAAGCATCATAACTAAACTCATTGAATTTAAATGTTCCAAGTGTCACTTGCGAATGTGACATGAAATCTATGTCTCCTCAGATCGTTGAAATTAGTCTTCTCGTCATTTAATTTCGGGACGAAATTTCTTAAAGTATGGGAGACTGTAACATTCTTTATTTTTCGAGCTAAAACCAAAACCCGAACTCAATTTGAAATTCCATTATTAAAGTGTTTTAATAGTTTTAATGGATTAAATAGAACTTTCATTATGATTATTATTTTTATTTGAAACAACTTGTAATAATTTATGGAGAGAAAATTTTCATTTTGCAAAGTTATATAGTATTATTAATCATTTTACAAATAAATAACTAAATTGAAAAGTCTTATTAAATTTATTAAGTTATAAAATAAATTTGAATAAACTTATAAAGTTTCATTAGTATTTATAAATTTTTATTATTGAAATGAAATAATTAAGTTATAAAGTTTATAAGTTTATAAAAGTTTAACAAATAATTAATTTGATTTATTATTTAAATTAGTTTATATAAGTCAAGGGTTTAACTTGTAATTTCTGAAAGTTAATATAAAAGTTTCATGCATAAAATAACATAGATGAATACTTCACGGACCAATTACCAAAATACCCAAAAACAACCCCCATCCCCGTCGGCTCTTCCTCGTTGCCGACCACCATCTTCGGCGACCATCAAACCAATCAAAACGTGGGTTTAAAAAGCAATTAAACCGCCCATTAACTTCTTTGCATGAGTTTCGAACTTTGTATCGAGTTGAATTGAATTCACTTGACAATTAAGGGCGTGTTTTTGAAACCGAATAATCGATTCACAACTTTAACCCGTTCTTAGTATAACCAATCAAATCAATGTTATATAATTGAGGGTAAATATTCATCTATGTTCCTTCGAACCCTCTGTAGCTCTAATTTCTGTTACAAAACACACACTCCTCGAACTCGACCTCCATCTTCATACGAACCTGCAACTTAACTCAGCTCCATCTTGGGGTCAACCTAAAAGAAAATTGATTGAGGGTTTTCGCTCTTCATCATCTTTAGAAGATTCATGCGAAATGAACTTAATTATCATAGTTGTTTGCATCTCGAACCATGCTCGCAACAGTCGTGATTATATACCGATTGTTCTTCAACGAATAACGTCTGTTCAAGGTAATTCCACATATGTTCACATTCGATTTCATTAGGGGATTAAAAGCCCTAACATCTTATTCGTTAGCATTAATCATTCGGGGTAAAATTTGAATCCAAATCGAATTAGGGTTCATAATGATTGGGGGAAATAAGCAATACATGTTTAAAACATGTTAAAGAGGAATTTGAACACATCTGGGCCTTAGCCCAGTTGGTAATTTGTAACCATCCTAGGCATGAGGTCTGAGGTTCGAACACGGCCTCTACCAAAACTTTTTTGTTTAATTGTTTTATTTACATTTTTGTATTTCAGAAAATTATAGTTATGTTAATAAATCTAAATAAAATTATTTTGTCAACTAAAAACATTCTAGAAATTATTAAGTTCATTTTTAAGGATCTTAAAACTTATAATTCTTAAATTAAAGAATAAAAATACTATAAAAACAATATTAAGTCATTTATATGTTATAAATATATTATAACTCAAACTTGAATTATTTAAACCTATTAAACCTACATGTTATACTTTAATAATAACTATACAAATAATTATTTAAATATTATTCATCTATTCATTTAACCATGTTATATATATAACTAGTTAATAGAGTTATTCCTTTAAATTTCATTTAAGATTCTTGAAACTTATAAAATAATATAACTTTCTAATATACTTTATTTTTATTTTAAAGACTTCATATTATAAGACCTTTATAATAAATCATATAAAAATTCAAAAGTTTATAAAATGGTTTTAAATAATTTTAAAGTCGTTTAACTAAGTGTTCAATTAATTTTATTTATCAAATTTAAATAAATAATTATATTATTATTTTTTTTCACACATTATCTTTATTAAAATCAACTATTGAAATATTCATTATCATTATCAATCTTAATTGATTTGTTTCATATTTATTGAACCAAAACATAACCATTGTATTACCTTATTTGAATTAATAATTAAAACCACCAAATTTCCAAATGAAACCCTAGTTCATATTTGCTTTAGAATCTTATCTTTATTCTAATTGTAAGACACCAAATCTTAGGTTAAATCGTAAAGGAATCGTTGAAACCATCTTATCTTCTTATTGTGTTAGGATCAGTGATCTAAGTTTGATCAATTAGAGTGGATTGCAGCGGAAATTCGAACAATGATTAGACAATTTAGCAAGAACTCAATTGATATTCAATAGAAAAGCACACGGTTATAGAGGGAGAGAATTCTGCAAAAGGAATATTTCATTCAAATACTTTCGTGGTGGCTGAATGTCACACATTACAATTAGGTCAACATTCCTTATATAAGGAATGTGACGCCTGCTAATGTCACTTGATAGTGACATCTAACAGAATTATACAAACAACTGAAACTATGCAAAGTACTGAGAATGTTCTCAACAACTGATCACATCTCAGAGAATGCAAAGTACAAGAACATAAAACTACTGAACTAAAACTACTAAAACTATAAACTACTGAAAAGGTAAATTACAAGTAATGAAAAGGAAAACCATCACAACTACTGATCACTCTGGTCTTCAGTTTTTGTCTTTAGTCTTTGTTCTTTAGACTTTTACTTCAGACGTTGTCTTCAGTTGATAGCTTCAGACTTTGTCTTCAGTACTTCACGCTCAGACTTTATCTTTCGTACTTTACTTACAGACTTTGTCTTCAGTACTTTACTTTCAGACTTTGTTTTCAGTAGAAATCTTCAGATCTTGTCTTCAGACTTTGTCTTCAGACCTTGTAATCAGCTGATGTCTTCAGCTGTTGTGATCTTCTTCAGCAGTTGTAATGTCTGTGGGACTTAGAGGTTTTTCTGATCAGGCTCATTGGTTCTTTTGGTCCAACAAACTCCCCCTGAACCAATGCAGCCAAAACCTCTAAGTTTATTGATGATCCCACTTATTCTTTGGCAGGAACACCCTCTTGATCAGCTTCAGAGGTAATCATGTAAGCACAGGCCGGAAAAGGTTTCAGATCTTTTGATTGGCTAAGTATGGAAGGGAACTCTGTCTTTGGGAAACTGGACAAAGAGTCTTGTCCCAACCATGAAACCTAATTCCCATTAATGAGTCTGTAAGACTCTCTTGCATAGGCCTCAAGGAGAACAACTTGTTCCTCCTTGGTGAGTTCTTCTGCTTCTCCCTCAAAGAAGAACTCTGGGCCATGATATTGAGACAGATATCTTACTGTCTTCCCATTTTTTAACTCAACAGTTGTGATCTCTCTGTATGCGAATTCATCTGGATGAGAGCCTTCTAGCAACAACTGGAGTTCACTCTTTTGAAGATCTTCAAGTCTCTTGTATAACAACCCCTTCTTGATCATTTTGTTCTCAAGTATAGATTGAGGGGTTGTCTTTGAGTTGTGTGCTCTCTTGAATTCTTCTATAATCTCCTAGGGTGAGACTACCATGGCCAACATAATTGCAGCATTCAAAGTCTTTTTCACTTGGCCATGATATCTACTTGGTATGTTCTTCTTGTGAATTCTGGAACTTACCCTGGGGTCTGGTCAAATCCTCACTCTTTCTCTTTGATGTTGGAATGTATGCCTAAAAGTGTACAGCCTCAGAGCTTGTTTCTTTATTTCTTGAATGGATGAGGACCGAGAGAAGTCCTTGTCAACCATTTTGAGAAATTGCTCATCATGCTACTTCTTCTGTTTTGCTTCTTCAATCTTCACTTTCACCATTTGCATTTGCAAGTTAGGTGTGATCATTTGTTGACTTCTGGGCTCAGGTGTTTTAAGTTTGAAAACAGCAGAGATTGGCAGACTGTCTTCATTATCATCCTCTTCTTCTTCTTCTTCTTCTACCCTCCACACCCTTCTCCTCCTTCTGGGTGCATCACTGGTGTGGTTTGAGGTGGTTTTTGAGGCAATGGAATTGGTTTTGTGGGTTGAGTTATGAGTGGTTTTGGTTTAGGGAAGGGTTGGCAGGTTTTGGAGTTGGTTAATTATGAGTTGGATTTCTCTCCAACACGCTCTTGTGTTTCAGCAATTTTCTTTCTTTTATAAGTGATCAGTTGTTTCTCTTTCTCTAGCTCCTTTTCTTTTTCTTGTTGTTTCTCATCGACCACTCTCTTTCTCTTTCTTTCTTTTACTGCCTTAGACTTAGTAGTCTCCCCTTTTTGGATGCATTGGGATCAGGGGCTTGAAAGGCAGAAAGTGACTTTTGCACAGCATCATCAACAAGTGATTAGAGATTTGAGGAGATACTCTCATCAATGACTTTATGTACTATCTCAGTGATGATGGGAGTGATGAGAGGTAAGGAGTTTTGAAAGGTTGCAACCATCTGCTCAGAGGGGTTCTGTCCCTGATAGGTGGTGCTAAAAGCAGTGGCTGGTGGCTTAGTTAAGTGTATTGGCTGTGTGTTTGGTGAACCTTCAAATGAAGGTGCCATATGTGGGTCAATGGGGATAGATGGACTTTCATCCTGAGACATTTTGGCTAGAAGCTCTTTGAGTCTGCTCACCTCAGTCTCTAGGATTGTATTATGGGCTAAGATATCGAAGAAAACGCCCAGGTCATCATCAGTCTTTGCTGAATCATCTGACCTCCTGATTAAATCAGGATGTACATGCCCTGAGTGTAGATCAGTATATGCATGTGCCCCTTGTTCTTGTTCTGGGGACTTCCTGCCTCAGGACTTTGTCCTTCATTGGCAGTTGCCTCTGGTGAGGTCTTATATATGGTACCAACTTCATCCTGTTCATTTGTTGAATCAGTAGAAGTGGCAGCCTGACCAGATGTTCTAACCTCCTCTTCTACACTTGGAGATTGAACATTATAACCCCTGTGCTGTGAGTTATCAGCAACATTTTGGTCCTCCCCCTCAATTGTTGAGGTATTCCCAGTGTTAATTGGTTTCTGGGGAGGGGGTGAGGAATGCAGCTGAGTCAGCATTTTAGCAACTATAAGGGTTGGGCTTTGAGGGTCGGTTGCAGTTGGAGATTGGTCAGAAGCAGATTGCACCCAGGGTGAGAGATGCTCTTCAATGGTAACCTTCTCAACTGAGAAAGGTTCCAGTAATGTGGTATCCCCAAATTTGGTTGCAATAGGATTCTGTGGAGAGGATACTTGTGCGGTTTCAGCTGGTTGAGTGCCTGACATAACTGGGGGGTTAGAACTAGTATGTGTTTCCTGTATTGGTGGTACAGGGGCATCCTCAGGGGACTCATCTCCCTGAGTAGCCTTTTTGGGCTTTTGAGGTTTGGGTTTGGTAGAGACTTTAGATCTGGAGGTGGAGGCTGTGGGTTCCCTCTGCTTGGGTTTGAGCAGCCAGGCAGCCTCTTTGAGAGTAGGTTCAGAGTTATGTCTGGAGTATACCTCAGCTAAAATAGCTGGAGCAGGGACCCCAAGACCAACAAGGCCGTCAGATTTTAATTGATTTAAAATTATGGCCATCAGAAACCTGGGATATAGTAGCCATCTGTTTGTCACAGGTTTCTGAGCTAGATCCTTTAGTTCCATAAACACTATCTCAAAAAATTTCGATTTTTTCGTTCAAAGATAGAGTACAATACCTGTTGCCATCTTGAGGACATCTGATCCCATGAAGATGTCTTTGGAGCAAGACAGATGTTCACCATGTGGAAGATAAGTCTTTCAGCATCATGGAAGTGCTTTTTGAGAATGGTTGTAGCACTTAAGTCTCCTTCATACCCTTGTTGATGAAAGACATATCAACGGTGCCTTTGGGGTATTCTATAATACAGGTGGCATCATGCAAATTTAGGGTTTTGCGAATAATGTCAAGGGTGATTACCACCATTTCTTGTTAACCAATGACTGGAGAGTGATTTGGCTATCATTTTCACAGTTGTGACAGAGACGTTGGTCTAGAATGGTGTAAGGAATCGGGGTATATGGTAGGATTCAAAAGAAAGGCGATTCGGTATTGGGAATCCACCATAAGATTGATGGCATTATAAAATTTATTCCAGAAGGCCGATTTCGAGAGGTAGGCAACACAGTTGTGTCTAGGTTTGAGTTTCACGGTCGCCATTGTTGAGAGAGAAAAGGATAGAAAACGGCTAATGAAACGTTCCGCTATAAGTGCAGGTTTTTATAGGTTAAGAAAAAGCTGAAAAGAAAACGACTGAAAGTGTTGGTGTTGTCAGAAGTTGTATGAAAACAACTGAAGACTTGGTTTTAACTATAAGATATTTGAAAAAACTGAAGACTTGGTTTTAGTCATTAGTAGTTATGAAACTACTGAAAACCTTGGTTTTGTCTTCAGGTATAAAAACAACTGAGACTTGGTGTTAGTCATCAGTAGTTGTGAAACTACTGAAGACATGGTTTTGTCATCAGTTGTTTAAGGTGAAACAGCAGTTTGTGGAAACGATGAAGAGAAAATTCTCATCAGTAGTTTTCGTCAATTCATAGCTTTTTATTTGTTTCATACTGTCCTCAACACTTACTCATCAGACTTTTTAGCTGTTTTCAGTTGTCATAGGACATCAGTACTTATATGTTTTTGCTGACATCAGTAGTTATAACTACATGAGTAGTTTATACTACATCATTTCTTTTAACAGAATCAGTACATATTTGTGACATGTTTACTAATGGTCATCAGTACTTGTTTACTTAGATCATCAGTAGTTGTCACTTATTCTCTCTACAGCATACCAAGCTTAACACAAGGTTTTGGAAGTTGAACTATCCAAAGGCTTAGTAATATATCTGCAAGCTCATCAGCACTTGGCACAAACTTTGGATCAATCAGACCTTTTCAAACAATCCCTAATAAAATGGTGTCTGATCTCTATATGTTTGGTCCTAGAATGCTGGACTGGATTCTTGACAATACACAGAGCTTAAGCACTATCCATTAATAATGGAGTCTTAGTCTCTATATGCCATAATCCAGTAATTGGTTCTGAAGCCAGAGTACCTGAGATGTACAACTTGCAGCATCAATGTACTCTGCTTCAGTAGTGGATGTAGCAACAGATGTTTGTTTCTTACTCTGCCAAGAAATCAAACAGTTGCCTAGGAATTGACATCCACCAGAAGTTGACTTTCTGGGTAACTTACACCATGTATAGTCACTATCAGAGAAAGCAACTAATTTGCAAGAGTGTCCAGTGGAATACCAAAGATATAGAGATTGTGTACCTTGCAGATATCTTAAGATCCTCTTGACTGCAATCAAATGAGACTCTTTAGGAGCAGCCTGAAATCTAGCACAAACACAAGTTGCAAACATAATGTCTGGTCTAGAAGCTGTTAAGTACATCAAGGACCCAATCATACATCTGTAAAGTGTTCATCAATAGCTTTACCTTTCTGATCTACATCCAGTTGTGTAGTGTTGCACATGGGAGTAGAACAGGGCTTACAGTTTTGTAAATCAAACTTATTCAAAAGATTTTTGTATATTTCGACTGATGAATGAAGGTTCCATCAGCATTTTTTTGATTGCAAGCCTAGAAAGAACAGTAATTCGCCCATGGCACTCATTTAAAACTTTTTTTTCATTAAACTTGTAAAATCATCACACAACTGGGGATCAGAGGATGCAAAAATTATATCATCAACATAAATTTGAACAAGTAGCTTATGCTTATCCACTTTCTTAACAAACAAAGTTTTATCTATGGAGCCTCTAGTGAAATTATTTTGAAGAAGAAAATTTGAAAGTGTTTCATACCAGGCTCTAGGAGCTTACTTCAACCCATAAAGAGCCTTATGAAGTTTATACACCCAATCAGGATGTTTATTATCCTCAAAACCTGGTGGTTGACACAAATAACATCTTTTTTTATTTTTCCATATAAAAAGGCACTTTTGACATCCATTTGAAAAACTTTAAGATTGTGGAAGGCAGCATAGGCTAAAAACAATCTAATTGCTTCTAGTCTGGCTATAGGGGCAAAGGTTTCATCATAATCAATACCTTCTTCTTGGGAAAACCCTTGTACAACCAGTCTAGCCTTGTTCTTGACAATAAGCCCATTTTCATCAGTTTTATTCCTAAACACCCACTTGGTGCCTATTGCACACTTACCTGGGGGTAGAGGAACCAGTTCCCACACTGTTGCTTTTTGAACTGAAGTAGCTCAACCTGCTGGCTTCAACCCATCCATTGTCTCTTAGAGCATAGAAGAGAAGTTGGACAATTGACTCCTGGTTGAGACACCAGCATTGATATCACCAATGATTTGAGACATGGGGTGATTCTTCAGCTCTTGGTACACTATAAGATCAGTGCAAGTGTTTGTAGCAAGTTCAGCAGCAGCAGATGTTGATCCAGACTCAGGAAACCAAGGATGAGATGGCAATTCAAATGATGTAGAGGAGTCAGAAATCTCATCAGCATTTGTTGTGGATGAGCTGCTGAAGCTACAGGAACATCAAGTTTAGTGGACTCAGGTAGTTGATTACTAAACTTGAAAAGGTGAGTACTGATATCATCATCATCTTCAGTACCACTAGGTGGAACACTTGCTGCAGAAGATGATTTATTCCATGATCTGCAACAGCTGGAGGTTGATAAGGAATACATTGCAGTATATCCAGATCAAACAACTCCATAAGGTTTTGTGGAATTTTATCCTTAGGAGATTCACTGAACTTCACATGCAAGGTTTCTTCAACTATCTTTGTTCTGCAGTTGAAGACTCTGTAAGCCTTGCATGTGGATGAATATCCTACAAAATACCCTGCATCCACCTTAGGATCAAACTTATGGAGTTGATCCTTTGTGTTGAGAATGAAACAAGGACACCCAAATGCTTTGAAGGATGAAATTAGAGGAGCCAAATGATGTAGAACTTCATATGGAGTCTTCATCAACCTCTGCTGTACTAGAACTCTATTCTACACATAGCAAGCTGTGTTGACAGCTTCAGCCCAAAAGGTCAATGGCAAACCAGAGTCAGCCAACATGGACCTTGCAGCTTCAACTAGGGTCCTGTTCTTTCTCTCCACTACTCCATTTTGTTCTGGAGTCCTTGGGATGCTAAACTTCCTCTTGATTCCTTTGAGAGATAAAAATCATCAAGTGTATGGTTTCTGAATTCTGTTCCATTATCACTCCTTATACACTTGACTGATAGGGAATACTGCTTCTCAACATACAACACAAAGTTTATAATCGTCTGAGCAACCTCATCCTTTGAATGCAAGAAGAAAGTCCATATAAATCTGGAGTAATCATCCACAATTACCTGACAGTATTTCTTCTTTGCCATGCTCATCACTCTCACAGGACCAAATAGATCTATGTGCAGTAACTGCAAGCAGGCAGTGGACTTAGGTTCTTCAATAGGAGGGAATGAGACTTTGTGCTATTTTCCTTTCAAACAAGCAGTGCAAGTTTCATCACAGTGGAACTCCTTTATTGGTAGACCTCTCACTAAACTATTGTGGATCAGCTGATTCATGCTTTTGAGATTTACATGACCCAGCCTTCTGTGCCACAGTTTAGATTCCTGAGGAGAGGCTTTGGAGAACAAGTATGGATGACCCTTCAAATCAATCTTCTTTGACAAATCCAGAGCATATACTCCTCCAATCCTGTTGGCTATCAGGAGAGTATGTTCATCCAATACCTTGTCAATCAGCCTCACAACTTGGAAGACAGAATCCTGCAGTTCTGGCTTGTGAAAAGTGCAACATGCCCTTTATCACACATCTGACTGACACTCAATAGATTATACTTGAGATTCTCCACATGGTTAACATCATCAAATCTGAGTTCTCCATTAGACATATATCGTTTCCCGATGATGTAACCCTTAGCATCATTTCCAAATGAAACAAATCCCTTCTTCCTTGAGAGTAGTCATTAAGAAGAGAACTGCTCCCTGTCATATGCATAGATCCTCCACTGTCTACATACCAGATGCTCCTTTGGCATGCTGAAGAACCCTGCAATCATCACAAGGAACTAGTTAGGTTTTGAGACCCAAACCTTTTTGGTTTTGGGTCTGTTTCATCAACAGATTTAACCCTAACTTGTTTCTCATGATTAAAAGCTGATGAAGGTGGAGATGGTGCTGAAATGGATTCCTTGGATTTGGGCTTGGAATACATTTTTAGTGGTTTGATCAAAGGTGCATCTAGTGGGTTAACTCTCCCCAACAAATGCTGAACCATCATAACAAGTTGTGTCTGATTTGTAGCTAAAGCTTTCAGCTCTTGTGACACATCAGTACTTGTTTTTGATGAGTTCCTGTGGCCCACCATTTCCTCCTTGAAATTCATAGACTTAGTCTGATTTTTATCATGAGGAACACTGTCAGCTGTTTTATGATAAACCCTATCCTTCTTTTTGGAATTGGGTGAAGCCTTGGGTTTATCACATTGAGATGACTATGGAACAAACTTGGTCTTAAACTCATTTTTCATTTTATCCATCTGAATTTTAATGAGCTTATCTCTGTTGAGTTTGAAACCCTTTTTGTACCAACATTCATCAGAAAGATGATTGAATTTACCACATATTTCACATGGCTTATTCTTCATCTTGGATTGATCAACTGCTGAAGTAGAAACTACTGAAGGTGTGATCTTTAGTACTTTCCCCCTTTCAGTACTTGTGTTAAGTACAGAAGGATCTGTAACAACTGAAGACTTGTTCTTCAGCTGTTCTCTATCCGTCCTGAAAGACCGTATGATAGATTCCTTAGCAGTTGTTAATCCTTTTACTTCAGTTGATTTGAAATGCTTTTCAGATGTTGTGACTTGCCCTTCAGTACTTGAGGTACTTTGAGGGACACATCTGAAGTACTCAGCTTCATGTGCTTATCAGTAGTTAACCCATCAGGCAATTGATTTGCTGAGGTATCAGCACTGATTTCATCTTCTGATCTTGGGTGATCACTTGAGGATGATAGACATGATAATGTGTTTGGAAATTACTTTCACCTTCAGATTTTACAATTGATTTTGGAGTAAAATCTATAGGTGGTGCAATGTGATTGTAACCTATTCCAAACTTCACATTCGAAGCTGTTTGCTTGCTGAGAAGCATTTCAAATCCCTTGCAGGATGATACCCAATGGTCACACTCAACTTGGGTAGCTGCAAGTGTTTCTTTGAGATCTCTGTGGTTCCCAAGAATGACCTGTAGCTTAGCCTTTTCATCATTTAATTGGCACTTAAGCTTATAAATCTCATCATCTTTATCTTTAAGGACAGACTCATACTCAGCTTTTCTTTTGGAAAGGGTTTGCTCAAGCTTAAGATTTTGATTTATTAAAGCAACATTTGCCTCTCTTATAGAGATAAATGCAGCTATGCAAGATTCAGAACATAGCTTGGCTTTAGCCTCAGAGGATACTTGGGTTACCTGTGATGAAGATGCATTGGAGCATGAACCCTCAGTAGACTCCAGGGCCATTAGAACAAGATTCCCAAAAGGATGTTCACCACCATGTTGACCATCACTAGCAAATAATTGCTCATTACCAGAAAGATCATCTGGTAGACTGCTCCAGTCAACAGCACCAGGGGTGAAGAAGCTGTGATGAGGTTGTGATTGAATAGTTGAGATGGTTGAGATGTTGAGGCTTAGGTAAGGCTTGAGGTTGTTATGCAATAGTAACTTGAACTTGATTTGGCTGTGGCATGTAATAGCAGGGATATGGATATGGCATTGGACTCTGAGGGACAAAATATGCAGGAGATATAGGTTGTGAGTGATGACCAGAACTAGCAGGATGTTGCCCTCTGTTTTGTGAACTATTGCTTGGAAAAGTCACAAAGGGTGTAGAGGAGTTAGATCCAGTTGATCTACACTCTCTTACAAAGTGCCCAAGCCTATGGCATTTATGACACCTCAACTTACTCTTGTCAAAACCAACTTTGATTTTGCTAGAGAGTCCTGGAAATTTCCTGCCAGTTCTCTTGTGGAACTTTTGAGATCTGATATTAATCAAGGACATTTGGCTTTGAATATCCATCTCTTCTAGGTCATCATCAGCAATACCTTTCAAATCATCCATAATGAAGCACAAATTGTCATTATTATAGCCTGACTGACTATCAACACTAACAAATGCATGATCTGAACTGTTTGAAGAGAAATATATGCTCATCATAATTGCTTTCAGATGCAGCATATTCTGACTCACGACCAACCAAGGCAGTGTTCCCTGGTACAAAGTCATCAGTGAGCTTTCTTGTTAAGGCCAGTTTCCTTTTCTGCTCTATCTCTCTTTCAAATGTAAGCTGTTTCCCATGGAGTTGGGTAAGAGATAGGCTATCCAGATTTGCACCGGAGCGTAGGACAATGGTATATGTGTCCCATCTCTCAGGCAGTGATCTGAGGAATCTGTTGTTCATCTGGCTATTAGTGTATTCATGTTTGACCATTTTCAGCTCAGAGATCAAATAGGAAAAATGCTCAAACTGTTGAGTTAGTGTCTCACCCTTCCTATGAGAGAATGTCTCATATTGTTGGGCAAGGATTTCTCTGTTGTTTGCTAAGACCTCATCTGTTCCACCAAATTGTTCTTCCAATGCATTTCAGAGGTCATGAGCAGTTTCATGATGCATAAGCCCAGAATAGATTTCATTCGGCAGTGCCATGGCCAGAATTCCATGTGCTTTAGCATCAATCTCAAACAGTTTTCGATCATCATCTAAGTATGTTCCTTCTTCTTCGGAACCATTTGTTTGGTTTCCGGATTGTTCACCATAGGCTTGTGTGGACCATGTACCACAGATGTCCAATAACCTGAACTGTTAACAGACAGGTGATGGAGCATTCTTCGTTGCCATATGTTATACCCAGTCCTGACCAGCATCGGAGGCTTGGTTGAGGAACCAATATTATGAGGGTCATTAGAAGGAGTAGTCATTCTCAGATTCCATCAAATTGAATTAAGTTTCAATTGATTTAGCGCAAAACACAACAAACTCAATATGAACCAAGAGAAATCTCAAAGCAAATAACCGAAAGCAGCAGAAATTCAATCTCTATAACCCATTCTTGCAAATATACTAATTCGATCAAACTTAGATATCAAAATAGTATTTCAATGATCAATTGTTAAATCGATCAATGATTAACTAGCTATGATACCATTTGTTAGGATTAGTGATCTAAGTTTGATCAATTAGAGTGGATTGCAGCGGAAATTCAAACAATGAATTAGACAATTTAGCAAGAACTCAATTGATATTCAATAGAAAAGCACACGGTTATATATAGAGAGAGAATTCTGCAAAATGAATATTTCATTCAAATACTTTCGTGGTGGCTGAATGTCACACATTACAATTAGGTCAACATTCCTTATATAAGGAATGTGACGTCTGTTGATGTCACTTGATAGTGACATCTAACAGAATTATACAAAGAACTGAAACTATGCAAACTACTGAGAATGTTCTCAACAACTGATCACATCTTAGAGAATGCTAAGTACAAGAACATAAAACTACTGAACTAAAACTTCTGAAACTATAAACTACTGAAAAGGTAAATTACAAGTACTGAAAAGGAAAACCATCACAACTACTGAAGTTAATAACTTCAGCTGTTTGACAACTACTGAAGTTAATAACTTCAGCTGTTGTGACAACTACTGATCACTCTGGTCTTCAGTCTTTGTCTTTAGTCTTTGTTCTTCAGACGTTGTCTTCAGTTGATAGCTTTAAACTTTGTCTTCAGTACTTCACTCTCAGACTTTGTCTTCAGTACTTTACTTTCAGACTTTGTCTTTAGTACTTTACTTTCAGACTTTGTCTTCAGTAGAAATCTTCAGATCATGTCTTCAGACTTTGTCTTCAGACCTTGTAGTCAATTGATGTCTTCAGCTGTTGTGATCTTCTTCAGCAGTTGTAATGTCTGTGGGACTTAGAGGTTTTATCTGATCAGGCTCATTGGTTCTTTTGTTCCAACATATTATATCTTAAGTGCAATATATAGCACGTGTGTTTTCCATTTGAGTATTTTTACACCCCCTTTTCATATTTTCACACTTTGGGTGTTACTTTATAATCATTGCACTTGTAAATTCTATTGATTCTTGTAAACTCTTGGCGATTCACTTATATGTTATGGTTAGTTGATCTTTGTAATTACCATGTATTCATGATTATATGTATAGTTATTAACTATTTCTAGCGTGACGACGTCATAAATCTATGGGCCTGATAAGCCTGCTTGGTTAATCCAAGTACACTTAGCTAGTCGTATAAACTTGTAAACGTTGAGACTTGTAAAACTGTAAAGGTTTGATTGTGCATTCTATCTTATATCCCTAGTTACTTTGTTCTCTAACTTAAAACATGTATTCTATCTTTTATATACTTATGTATTGAAAACAATAGAATTCTCACCAACCGTCAATGTTGACCTTTTATTTTTAACATGTTTTAGGATTGATACTTGAAGATCTCTTCGTGCTCATATATGATTTTGACTTAGTTAATTGAAAGTCTTATGTTGTTGTGTGTATCATGTTTGTGTTGTATTTACTTTATGTCTTGTAAAGTTCAATAAAAATGATATTTAATATTATTACAACTTATTTAGTTCCATGTGCTATGAACAATCATTTCACAGTCATCCGCCCAGATGATTCCGCTATCGGTCGGGGTGTGAATGATTGGTATCAGAGCCATGGTTCTAGGAATTTAGGTTATTAGACATGGCATGACCTAGACTATAACTAACTACCCTTACACATGAATCCTCTCATGTATTTTATATGCTCAAATAGGATTTTATGTGCCTTATATGTTTATATTTGATTATGTGATTATATGCCTTATGTGATTGTTCTTATACTTTGATTCTTATCAATGCATTCACAAATCTTAAATCATATTCTAAGGCATTATGTGCTTAAATCAAATGGTTTTCAAAATGAGCTTTGAATCTTTATTCGTGGTTTTCAAGTCTTGTCCAAATCTATGTCCTATAACTTGAAACATGTAATGCTGGAAGAGCGTGATGCCTATATCTCGAGGTGTTCTGTCTAGGCAAGGTATTCAAATAAATCCAAATCAACTGATGGATCTGTTTACCTTACCTACGAACCCTTGGGGTGAGTGTCCACGCATGTCTTCATTAAGGTTGTAGTTGACAAAATACTTTGATAAGTCAACGTAATGTTTTGGTTTGTAAACCGAACATTACACTCAAAACATCTTGTTATTTTGAATCGTTTCATAATTGATGTTGTCCTCCTGAATCTTAAAACACATTATCCAATTCTCTTAATGACTCTTAATAATCTTTCTAAACATCTTCCCCTCAAAACCACACTTATCCTCAAAACCTATTACAATGATGCCCTTATTCAAATTGAATCTTTAATCTTAACAATATGATTCTTGTCTCAACATTACACTAATGAAACCTTGAAACCTTAATGATATAATTAAAAATGAATCAATCATCTAAGAACCCTGTTAAAGTTATTTGCTTGAGAAGCCCTTATGAATTCCATATCTTATCCAAAAGTGTCTTGACCATATTTTTCATGTCGTCAAGTTAAGTCTGATATTGATCTAAAACTTGGTGTTGTACGGGTGACAAAACCTTCCTAATCATCTTGAACCATCTGGAATATAAAATTTTATTAATTAAAATTCTAAACTAATGATCTTGTACTCTTTGTGTAAGGCCCCGTCCCCGAGACGCTTACAGTTGGTAATTCATTGCATATAAAACGTATAACTCTACATTTAACATTCATAAAACATTGCAGCGGAAACTTAAAAAGTAACTTTTCATATCATTACAAATTCTTTTGAAAGTTAATACAATCGTTCATTCAAAACATCGTTCGTTCGCATTACAATGCAAAAACATTAAACAAGAGAATGCCATCCAAAAGAGTTGAGTAGCCGCCCCTGTGCCATCCTCAACAACATTACCTACCAACTGGAAACACATAAAAGTCAGCGTTGCTGAGTGAGTTCTATTTTAAAATAAAACAATACTTTATCTTTCATTAAAACCGACCTTTACTTATGCAGGTGATTATACATTATACGTACACATAAATAATATCATTATTATCTTCATCATTCGTTCATTAACTTTCGTTTATTCACCGTACGTCATTATTATTCACAATCATTCATACTTCTTTCATTCGTACGTTCATTTCTTTCGATGACATGTACATTACCCCGAACATTATGCACGAAGCGGGTAACTGGGCGTGAGGTCTTTCATAGACCTCGAACATTGTGCACGAAGCTGACTCTAACACCTAGGGCAAGTACATTCACCGCTGATCTTTTCTCTTTCATTCCGGGTCAATGTCATATGCTTACAGCTGGTCAACCATTGCACATAAAATATACATTTATAGTTATTTTAAATAAACATTCGTAGCAGAAACATTCAAAAATGGCATTTTATTTCATCATAAAAAATTTTGCAAAATAATGCATCGTTTGTCGGTTACAAAGTTTTGTTATTGTATTACATCACAAAAGCTTTATATAAGTGGATGCCATCCAAAAGAGCTGAGCAATTGCCTGGTGCCATCCTCAGCAACATTACCTGCCAACTGGAAACACATAATAGTCAGCGTTGCTGAGTGAGTTCTAGTTTTATGATAAAACATACTTTTCATTCGTAAAACCATTCTTTTTCTCAAACATAATATACTTTAGATTATTTCATTATCATACATCGTACGTACATACAGATAATATCATTATTATCTTCGTCATTCTTTCGTTCATACTTTTATTCATTCATTCATTACTTCCAGTGACATGGACATTACCCCGAACATTGTGCACGAAGCGGGTAACTGGGCATGATGTCTTTCATGGATCTCGATCATTGTGCACGAAGCTGACTCAAGTACCTAGGGTAATTACATTCACCATTTATCTTTTATCTTTCATTCCGGATCAATGCCATATGCTATACCCCGAACATTGTCCAAGAAGCGAGTATCTGGGCCTGAGGTCTTTCATAGACCTTGAACATTGTGCACGAAGCTGACTCTAGTAACTAGGGCAAGCGGAAAGGATCCCATTCATATGGTCAATTTCAAAGATTGGACCCCAATGTGAATCCTTTGGGGTAGCTAACCCGCACACCGTTAAGCTATCACCTACATAGGTGTGCACCTCCATAGATTTGCTTGCAAGCCTTCTTACATTCATTCGTTCGTTAATGCATGCATTCATTCATCAAATTCCTCTTTCTTTATCTTTCCCTTTACGTTGCATAATACTTTGGTTCATTCATTATCATAACACGTAAAGTCATAGGAAAGATTATCATACATCATTATAAGGAACATAAACATATCATTCATACATCATCATGCAGGCATCATACATACATAACATGCATCATGCATAACCATGCAACATCATCATCATCATCATGCATAAGCATCAAGCACATATCATTACATGCCCATCGCGCCATCTATGACCCCAAAAGTCAACTTACATAACCCCGGGAATCTCCTAGGTCAAAGCCTACATTACCCCATTCTCCTAAAAAGTCAGAATTTGACTAAGTGTTCGTCTGCATTGACACTACTGCTTATCCGCATTTGATTTCCTTCATCCGCATTAACTTCCTCTATCCGCATTGGTTTCCTTCATCCGCATTAACTTACTCTATCCGCATTTGCCATCCGCATTTGCCTAACCCCTCCGCATTTCCATACTTCGCCAATGCTCATCCGCATTGACCTCATCCGCATTGACTTACTTTGCTCATCCGCATTTCCACACTTGGTCAATGCTCATCCGCATTGACCTCATCCGCATTGACCTCATCCGCATTGACCTCATCCGCATTGACTTACTTTGCTCATCCGCATTTCCACACTTGGTCAATGCTCATCCACATTGACCTCATCCGCATTGACTTAACTTGCTCATCCATATTTCCACACTTGGTCAATGCTCATCCGCATTGACCTCATCCGCATTTCCCTGTTTCATCACTTATGCAGATTCTAAAACTTAACTTTTGAGCCTTTAACATCAGATTTCAATTTACCATTCATCATGTTCTAAGCTTAAATCTTACCCTCTAAGCCTTAGAAACATCATCGTACATTAGCAAACATGAACATAACCACATCATAACATCATCATATACACATTCAAGCATATGGGTCCGAAACCCAGTTAAGTCAAAACATGCACTCATGCATTTCCAGCCCTAAAATCAGTTAAAAACAAGTAAAAGAGGGGTTCTAGAACTCACCTTTGCAGCTCTTGAGTATGGATTCCTCCAAACTCGTTTGAAAATTGAATTCAACCGTTAAGAAACCCATTAAAAACATACCCGAACACATACAAACACACATAAGCATAACCTGAGGATAAGACCAGTCAAGAACACCATAAAAGCATGAATTATTACCTTGAATTCGAATTCTTTCTTCTTGTTCTTCTTCAAAACCAAGAATTTGTTGCTCCCAGCTACTCTCTCTCTCTCTCTCTAAAACCCGAAAGTCAATGGTGTATGTGACATATGGGCGGCCATACCACCTTTTACACCCACTTTTCAAAAATTTGTCCTTTTGGACACTTTTTACCCCTAGACTTGGGGTTTATTTCTTTTCCTTCAATTTTTTTCACTTAATCTTCTTTCTTGTCTAAAAATAGCCGGGTGTTACAAGTCCACCCCCCTTAAATAGGTTTCGTCCTTGAAACTTGTTATTCCTCAAAGAATTGTGGGTAATGCTGTCTCATCTCTTCTTCAGTCTCCCACGTAGACTCGGATCCCTTCATGTGCTTCCACTGTACTCGCACAAGGGGAACCACTTTATTCCTCAGCCTCTTTTCCTTTCGATCAATGATTGCCACTGGTTGCTCCATATAATTAAGTCGTTCGTCTACTTCGAAATCCTCCAATGGAACAATCATGTTTTCTATTAGTTAAGCACTGTCTCAAATGAGATACATGGAATGTCGGGTGAATTCCACTTAACTCATTAGGTAACTCTAATCTATAGGCTACCTCTCCTACTGGAGCAATGATTCGCAAAGGGCCTATGTACCTTGGGCTCAACTTGCCCCGTTTTCGGAAATGAATAAACCCTTCCAAGGTGAGACCTTTAACATAACCCGTCACCCACCTGGAACTCAATCGGTCTATGTCGTTTATCGGCATACGACTTCTGTCTATCTTTGGCTACCATCATGAAGGCTTTGATCTTCTCATGCTTCTCAGTCGTAGCCTCGATTACCTTGACGCTTCCCAACTCCTTCTGACCAATGTCACCCCAACAAATGGGTGTTCTGCATCTCCTACCATATAACATCTCATATGGTGGCATACCAATGCTAGCATGATAGTTGTTCTTGTATGAGAATTTGGCTAACGGTAAGTGGTCATCCCAACTTCCTCCAAAATCAATCACACACGCCCGAAGCATGTCTTCTAACGTCTGAATGGTCCTTTCTGACTGACCATGAGTTTGGGGATGATAAGCCGTACTAATATGTAACCTCGTCCCCATAGCGTCGTGGAGTTTCTCCCAGAATTTGGAGGTAAACCGGGTGTCGCGATCAGACACAATGGACACCAGCACACCATGACGGGTTACAATCTCCTTGATGAATAATTCAGCCAACCTCTCGGATGAATAGGTCTCGCGAATCGGTAGGAAGTGAGCACTCTTCGTTAGACGGTCCACAATCGCCCATATGGCATCGTACCGATTCAGAGTACGTGCCAGCTTCGTAATGAAATCCATGGTGATGTGTTCCCACTTCTATTCCGGTATATCCAAAGGTTGAATCTTCCCATACGGCTTTTGATGCTCAGCCTTCACTTGCAAACAAGTAAGGCATTTACTCACATACCCCACCATATAACACTTCATACTCGGCCACCAATAATCCTTCTTCGTGTCTTGGTACATTTTCGTGGCACCTAGATGATTGGAGTATCGAGTCTTGTGAGCCTCATCCATTATCTTCACCCGCAGATCCCCAAAATGAAGAATCCACACCCATTCGAATCGGGTTTTAACACCAAGTGTGTTTTCACCCAATTCCCCTACCAGACCTCTCATCCTTTCAGAGTTAAGATGATCTTCTTTCAGTGCCTTATCCTGAAACTCTTTGACTTGCTTCATCACATCAGAGGTCATGATCAGCTCATACGCTTTCACCCGAATCAGTTCGGGCCTCTCCTTTCGGCTAAGGGCATCCGCCACCACATTGGCTTTGCCCGGATGGTAATGGATCTTGCAATCATAGTCTTTTATGAGCTCCAACAATCTTCTTTGTCTCATGTTCAGGTCCTTCTGCTCAAAGAAGTACTTCAAGCTCTTGTGATTAGTGGAAATAGTGCACTTCGTCCCGTAAAGATAGTGCCTCCAAATCTTTAGTGCAAAGACCACGGCTGCTAGCTCCAAGTCATGAGTAGGGTAGTTGAACTCATGAACCTTCAACTGTCCGGACACATAGGCTATAACCTTCCCTCTCTGCATTAACACGCACCCCAAACCCGAGTAGGAAGCATCAGAATAAACCACCAAATCTTCACTTCCATCGGGTAATGACAGAACAGGAGCTTGACTCAACCTCACCTTCAATTCTTCGAATGCCTTCTCTTGATCTTGACCCATACGAACTTCACATCTTTTCGGGTCAACTTAGTTAGTGGAGAAGCAATCTTAGAGAACTCTTGGACAAATCTTCTATAGTAGCCCGCCAAACCCAAGATACTACGAATCTCGGATGGCGTCTTTGGTGACTTCCATTGCATAACCGCCTCCACTTTCGTCGGGTCCACCATAATCCCATCGGGATTCACCACATGACCCAAGAACTGAACTTCATACAACCAGAATGCACACTTGGAGAATTTGGCAAACAACTTCTCCCTTCTCAGCGTCTCTAGAACCTCCCTAATGTGACCGGCATGCTCAATCTTGCTCTTCGAATAAATCAAGATATCATCGATGAACACAATCACTGATTTATCCAGCATCAGTCGACACACATGGTTCATCAAATCCATAAAAGCAGCCGGCGCATTGGTCAAACCAAAAGACATGACAAGAAACTCATAGTGACCATAGCGCGTGCGAAAAGCTGTTTTAGGGATATCTTGCTCCTTCACCTTCAACCGATGGTAAGCAAATCGAAGACCTATCCTTGAAAACCAACTGGCACCCTGGAGCTGATCAAACAAATCATCAATTCTCAGTTAGGGGTAGCGGTTCTTCACTGTCAACTTATTCAGCTCACGGTAGTCAATACCATTCCGCATACTACCGTTCTTCTTCTTTACAAACAGGACCGAAGCACCCCAAGGAGAGATACTCGGTCTAATGAACCCCTTATCAAGCAGCTTTGGCAATTGCTCCATCAACTCTTTCATCTCTGTCGAAGCCAAACGATACGGTGCCTTAGTAATGGGTTGGGAACCCGGTATCAAGTCAATCTGTAACTCGATCTCACGATGAGGTGGCACTCTTTATAAGTCTTCTGGGAATACGTCTGGAAAGTCACACACAACAGGTACATCGGATAGTTGTGGTGTTGGCGTATCCACATCCTTTACATAGGCCAAGTAGGCACTACATCCACACCTCATACACTTTCCCGCCACCACCATTGAAATCACCTTTGGAATCGTAGTCACCCGATCACCATAAACCGTCACCGAATTACTGTCAGTGTTGTCAAATGAATCATCTTCTTTCAACATACAATGTTTGCCTTGAAGTCCGCCAACCAATCCATCCCAATAACTAAATCAAAACCAACCAAGGTCATCACGAACGGTCTAACAGGAAAGTTATGACCTTCTATCTCCACATCACAGCCCTCTAACATGTCAGAATAGACTTACCTATGGAAGTTTCTACATCGAAGGGTGCATCAATACATCTACTACTACCAGGCAACTTAGCACAGAAAGCGGCAGAAATAAAACTCTTACTAGCACCAGAATCAAATAGCAAAGAAGCTAAAGTTTGGTTCACCAGAAACGTACCGTACACGACATCAGGGTCCGTTCAAGCTTCCTCCTGTGTCATTATGAATGCGCTAGCGTTCGCCCTTGGTCCTTCTCCTCCGTTTTCTTCACCCCAGAAACCTCAACACTTGGCTTCTTACACTCCCTGCTCATATGACCACTTCCCCCGCAGTTGAAACACTTCATACCTCCACAGTCTCTAGCCATATGAGCAGGCTTCCCACACTTGAAACAAACATTCAACCCCCATCTACACTCACCACCATGCTCCTTCCCACACTTGCCACACTTTTTCAACCCGACACTAGATGTGACCACACGACGGTCATCCCCTCGAGCCTTCTTGTTACTCGTCGAGGCACCACCCTGACCAAACCTCTTCCCGTTCCAGGTTCTATCACCTCCACCCTTCCGACTACCCTCAGTCACCACCACCACAACCCTCTCATCATACAATCTTCCTGCTAGATCCACCGCTGACCTAAACGTGCTTGGTCAGGCGGTGATCATGTGCCTGCGAATATCCGTCGGCAAACCCTGAATATACCTCTTGATCTTCCGAGATAGAGGTGTCACCTGATCCGGCACCAGATGTGCCATTTCATTGAACTTTGTGGTGTACTCTTGGTGCGTCATTATTCCCGCCTCAAATTGCAAAAACTCCCTTTCAACCTTGTCCATTTCCCGGTGAGGACAAAACTCCTCAATCACCAACTTCTTCAGTTCGGACCATCTTATTCTTCCAATGGCCCTGCTGCCTTCAGCTTGGACAATATTGTCCCACCAGCATAGAGCTGAGTCCATAAAAGAGTGGGTAGCAAACTTAACTTTCTGTTCCTCTCGGCACTTGCTGATATCAAGTACAGCCTCCATTTCCCTCACCCACTGGTGAGCAGCAGCAGCAGTGCCATTTCCATCAAAAGTAGGGGGCTTGCATCTCATGAATATCCTGTAGTTACAGCCTCGTACTGCCTCCCGCACAGGCTCTACTTCTTCCTCTTCTTCTTCATTATCAGACTGAACCGTCTCAGTCTCGGGCTGTCTTCTATCGCCCGTAGGTCCACTCTTTTCCCTTCTCTCCCCCTCTCTAACTGCCTTTATCATTTCGGTCACCACAACTGCCTCCTTCACTGAGGCTCTCAGGTTAGCACTCTCATCTCCGCCCTCCGGATGAGGGGTTTCTGGTTCTTCATGAATCACCTTTTCGGCCCTAGGCCTTCCTCTCGTAACCTGTGGTTCAGCACCACGTCCACCACCACGTGAAGCTTTAGATGATCTACCACCAGCCATCCTCTAACTCACACTGTAAGATTTAAACACTAATACGGTCATTCAAGGGAACGGCTCAGGTTATGGCAAGTATAGCAAGTCCCTAATTACAGTGGCCAGTTGTGATTAGCCACCTACTTTACTCTTCATACCCCTAGCATTACCTATCCTGACTACATCAGCATTTAAATCTACATACAACACATAACCACATACCATGCGCATGTAATACCGGTTAACTTTACGAAAATACCTGATGGCACACAACTACTCAGTTTGGCATCCCTTTCCCTTTCCGTCCCATTCTCAGTTCAAGGTAAGGTTCATTTTGAAAATTTACCTATTTCACATAAACTTTGGCTCTGATACCAACTTGTAAGGACCCGTTCCCGGGACGCTTACAGCTGGTCAACCATTGCACATAAAACATACATTTACAGTTATTTTAAATAAACATTCGCAGTGGAAACATTCAAAAATGGAATTTTATTCATCATAAAAACTTTTGCAAAATAATGCATCGTTTGTCGGTTAGAAAATTTCATTATTGAATTACATCACAAAAGCTTTATATAAGTGGATGTCATCCAAAAGAGTTGAGCAGCTGCCTCGTGCCATCCTCAGCAACATTACCTGCCAACTGGAAACACATAAAAGTCAGCGTTGCTGAGTGAGTTCTAGTTTTATGATAAAACATACTTTTCATTCGTAAAACCATTCTTTTTCTTAAACATAATATAATTTACATTCGTTCGTGATCATACATCGTACGTACATACAGATAATATCATTATTATCTTCGTCATTCTTTCGTTCATACATTCATTCATTCATTCATTACTTCCAGTGACATGTACATTACCCCGAACATTGTGCACGAAGCGGGTAAATGGGCTTGAGGTCTTTCATGGACCTCGATCATTGTGCACGAAGCTGACTCCAGTACCTAGGGTATTTACATTCACCATTTTTCTCTTTCATTCCGGATCAATGCCATATGCTTTACCCCGAACATTGTGCACGAAGCGGGTAACTAGGCCTGAGGTATTTCATAGACCTCGAACATTATGCACGAAGCTAACTCCAGTACCTAGGGCAAGCGGCAAGGATCCCATTCATATGGTCAATCACAAAGATTGGACCCGAATGTGCATCCTTTGGGGTAGCTAACCCGCACACCGTTGAGCTAACACCTACATAGAGTGTGCACCTCCATACATTTGCTTGCAAGCCTTCTTACATTCATTCGTTCATCAATGCATGCATTCATTCATCATGTTCATCTTTCATTATCTTTCACTTTACGTTACATAATACTTTGGTTCATTCATTATCATAACACGTAATGTCATAGGAAAGATAATCATACATCATTATAAGGAACATAAACATATCATTCATACATCATCAGGCAGGGCATCATACATACATAACATACATCATGCATAACCATGCAACATCATCATCATCATCATGCATAAGCATCAAGCACATATCATTACATGCCCATCATACCATCTATGACCCTAAAAGTCAACTTACATAACCCCGAGAATCTCCTAGGTCAAAGCCTACATTACCCCTTTTCTCCCAAAAATTCAGAATTTTACTAAGTGTTCATCCGCATTGACACTACTTGTCATCCGCATTTGATTTCCTTCATCCGTATTAACTTACTCTATCCGCATTGGTTTCCTTCATCCGTATTAACTTACTCTATCCGCATTTGCCATCCACATTTGCCTAACTCCTCCGCATTTCCATTCTTAGCCAATACTCATCCGCATTAACTTACTTTGCTCATCCACATTTCCACACTTGGTCAATGCTCATCCACATTGACCTCATCCGCATTGACTTACTTTGCTCATCCGCATTTCTACACATGGTCAATGCTCATCCGCATTGACCTCATCCTCATTGACTTAGTTTGGTCATCCGTATTTCCACACTTCGTCAATGCTCATCCGCATTGACCTCATCCACATTTCCCTATTTCATCACTTATGAAGATTCTAAAACTTAACTTATGAGCTTTAAACATCAGATTTCAATTCACCATTCATCATGTTCTAAGCTTAAATCTTACCCTCTAAGCCTTAGAAACATCATCGTACATCAGCAAACATGAACATAATCACATCATAACATCACAATATCATCATATACACATTCAAGCATACAGGTCCGAAACCCAGTTAAGTCAAAACATGCACTCATGCATTTCCAATCCTAAAATCAGTTAAAACCCAGTAAAAGAAGGGTTCTAGAACTCACCTTTGCAGCTCTTGAGTATGGCTTCCTCAAAACTCATTTGCAAATTGAATTCAACCGTTAAGAAACCCACTAAAAACATTCCCAAACACATACAAACACACATAAGCATAAACCCGAGGATAAGACCAGTCAAGAACACCATAAAAGCATGAATTCTTACCTTGAATTCGAATTCTTTCTTCTTGTTCTTCTTCAAAGCCGAGAATTTGCTGCTCCCAGCTATTCTCTCTCTCTAAAACCCGAAAATCAGTGGTGTATGTGACATATGGGCAGCCATACCACCTTTTACACCCACTTTTCAAACATTTTGTCCTTTTCGACACTTTTTACCCCTAGACTTGGGTGTTATTTCTTTTCCTTCTTTTTTTCACTTAATCTACTTTCTTGTCTAAAACTAGCCGGGTGTTACATGGTTACTCGGCCTGAGGTCTTTCATAGACATCGAACATTGTGCACGAAGCCGACTCCAGCACCTAGGGCAAGCGGCAAGGATCCCATACATGTGGTCAATCACAAAGATTGGACCCCTGTGTGTATCCTTCTAGCGTAGCTAACCCGCACACAGTTGAGCTAACACCCTTCATTGGGTGTGAACCTCCATACATTTGCTTGCAAGCTTTTTTTATATTCGTTCACTCATTAATGCATGCATTCTTTCATTACGTTCCTCTTTTTGTTATCTTCCACTTTACGTTACATAACACTTTCATTTCATTCATTAAAATTTCACGTAAAGCTAAGGGAAAATAAACATTCATAATAATAAGGAACATCAACATACACAGTCAACATCATAATACAGGGCATCATCATACATACAAAACATACATCATGCCTAATCATACAACATCATGCATCATCATTATTCATGCCCAACATAACCTCTAAGGCCACAAAAGTCATCTATATGAACTCCCGGGAACCTTCCACGTCAAAACATACGTCCGCACTTTCCCCCGAAAGTTAATAAATAAACTATGTTCCCTCGGTTACACAAGACCTACTTGGGTGTATAGGCACCCTTCAGTCGCATGGCCTTGCAGGCGACTGAGCACAATGCGAATGAACAACATGAGAATGGGCCCTATGCGAATGGACCCAATGTGGATGAACACAATGCGGATGAGTCCTATGTGAATGGAACTAATGCGGATGAACGCTTTGGCGAATGGACCTCAGTTGCACGACTCCCCATGTGAATGGCCCTCAGTCGTACGACACACAAGCGAATGGAACCCAGTCACACGACTCACATGCAAATGAACCTCACTCGCACCCCTTTCGGCCATGTGGCCTCCATTCGGTCGCCTAGCCCTAGCTGATGCAAAATGCAGTTCATCCTGAACCCAATATGCGATTTTCGGCCTCCAAACCCTTCCAAACTTGTTCTAAGCCCAAATCAACCATCCTAAACCTTAGAAACACCGACCACAACACCAATCAAGCACACACAAGCCCGAAATCATGTCCTACCTGAATCAAACACATACACACGCACATACACACGCACATACACACATACGGGTTCAAACCCAACACTTTAAAAATAGGTTTCAGATGTGTTCTAGCCCCAAAATCATTCAAAAGTATGTAAAGGAGGGGTCCTAGAACTTACACAAATGACACCGTCGAGTAGAGTTTCGATTCAACCCGCTACACTTCGAGTTTCACGCTCGAATCCACAAGAACCAAACCTTGACACCACTTTTCTCTCCCTTTTTTCCTTTTGGCCGATTTTTACAAGTGTGGGGAGAGTGTGGCTGCCCTCCCCCCTTATTCCCCCACTCATCCAATCTTTCTCCCGTTTTGGAAAGTTTGGTCCCCGACTTTAGACTTTAATTCTTTTGCTTCTTTCGTCGGCTTTAAATAAGATATTCTGGTGTTACACTTTGCCAAGAAACACATCAAGTCATGAAATATGAAATTTAATAAACTTAAGCATAGCAAAGCATCATAACTAAACTCATTTAATTTAAATGTTCCAAGCGTCACTTGCGAATGTGACATGAAATCCAAGTCTCCTCATATATTTGAAATTAGTCTTCTCGTTATTTAATTTCGGGATGAAATTTCTTAAAGCAGGGGAGACTATAACATTCGTTATTTTTCGAGATAAAACCAAAACCCGAACTTAATTTGAATTTTCATTATTAAAGTATTTTAATAGTTTTAATGGGTTAAATACAACTTTCATTGTGAATTATTTTTTTATTTAAAACAACTTGTAATAATTTATGGAGAGAAAATTTTCTTTTTGTAAAGTTATATAGTATTATTAATCATTATACAAATATATAACTAAATGGAAAAGTCTTACTAAAACTTATTAAGATATAAAATAAATTTTAATAAACTTATAATTAATTGATTTATTATTTAAATTGGTTTTTATAAGTCAAGGGTTTAACTTGTAATGTCTGAAACGTAATATAAAAGTTTCATTCATAAAATAAGAAAGATGAATACTTCAGGGACCAAATTGCAAAACACCCAAAAACGACCCCCATCCCCGTCGGCTCCTCCTCGTCGCCGGCCACCATCTCCAGCGACCATCAAACCAACCAAAACGCACCTTTAAAAAGCAAGTAAACCGCCCATTAACTTCTTTGCATTAGTTTCAAACGTTGTATGGAGTTCAATTGAATTCACTTGATAATTAAGGGCGTGTTATCGAAACCGAATAATTGATTCACAACTTTAACTCGTTCTTAGTATAACCAATCAAATCAATGTTATATAATTGAGGGTAAGCATTCTTCTATGTTCCTTCGAACCGTCTGTAGCTCTAGTTTTTGTTACAGAACGCACACTCCTCGAACTCGACTACCATTTTCATGCGGACCTACAACTTAGTTGAGGTCCATCTTCGGGTCAATCTAAATCAAAATTGATTGACGATTTTCACCCTTCATCATCTTTAGAAGATTCTTGCGAAATGAATTTAATTATCATAGTTGTTTGCATCTTGAACCATACTTGCAACGGTCATGATTATATACTGATTGTTCTTCATCGAATAACGTATGTTCAAGGCAATTCCACATATTTGCACATTCGATTTCATTAGGGGATTAAAATCCCTAACATCTCATTCATTATCATTAATCATTTGGTGTTCAATTGGAATCCAAATCGAATTAGGGTTCATGATGATTTGAAGGAAATAAGCAATACATGTTTAAAACATTTTCAAGGGGAATTTGAACACATCTGGGCCTTAGCCTGGTTGGTAATTAGTAACCATCCTAGGCATGAGCTCCGGGTTCAAACCAGGCCTCTACCAACTTTTTTGTGTTTAATTGTTTTATTTACATTTTTGTATTTCAGAAATTTATAGTTATGTTAATAAATATAAATAAAATTATTTTGTTAACTAAAAACATTCTAGAAATTATTAAAGTAATTTTAAGGATTTTTAAACTTATAAATCTTAAATTAAAGAATAAAAATACTATGAAAACAATATTAAGTCTTTTAATATACTTTTTTTATTTTAAAGGCTTGATATTATAAGACCTTTATAATAAATTATATAAACATTCAAAACTTTATAAAATGGTTTTGAATAATTTTAAAGTCGTTTAACTAAGTGTTCAATTAATTTTCTTTATCAAATTTAAATAAATAATTATATTAATTATTTCTTTTCACACATTATCTTTATTAAAATCAACTATTGAAATATTCATTATCATTATCAATCTTAATTGGTTGTTTCATATTTATTGAACCAAAACATAACCATTGCATTACCTTATTTGAATTAATAATTAAAACCCCAAATATCCAAATGAAACCCTAATTCATATTTGCTTTTGAATCTTATGTTTATTCTAATCCTAAAACACCAAATTTTAGGTTGAATCATAAAGGAATCATTGGAACCATCTTATCTTCTTATTGTATCTTAAGTGCAACATATAGCACATGTGTTTTCCAAGTGAGTATTTCTATGCCCCCTTTTCATATTTTCACACTTTAAGGTGAAACATGTCACTTTATAATCATTGCACTTGTAAATTTGTTTGATTCTTGTAAACTCTTGGCAATTCACTTATATGATGTGGTTAGATGATCTTTGTAATTACCATGTATTGGCGATTATATGTACAATTATTAACTATTGCTAGCCTGGCGACGTCATGGATCAATGGGTCTGACAATCCTGCTTGGTTAATCCAACTACACTTAGCTAATCGTATAAACTTGTAAACGTTGAGACTTGTAAAACTGTCAAGGTTTGGTTGTGCATTCTGTCTTACATCCCTAGTTACTTTGTTCTCTAATTTATAACATGAATTGCTATCTTTTATATACTTATGTATTGAAAACTATGGAAATATCACCAACTTTCAATGTTGACTCTTTATTTTTAACATGTTTCATGATTGATACTTGAAGATCTCTTCATGCTCATATAGGATTTGGACTTAGTTAATTGATAGTCTTATGTTGTTGTGTATATCATGTTTGTGTTGTATTTACTTTATGTCTTGTAATGTTCAACAAAAATGCTATTTAATATTATTACAACTTATTTAGTTCTATGTGCTATGAACAATCGTTTCACATTCACCCGCCCTGATGATTCCGCCATTGGTTGGGGTGTGACACTGTTTGCCATAGTGCAGGGGAGAACAGTCTTCATCACTTCGGCCATCATCAACATGCATCTTCAGCTGGATGATGAAGAAGGTGATGTGTTCTTCCCAAAGGAAGCTGTAAATCATTCCTTTAAGCAGGTGGGTTTTGAGGGAGACTACTTTGTCAAGACCTTCAGGAAAGGGAATGCCTTATCCCAATGAAAATTCCTGCTCCATGAGGTTATTCAAAACTTATCAAACAAGCACGGTGGATGGGACCAGATTCCTGAGGATCTCTCCTTCGTTGTCCATGGAATGGTTCAGGGTGTACAGTTTAGGTATTCTCAATTTGTCTAAACTAATCAGCTTGCTAACTTGGACTCCTTAGAGTATTACATGTTCCGTAGATATGTTCAATACATTCTCAACTGTGAACTGGGCTCATAGTTAAAGGGAAGAGGTAATATTCTTAAACTGGGACAGATGAAGCCCAACATCTTTAAAATTTTGAAAAAGCCCAGTGTTGGCTTTTCAAGGGTAGAAATTACCCTGGTCCTAAAAATGTTAGAGCTTATTGCTAAAGGTGACAACCTAGCAGCACCAGCTAGTGCTGAACCCACACCTTCTACATCCCAACCACCTAAACAACCACAAATCACCCTCACCTACCAAAGAAACTCCAAATGAACCCATACTCAGGCTATTCAGTCTGTGGAGTCCCCTGTACACTCACCCATATCGGAAAAAGTGGACACTGGGGCTGCTACTTCTCATAAGGAGTAGTCCACTCCCGTTACTTCAATGATCAATGTTGAGGTTCCTCATGCTCAGCCTGATGAGCTCATAAGGCAAACTACCTTAAGCCATCACTCTAAGTCTCAACCCTCAAGTGATCAACCTTTAGGGGACAGTTACCATCCCCATCCTTTAGATCTCAACCAACCAATCCCCAACCTTGAGTTCTACACTAATGAAGATCTAGGTTTCAGTGAGTACCATGATTCTCTCTTCTTTTCCCTACTCAAAGAGAGATGAGTGCTTCTGAGGCTCCTAGTTCTAGCCTACATCAGTCATTTACTACTAAGGTGGACACTTTTGTACTTGTTCAGGATGTCCATATGGAAGAGGCTCTCACGTTTGAAAGTGATTAGATCATTAAAATCTCAACCATGGCAACTCATCCCACTAACATCTCATCTGAGGCTACCAGTAAGAAAAGGAAAACCAGCAACCAAGAACCTCAAGCTGGGGTGAGAGAGAGGACTATAGTCCAAACATCTCATCCCCCAATGGTTCTTCTGTGAAGATGAGGGGAATCTAAGACTAAAAGTGCAAAAACTATCCAAAACATGCACCTATTTAGTCTCCAAGGTTAGTCACCTTGAACCTCAAGTGACTACCTTGCAAAATAGGGTCAATGATCAGCAACTTGAGATTTCATATCTTATGGACAAACTAGCAAGGAGACCTTTAAGAAGAGCTCAACGAGGAACACAAGAACCTGTGGATGTGATTGACCTAACTCCTGGCTCACCTATGCAAGTGGGTGATGCTACCAAAAAGGGGGATAAAGTCATTACAATCACAAAACCTGGGAGTTCTTCAGAGAGTATGGACACTGAGGAATCACCACCCTCACTTGCAATTATGCATACTTAGCAAATTCCTCATGTTCATATTGATATGGACTCTAAAACTCCATAATACATAGTTTGTTTGAGGAAGTGATACCAAGGGCATGTCATCTCCACCATCTTCAAATCACATCATTGGGTGGATGTATGCCAGCAACAGGAAAGCCCTTATCATCATTAGAGTTCAAGGGCAACAAGAGATCTTCAATTTTCACACCTTGAACTTCTACGAAAGTCTAGATTTAGTCAACATGCCACTTGTCAATCCAAGCCAATCAAGACAAGCTGACAAGTTAGCTCAAAGAATTCAGGACCAGATCACTGCAAAGTTCAGCCTTAGAAGAAGACTATGGCAATCAGGCAATGCCATCGGTCCACTGGAAGTTGAGGCAGACCCTAAGATTAGTTTCATAAGGGAAACCTTGACTAAATGCCCAGTGACAGAACCTGAGAGCCTGTCTTATCACCAACAAATACTGCAAAGATCAATTCCCTTTTTAAGACACCTGCTGGTGAAGGTGCTTCTCAACCTCTCTCTAGCCAGAGCTCAGATGCTACATCAAGCAATAAAGGCCAAAGCTCTATCCACCCTGAGTCACAAAGGTCTATGAGTGACAAATGGTTAATAAAGATGACATTTGAGGAGATTGAGGACGAAGAGAGAAAGAGGAAAAGGAAGCCGAGGAGAGAAGTTCCTATTCTGAGTCTGCAAGACACATGGTGTCTGCTCTCAGGGCTGCCCCCAGACCAGATACTCAGAATGATGAGTTAACGACAGTCAGGATAAACTATCTGCAGATAAGGAACTATGACATAGACAATGTCATTTCTCCCCCCTTGGATGAACTGAATGAACTAGTGGACTTGGAAATGTCTAAGGAGAAGAAAAAGGCAGAAGATGCGGAGCTACTAGTACAAATCCAAAAAGACAGAAGAAAGAAAAGATTGTACAAGCATGTGCCTACTCTCTCCCTAGTTCAACAAATTCCTGCATATGAGGATGCGGTTCAATAATAACCTTAGGTAGATAAAGAAGAAGAAAGGGTCAAGATGATCAACTACCTGAGTGCCACAGGCCTCTATCAGGCAGAAGCAATTCTTCCCTTATCCTTTGACTATATTGAGTTTGAGTATCTCAAACAACTCGAACTTGAGATAGTCAAGGAAAGAAAGACAACCAAAAGAAAGCTAAGGGAAGAAGCTGCTAAGTCAAGAGCCATCATCCAGAAGTGTATAAAAAGTCTGCAGAGAGGCAAAGGATGATGAGCTTCTTGAAACTGTATGGATTCTCCGGAAGGAGACTTGGCCCCATGTCTCTATCCACTATGGATGAGCATATCAAGGTGATCAAGCAAAAGATAAAGAGTGGAATGCTAATTGACTTACACTCCCCTCCAAGTCAAGCTCCACCTGAAGTGGAGGTTAAGGTTGAACAACGAGAGACAATGCAACCCGGACCTCCTGTTGATTCTCAGCAAGCTTCATCTTCTGATCCACAGCAGGGTCAACCTCTCTCTCATTCTGAACTTATGAGGGTGGAAGACCCAATTGAGAAAGACATTGAAGATCAATCTGGTATTGTAGACTAGTCTTCTCAGTTAAAAGTGATGAGTCAGAACATCCTGAGGATGTGCAGCCAGATGATGCTCCATCATCTCCCATTCCAATAACTCCTCTTGCATCTAAAAGACCCATCCTGTCCTGGACATACACTAAAATTCTAGAAAGGTGGCATATCATTAGAGATCATGGCATTGAAAATGTCTACACTTGGCATGACATGTTTGAGTTGCCTCTGCATGATCTCTTTGATATGAGAAGACACTTTGATAGTTTAAAGGATCGTGATCATCTTATGAAGAAAGGCCAAGTCATCATCCTGATAAGGACTATTGATATTTGAAGTCTTAAAGGTGTTTTGGTAGCATCCGCGTAGGGGGAGTTTGTAGAGATTATATGAAGAGGCTGAAGCAACCAAACACTCAACGTCTTTCTGCATGCATGTTGCACAAGTACTGAAGAAGAATGCTTCGGAAGTTTCACACAAGCAACATAAATATTCTAAGTGTGAAATCTTCCGAAGCCAAGACCAATATCTTCCAAAGCCAAAGATGAAGTCTTTCGAAGCTTTAGAGACAAAGTATTCCGAAGCTCAACTCTTGAAGACAGATTTCTTCAGAAGAATTGTAACTAAATGCTTTATCAGATGATCCATAATGCTGGACCCTTTTCCGTTGCAACTCTATAAAGTCACCAACTTGCATGAGTTGGTGAAAAGGTCCATGCTTTTGGTAACTGTACATTGAGGTCTTGAGTCTGTAACTTTGTACTTCATGTAGTTATATCCTTTTTGTAATAGATAAGGATATGAGCTATGGCATGTCATAGTCACAAAGTCAAAAAGGCAATCTGCCTTTTTGAATCTACATTGATTTTGTGTTGTGTCTAATCAATTGTATCTAGCTGGCTTTCATAGTATGGTTGTCTGTAGGATGTAGTATAAGTATCTCATGTTCTTGTAACTTTTCTTTATGCTTTGTAACACATGTAATAGAACATTAAGAAGGAAATATACTGCAACCTTGAAACCATCTCCTTGTGTATCTTGCTTTTGTGTTTTGTCTCTTAATTACTTGTGTTCTTAGTGTCTTTACTTGTGGTTAATCTAGTTCACTATTTGATTAAGTTGAGTTACTGTCCTCTTTATGTTGTTATGATGTAAGCTGACCACCCTTTAACGGTCCTGCATAATCAGAATGTATTTAATTTTTTTAATTTCCCATTCATTTTGACAACATGGGCTAACAATGCCACCTAATGCTTACAGACGTACTTTTAGGCTTTGGTACATGATATGAGTTTAAGCCTTTTCTAAGGCATTTCCCTATATATATTTAAGACACTTTTGGATAAAAGAGAATTCCAAATCAACTTTTATAACCAATCCATGCCTAGTATGGAATCACAAATTCTAAGTTGCATCAGTGTAAGGCAGATAGAAAAATCTAGCTCAGTGAGATAAGGATACAATTTGGATACCTAAATCAATTTTAATGTGTATTATGTAAACTATCTCTATGGTAAAACATTTCCCTAACTTAGTTTGGGCAGTAGTAAGCAAAGACTCAAATTATAAAGATACAAAACTCTTATCGACACCACTATCAAATAAAAGTGAGAGATATTGATTATTGATTAGGATCATACCATTCAACATGTCGTTATTGTTTTTGGATTGATGAGCATTGATGTTAAAGCCATGACCTTGAGTTGTTGGAATATTTTTCGCAAGCTGAAGGCATCGGTTATGAAAATGGTTCAGATCACCATATTGGTAACATTCATAGGCTTGAGTAATAGCACGAGGAGGTTGAATAACGGTTGCACTAAGTAGGGTCTTAGCGGTATTTCTACGAACATTGAAGGTATGGCCAAAATGACCATGTTTAGTGCACTAATGAGACTATGAATTTGCATGATAATGATACTTGTAGATGTTGCACTACAAGAAGGGTCCAATATATTGTTTCTTTACTAGGCTTGATTAACAAAATCCTATTCACAAGTTCAAGAGACTTACTGAACCGGGACCAGAGGGGTAACCATAACTAAGTTTTGGGATTTAGCCTTCCTCTTCTTGTTTTTAAAAGATTTATGCTTATCTTTATTGATTAATTCATCATTTGTCTTCTCAGATGATATCTTACAAACTTGTCTGGTCAAACACCCAACTTTCACATGATTCTCAATTAACTAGGCAGCCAAATGGATAGCTTCGTGTAGATTTTTGGGGTTCCTACCCAACATATTATCTTCGGTTTGCATATGAAAGCCACCAATGTATTATCGATAGACCAAGAAAAAGGGGTAACCAAATGTGGAACCACTAGACTTAACTCGTGGAAGCTTTTGGTGTAGTCAAAGTTCTTACTACTAACTTCAGTCAAATCCCAAACACAACTTCTAGTTCCTTGATTTCGTTTTCGGGTGGAATTCCCGAGTCATTAGTTCTATGACTTCATCCCAAGTCAACGCCATTGCAACATTAGTTCTATGGTTCGTTTCTCCCAATCCCACCAAGCGAGTGCTCGATTTTGAAAACATTACTAGCATATCAAACATTTAAATTCACAGGATACTCACTTTCGACAAATATGTTCTCCACACTCTCAAACCATTATAGAAGACTAGTGATTCCTTCGGTCATGCAGAACATAATGGGATTCCTAGAACTGAATTGTTTAGGTGTAGGATTAGGTGCAACTTTGTCTAGGACAATGTTAGTGCCTTGATTCAGATGTGTCAATAAGTCGATTTGACCCCAACTTCCCAAACCACAATGGCAAGAATCTTGTAGTCGGAGTTTCTAGAATGAGAACAGTTTTGACATGAAGACATTTCTAAAGATTATTAAGAAACTTTATGAGAAGTGAATAAAATATTTATAATTTCATAATAAAAGTCAAAGAAACATTATTTCAAAATAATAATAAGTTGAGAAGAAGAGTTAGTTTAAGAAAATGTTAAGACAAAGGTTTGTATTTATAAGTGGGGAAATATGTTATAAATGAGTAAGTTTAATGAGCACAATTAAGATTTGGCAGGTTATTGGGTGGGTTATAAATGAGTCAAAAAAGGGAGAGTTTTGGCCTCTCAAATTTTATAAAAATGGTGGAATGTTTATATAAGTAATTTGTATAAAGAATTATATTAAAGTTGTAAAATTAGATATTTATTTGGAGGATTCTAAAGACTTCAAAATAGTTAGTATTTTTTATTATAAAAGATTAATAATCATAAACCTTTATAAAAATGATAAGAATTCTATAAAATTGTGGACAGGAGTCCATAATTTGCACATGTGTACTTTATTTAGAAGTTTAAAGCTTCAATTATAAAATGAACTCTAAAAACTTTAAAAATACATATGAACCTTATCATATTACTAATTTAGGCTTCCTTTTACCATCATTAATTCATAGCACAAGTAGAGTTATAAAACAAAGATTAGTCATACTAACAAATGTAGCTATTAAAGAAACTCGTGTATGACATGTATGACATTTGAATTATCGTGTATAATAGTATGTATGATAAAACAAATAATTAAACATGTAAGTCCAAATGTTATATTGTATAAACAATAAATAAAAATGGATCCATTTACAAATAGGGAGAGCTACCGATAGTCACAAAAGTGACTCGATTGCTTGTAGCATATGATAATAAATATATTAAAATAATACTAATTCCAAATCACATTATTACTAAATAGTCATACTTTGCATTACATTCAAACATATATCAATAACGATAAAAAATGTTTTATGAATTATCTAGGTCCAACATCCTAGATGTGTGAATGTTAACCAACTAAGCATTATTTTTTGAAATCTTGTGAAAAGTAGCAAGTCAGCTAAACAATAGTCGGTGAGTAATCACTAGTTTACATACATAGATATACTAAATAACGTGAATGGAAGATTTCAATTCTTGTGGCAAGCTCAAGACTTATAATGCAATAGTATATTGTAAAAGAGAAACCAACCACAATCAAACCTAATGACTGAACTGACACGGCTCACAAATGAATCCTTACGAATAAGCATGAGTCTAATTTTAATCACCCTTGAATAATAAATGGGTTTTATTTGTCAAACCAATAGATTTATCATTATTTTGATGATTTAAATGAATTGATAAATCTATAACATCTATTTATCTCACTGTAAACGCATAACTGCATGTAATAACGTAGCATGATCAAAATTGAATTTTGAATAAAATAACATTGAATAACATTTATTGAATATTTTCAAATGATTTTCCAAAATATAAAACACATGAAAATGATCTATGAATACTCACAAAATATGAGGGCATGATTTGAATAATAAAGCTAGATTAGACACCAACGTTTTTCTCATGGTTTAACCTAAGAAAGGGTCTTTTAAGTTCAAATAATATCATGATTTAAAGACTAAGTATTTGTAGGATCTTTGTTGGGAGGCAATGGAACAGTTTCACAATACTTAACATATCAAATAGGGAACCGGCTTAAGTCAAACAATAAACACATGTAAAGAACACAAGTAGAACACAATAACATGGTTTTCAAAAATGATATATATTGCTCTTAAGTGTTTTACAAATGTTACAAGGCTTAAATCTAAGTGTTGTTACCTGAGTTACTTTTTATACTATATCCTACAACGTGTCATACTTTGAAGGTCAGCTAGAAACATTAATCTAGAGAATAAGATCAATGTAAATTCAAAAAAAGATTGTCTTTTGACTACTGACTATGACATGCCATAGCTCACATCCTTATGCCATAATTACAGACTCTAAGATTTTATTTTATAGTTGACAAAAGTATGGATATTTCACCAACTTGTATAAATGGTGAGTCCTTAGAGATGACAACGAAAAGTTGTATAGCTATTATCAAAAGTGAGCCAGAGTAAGCATGTCTTATCTGTCTTCCGAAGAAACCAGTCACTTGGCTTGAGAAGGCTTTGTTTTGAATCTTTGGAAGACTTAATCTTTGTCTTCGGAAGGCTTTATCTTGAAGCTTCTGAAGACTTAATATTTGGCTTTGGAAGAAATGGTCTTTTGGCTAATATTTGGCATGAGAAGAAATAGTCTTTTGGCTTCGGAAGATTTGATACTTAGTGAAGTTCCTTGACTTATACCAAATCTTTCGAAGTAACTTTCTATGTATTTTACATATGCATTTTGAGAGCTCTTTAGTTGCATTAGCATCTAAGTATAACTCTCATAATATTGATTAGAGTTTCAATTGGTATTAAGGTTTTAATAAGTAGTTTAAAATAATGTCCTTGATTTTATTATATAACTTAGATGAACTAAAATAGAATTAGTAAATAATGGGATTGGAAAATACTAATGAAAATAGGTGAAATAGACTATTTTAAATATTTGAATAAATAGTGTTTGAATATTAAAGTGTTAAAAGTAATCAACAATTAATTATTTAATAACTTTGTTCAGAATAATTAATACTTAATTGAGATGTACTTGTAGTAAACCCTGGTTTTTAAAAATTACTTTGGAATAATATTTTTAAATTTTGAATAATTTATATAAATTCTAAAACATATAAATAAATTTTAAAAGATTTTATAACATTTCTAATCTTTGAAAATAATTAAAATATAAAATTTAAATTTTGAGAATATTTAGAAATAATTTATAATAACTGGATCAACATTATATAACTAAAAAAACTTATAGTAATATAATAATATATTACTATTTTGCAGAAATTTAAATTGATTGAAGAATCAGGTTAAAAAAGAATATAGGGTGTGCGAGGTCAAACTCGGGTCTCCCACATATATGTCGGGTCTCCCACATATATGTGATGATTGTGATGAATTATCAAATCCAAGCTAAGCAAAGCTTTTGAGGATGATGATAATGTAAAACCACAATTAGTTATGGTTTAACTCTGATAAACAATTATATTTTACCTATGGGATGGGACCCAATTATGTTTTAACTCGGATAAAAAATATTTAATATGATTAATTAAAGAATTACTCAAATCCATATGAACCCTAGAATCAAGTAGTCCAAATTTAGCACTAGTTCGATATGCTAATCAAATCAAGTTTTGAGCTTTTGTTAACTAATAGATTACAGGTATGATGATTTACATGTTTACCAATAGGAGCTTTGACAAAACTAAATTCATGATGATTGTGATGAATCAATCAATCCAAGCTAAGCAAAGCTTTTGAGGATGATGATAAATGTAAACCCACAATTAGTTATGGTTTAAGATATCGAGAAGATGATGAGCTCCTCGGTTACTATTCGTTATGAATAAGACGATTGAATTAAATGTGTGTATGTGTTTCAGGTGTAATTGGATGTTCGAATTGATTAATAGAATTGAAGGTAGTGTTCCCCTAATGATATACTGCCAATTTGCTCATTTTGGGTTGAAAAAGTTTAAGTTTGATTTAGGAGGTTTCAACGTTGATTCATTGTTTCAACTAAAGTTAAATGCACTTGAATTCAAAATGATTGGGTATACGTTTATGGTTGTTTGATTTTATCAATAACTAGCGATTAAAATCGATACCTATTTGGTTTTTTTAATATGGGAATTCAGTTTGAAGTGGGTATGTTGAAATAGATGCATAACACGAATTAATGGGGTTTAGAGACGTGAATATAAGTTGTGATTAGGTTGGAACAATTAGATTTGGTTAAAATTGGTTGAGTTTAAGGTTTTAGTAGTCGCCGGAGTGTAGTCCAAGATGGGGATGTCACCGCAGAGGGAAGGGTTCTAAAATGAATATACAGTTTGGTCCTTGAGGTTGTAATGTTGTTATTTTATGCAAAAAGGTTTCTAAATAAAGTTTTGAAAATTACAATTTAACCCTTAAAATTTGTAAAACCCTAACTTGAATAATATCACATTATTATACACTTTAATAATTCATAAATTTGTTAAATTGTATATTAAAATTATATTTTAAATTAAATGTTTAAAATCTCATAATTTGTAATAAAACCTATCAGTTTATAAACAATATTTTATAAAAATAAAATTATTATAAATTATATAAGTGACATATTAATTGTATTTGAAACAAAAAAAAATTAATAAAATGATTAAATTATTATTATTATTTATAAACTTGATCCAAAGGAGTTCGGATTTACTATAACGTTCCGCATTTTACATTTATTTTTTTAAATGTAATATTACTCGTTGTTCAATCCTTGTAATCTTAAAATTTGATCATAGTGAAATTTCTTTTATGTAATTCCTCTTGATTATATGTTTGCGCAACGCTTAAACAATTACAAATGCGCATTTCAATGCAAAACCGAACAACTTATCGGGACTTATATATTTTTTTCAGAAAAATATCTATAACTTCTATTTTTATGATTCATATATTAAAATACTCATTTTTAATTACTAGTTATGGTTCAAATTAATAAATCAAATTAGTTAAGGGGTTAAAATATATTTTCCATCCACTCATCTCCCTAACTACTTACAATAATGGCCACCATAATTTTCATCTATAAACACTAACCCAAATCCCCCTCTAATCACTTTCATCACTCTAAACTCTGTCTAAACTCTCTCTATCCATCCAAAAGCTTCATCTTTTTTAGAAAGAAATATTCAAGAATAACTTGTGAGTTTTTATTTATTTATTTATTTATACTTTCTTTCTTACTTTTCATCATTTTCTTTACCACTTGGAATAACCTCTAGCACATAACCACTTAGTCACCAAGGTGACACAAGTACGGTAACGCCTATTTTGAGGTCCAAGTTGGAAATATTATACTTGATTCTTTCATACTATTTTCTGGTTTAATTTTTAAACCTTTTACGTACTAAACCAAGTCACCAATATGTTGGAAGGCTTGTGTTGAAGTTATATTTCTGAAATTGTAAGATTTTTACACTCCATTATTTCATCTTTACAAAACACTAAGTGATCTTCAAATCAAGAAGTGGATGAAACCAAACCAATCCTCCAACCAATGTTGAAAGGCTTGTGTTATGGTATGAAATGGTGATGTTGAACCTTGGTTCTACAACTAATTTATCCATCATACCTCACTTGAACACTTAGTCACCAAGGTGACACAAGTACAGTAACCCCCATTTTGAGGTCCAAGTTGGAAATATTATACTTGATTCTTTCATACATGTTTTCTTGTTTTATTTTTAAACCTTTTACATACTAAACCAAGTCACCAACAACTTCAATGTTGGAAGGCTTGTGTTAAAGTTATATTTCTGAAATTTTAAGGTTTTTACACTCCATTATTTCATCTTTACAAATCATTAAGTGATCTATAAATCAAGAAGTGGATGAAACCAAACCGAGCCTCCAACCAATGTTGAAAGGCTTGTGTTATGGTATGAAATGCTAATATTGAACCTTGGTTCTACAACTAATTTATCCATCATACCTCACTTGAACACTTAGTCAAACTAGTTAATTTACTTTAGTATTTTCATTTATATACTCATACCATCCGAATCACCCTTATGTGGAGATTTTGTGTAATGGTGACAATCTTGAGGTTTGGGGTATCCCTACATCTAATACATGACTTATATGAATATAACACTTGAGGTTTGTGGATTACCCTACCTCTAATACATGATTTATATTTATATCAACATAATACATAGTTAAAACCAAACCATAATATCAATTAACCATGGTTGAATGTTATGTGTTAACGTAGACATTATACTAATCTTATTTTGGACTTCCAATGAGTGACTAAAACTCATAAAGAACACACACAATACATGGTGTCCAAATAAGCGTCTAAGTAGTATATACGTTCATGTACTCTCATATTTGTAATTTATATACTTTCCAATTGCTAAACTCTCAAACTTAATCCTAAACTTACACACTTTCATTTACCTTCTAGGGTGACTTTGGTGTATCATTTAAACTCAATCATATATTCTTGTGGATTCTAATTGCCAAACCGTGAGTCATACTTCACCCATTTTGTTTTAACACTATTTGGGTTGTAACATTTATCAATTATCAAATACACTCAATTATTCATTCAATCAAAATTATTCTAAAACTCAATTCATACACACATGCTTATTTGCTATACTATTTTGTGAATACATTATGGAATACATTATCTTGCAAGCAATCTAAACCTCCCTTAACATGTATAACACTATAGAACTAGCACATCAGCCCTATTATGATGGATCTATGTTAAGTTATCAATCTTTATGGTCATTCTAACTTTTGATGCTAAGATTACTCATGTTGAATTGAGATTTATTCAGTATTATACTATGATTTCAAACTTGTATTCTCACCAACATATTCATATGTTGACTTATATTTTATACATGTTGCAGGTAGTGCTTGAAGCTTTATCAAGAAATTCAATTAGGTGGACTTGTACTTCTCAACATTTTTGTATGTTTATTGGAATCATTGTAACATCATATTGATTAATGGAAATGAAATTTAATCTTAATTTATTGTCACTTTAGTTCTATGATGTCTTTGAACTATCTATCACTTCTCGCGCCTTGATGTTTCCGCCATTGGTTAGGTGTGACAGATTGGTATCAGAGCTATAGTTGTAGGGAATTAGGAAAAATTCCATGTTTTAACCTAGACTATGACTAAGGACTCCCATTAGTAATGCTTATGATTTGTTTGATTATTTATGTTTATGCCAAAATAATAGGGAAAAGGAACCCTCAAATCTACCTAATCTTGCTTCTCATCGCTTTCTCGGCCCAAAAGAAATACACCTTTCCTAAGGTGTAATGATGCAACAACGATACGAAGACACTTGTTGATGGGTGCAGATAGTATATATATTTTGATGAATATTTCTCGCACAGATTCAGTATTAATTGGTTATTACAAATACTAAACCACACACAAAAAAGGCAAGTGTACCTGTCGTATGCTAATCTAGTGTTGGTAAGAACCGAGTATCAATCCGTGGACACACTAAGCCTACTCAACAACCCTCAAAATTGACTATCAGTTTTAGGTTTTAGAAAACGATAAGTTTAACATGATAACAATAAATAAAGATAGATAAAAACAAATAAAGATTGGTTGAGACTTTTGGTAATTCTTTCAGTGAAGTAAGGCTATTATCCTAATTTAGATTACACTTATGTAACTATTTTGAATTGGTGGTGTGATTAGAGATATCGAATAATGTAATTATGTTAATGTTTATAAAGATGAGCTGGCGTGATTTCTCGTCTATCCTGCTACCGTAGTGACTAGATACTGTCAAGCTGAGTTTTACCGCTCAGATCAAAGCCCTAGTAATGTAGGTAAATCTTTTGTGTCCTATTTGACATATGATTTCTCAAAACATAACTTAATGTTAAAAAGAGAGTTGATCAGGTTCCTTCCTAACATACCATTTATTTTAGAAAACCGTAACAATTACTGAAGTTTTCTCAAACTAATAAAAGGGAACCCGCAAATGATCAGAAAGTTAAAGTGATATGATTTGTAATAACCATTTATAGTTCATTATCCATGGATCTATTATAAAGACCGGTTTCACGAATGAAAGTTGATCATATATTTTTCAACCGTGTATGACAATCACAATCACAAACCATAAATTTATAACTTCTCGTTCAAATGTAGATGCTACCCATCAATAGGTTTCCCAAGATCACAATAACATTAACATAATATATATCACACCATTAGTTCATCACAAATTACATATATTTCATTAAATTAGGATAAAACATGAAGTTTAGCTCACAAGGAGCTTGGACATAACAACAAAGATAAATGATAGTAATGAAATCATTGGTAAATTAGAACAAGCAAATCAATGATCCATAATGGATGATGTTAAACGATACCAAGCTTCTTCTAAGTGTTGAATGAACCTCCAAAACTTTCTAAAGACCTCCAAAGCCTGGGTTCCCGAGAGGGAACAACAGCACTTCACCTCCCAAAAGCTCCTCTTCAAGTTGCAAATGAAGTCCTATTTATAGGCTTTCTGGAGTGTTTAAGCACGGCCCCGTGCCTAAAAGGCACGACCCCATGCTAGTACAACGTACGTAAAATTTGGTCAGCTTGTACGCTCAGAGGTTGTCGGGCACGACCCCGTGTTCAATGGGTTCGACCCCGTGTTTGTGGTGGGGCACGGCCCCCCGTGCCTCGGTTCAAGGAATACTACTTTTTATCGTGTCAGACCAACAAACACAGGGGTGTGTTGATTTAAGCACGGGGGTGTGTTTCAGGCTCGGCATGGGGGCTTGCCTCATGAAGACGGCCCAATGCTTGAATTCCAAAACTTGGTTTTCTTCATTTTCTTCTTATTTTTGCTCATTTTGTTCATCTTGGTCTTTTCCAAGCCTTAAAACACAATATGAACGATTTAGGTATCAATCATCATTTTTAGTAAGAGTTTATAGAATAACTGATGTGCAATTAATATGTTTTATATGTATAATTTGAAGCACATCAATATCCCCACACTTAAACTTTGCTTGTCCTCAAGCAAAATCAATCAAAATAGAAACACCAACAAAAACCAAATAAATCAAGATATAAATAAGTCTTTTGAGAACTATACAAGCAAACTTGATTTACCCAAATATAATAGTTTAGCACATGTGAAATGATATCCTTTCAAAGTAATAGAATGGTTTCTAAATATTTTTAACATGTAAAAATTCACACTTCTCACAAGGTGCACTCACACTTGGCTATATATATGACATCATACATAAGATGAAGTATGACAAATACACTCAATTGCCTAATATGAATACGTGTGAAATCATATTCTTGATAAAGGATCAAATCTCCACCTATGTTAGATATTTACTTGCATAAATAATTAGATCTTTGATGGGTTGTAATTTGGCTCGGGTTCAGGGTATGGATTATTTGGGAAAAAGTGGCTAAATGCTAAAAACATCGGTCTTGGCTTATTTCACAAACTAAAGGGAAACCAATAAAACGGTTCCTTATACAATACTCAAGCTAGAAGGGATATGATAACATGACGACTCATTTGTGGTCGGATCGTCAAGACCGTATTGCATTTTCAAAATCTGGACCTCCTCCTTAACCCGATGATATGCGTAGCTATCCGTTTTTAAGGGTCGTTCAGCTTGGAGCCTAAAAGCACCCAACGGATTTGAATGTCGAATTCTTGGTTTTGGTTTGGTTTTTGCTGCATTTTTCTTCATAAAACTAATTCCCCACAAGTTGGGCATCTTTCATATCATTTTCCCTTTCTCGAACACATATCTTAAAATACCACAACCTCATGGAACTAGTTTTCTTCTTCCTTTTTTTCTTTCTTTCCATTTCTTCTTTGCTTTTTTTTCTGAAATAAGCCAAAACATGTCTTTAACGAAAAAGGGTTTTGTTGAAGGTTTTATTAGTGGATTAGTGATTTGGGTGATAAAAAATGGAAACGTTTAAGCTCAACAAGGCTAACTTGGGATAATGTTTGGGTAAGGATATTTGAAAAGGATAGAGGCTCGAATGTCAGTTTTCCTAATTGCCTAAATTCTTTTTACGCAAGAAACACTTATAAGGTTTTGAAATGCATAATCAAAACAAGTTCTAATTCACAGGCAACATAAGGCACCCTCAATATATCCATAACGAAAGCAAAAAATGCATAAATGCAAAGCTTTTTTAAGGCTCAAAAATAAGCTCACACATCAGATAGAATTGGTATAAGTGTTTCATTTTACATGTTTGAATATTTTCACCAACTCTTTTTGCTTTTCAAGATATCACTAAAACATTTTTAAGATTATTTAGGTTCGCCTTATTTGCTTATTTATTTCTCGAAAACATATATTTATATTTTGTTTTATCGTTTCCGGTGTTGCCATAAACTATAGTGACTTTTTGCAAAAGATTTAATTATAACTTGGACCTATTTATAAGAAAAGTATCAAGCATGTATTACCTTTCCCCACACTTAAACTTCACATTGTCCTCAATATGATTCACACTAAATATTAAGTAAAGAAAGACAAACGAAAACTCCCCTAAAATGATGAATAAAATGTGTGTGATCGTTTTTCCACAGCCGTCTTGAATAAGCTCAACAGAATCATTGGGATTAATCTAAAACATCACCAAATTATTTAAAACATGAATTAAAGTTCTAAGCACACATAATAATTAAACAGATAGAAAATAACATAGAGCCATGTTTTGGTTATGGGTCCTTGGCTAGACCCTTCCCCACAGATCTTAATGAGGTGGAGGTTATCACCTCCAAGAAAATTCTAGTTGGTACATTTATTTTGCCATTAACCAATTACCATTGACTTTAAATTTCAATCCCTCATTGTTTTCAACGTTAATAGCATTATGTGGATAAACTTTATTTTATTTTTTATTTTTTATTTTTATTTTGAAATAAACAAAATAGTCAAAATTTAAATCATCTTTCAAACTAACATGTGTCCCCGGCAACGGCGCCAAAAACTTGATGGTGCGGATAGTATATATATTTTGATAAAGATTTATCACACATATTCAGTTTTAATTGGTTATTACTAATACTAAACCACACACACAAAAGGAAAGTGTACCTATCGTATGGTAATGTAGTGTTGGTAAGAACCGAGTATCAATCCGTGGACACACTAAGCCTACTCAACAACCCTCATAATTTACTATTAGTTTTAGGTTTTAGAAAATGATAAGTTTAACATGATAACAATAAATAAAGATAGATAAAGATAACAACCCTCATAATATATCCTAATTTATATTACCCTTATGTAAATGTGATGAATTGGTGGTATGATTAGAGATATTGAATAATGTAATTATGTTAATGTTTATAAAGATGAGCTGGCGCGATTGCTCGTCTATCCTGCTGCCATAGTGACTAGATCCTGTCAGGCTAAGTTTTACTGCTTAGATCAAAGCCCTAGTAATGTAGGTAAATCTTTTGTGTCCTATTTGACATACGATTTCTGAAAACATAACTTAATGGTAAAAAGAGAGTTGATCAGGTTCCTTCCAAACATACCATTAATTTTAGAAAACCGTAACAATTACTGAAGAATTCTCAAACTAATAAAAGGGAAACCGCAAATGTTAGAAAGTTAAAGTGATATGATTTCTAATAACCATTTCTAGTTTATTAGCCATGGATCTATTATGAAGACCGGTTTCGCAAACGAAAGTTGATCATATGTTTTTCAACTATGTATGACAATCACAATCATAAACCATAGATTTATAACTTCCCGTTCAAATGTAGATGCTACCCATCAATAGTTTTCCCAAGACCACCATAACATTAACATAATATATATCACACCATTAGTTCATCACAAATTACATAACTTTCATTAATTAGGATAACACATGAAGTTTAGCTCACAAGGAGCTTGAACATAACAACAAAGATAAAAGATAGTAATGAAATCATCGCTAATTAGAACAATCAAATTGGTGATCCATAATGGATGATGTTAAACCATCCCAAGTTTCTTTTAAGTATTATTGAACCTCCAAACCCTCTAAGGACGTCTAAAGGCTAGGTTCCCAAAAGGGAACACCGTCACCTCCCAAAAGCTCCTCTTCAAGTTGCAAATGAAGTCCTATTTATAGGCTTTCTGAAGTGTTTAAGCACGGCCCCGTGCTATTACAATGTACGTAAAAGTTGGTCAGCTACTACGCTCAGAGGTTGTCGGTACGACCCCGTGTTCAATGGGCACGGCCCCGTGTTCAATGGGCACAACCCCGTGTTTGTGGTGGGGCATAGCCTCGTGCCTCCTGGGGCACGCCCCCGTGCCTCGTTCAAGGAATACTACTTTTTATCGTGTCAGACCAACAAACACAGGGGTGTGTTGATTTAAGCACGGGGTGTGTTTCAGGCTCGGCATGGGGGCTTGCCTCATGAAGACGGCCCAATGCTTGAATTCCAAAACTTGGTTTTCTTCATTTTCTTCTTATTTTTGCTCATTTTGTTCATCTTGGTCTTTTCCAAGCCTTAAAAACAATATGAACGATTTAGGTATCAAATCATCATTTTTAGTAAGAGTTTATAGAATAACTGATGTGCAATTAATATGTTTTATATGTATAATTTGAAGCACATCAAATATCCCCACACTTAAACTTTGCTTGTCCTCAAGCAAAATCAATCAAAATAGAAACACCAACAAAAACCAAATAAATCAAGATATAAATAAGTCTTTTGAGAACTATACAAGCAAACTTGATTTACCCAAATATAAATAGTTTAGCACATGTGAAATGATATCCTTTCAAAGTAATAGAATGGTTTCTAAATATTTTTAACATGTAAAAATTCACACTTCTCACAAGGTGCACTCACACTTGGCTATATATATGACATCATACATAAGATGAAGTATGACAAATACACTCAATTGCCTAATATGAATACGTGTGAAATCATATTCTTGATAAAGGATCAATCTCCACCTATGTTAGATATTTACTTGCATAAATAATTAGATCTTTGATGGGTTGTAATTTGGCTCGGGTTCAGGGTATGGATTATTTGGGAAAAAGTGGCTAAATGCTAAAAACATCGGTCTTGGCTTATTTCACAAACTAAGGGAAACCAATAAAACGTTCCTTATACAATACTCAAGCTAGAAGGGATATGATAACATGACGACTCATTTGTGGTCGGATCGTCAAGACCGTATTGCATTTTCAAAATCTGGACCTCCTCCTTAACCCGATGATATGCGTAGCTATCCGTTTTTAAGGGTCGTTCAGCTTGGAGCCTAAAAGCACCCAACGGATTTGAATGTCGAATTCTTGGTTTTGGTTTGGTTTTTGCTGCATTTTTCTTCATAAACTAATTCCCCACAAGTTGGGCATCTTTCATATCATTTTCCCTTTCTCGAACACATATCTTAAATACCACAACCTCATGGAACTAGTTTTCTTCTTCCTTTTTTTCTTTCTTTCCATTTCTTCTTTGCTTTTTTTTCTGAAATAAGCCAAAACATGTCTTTAACGAAAAAGGGTTTTGTTGAAGGTTTTATTAGTGGATTAGTGATTTGGGTGATAAAAAATGGAAACGTTTAAGCTCAACAAGGCTAACTTGGGATAATGTTTGGGTAAGGATATTTGAAAAGGATAGAGGCTCGAATGTCAGGTTTTCCTAATTGCCTAAATTCTTTTTACGCAAGAAACACTTATAAGTTTTGAAATGCATAATCAAAACAAGTTCTAATTCACAGGCAACATAAGGCACCCTCAATATATCCATAACGAAAGCAAAAAATGCATAAATGCAAAGCTTTTTTAAGGCTCAAAAATAAGCTCACACATCAGATAGAATTTGGTATAAGTGTTTCATTTTACATGTTTGAATATTTTCACCAACTCTTTTTGCTTTTCAAGATATCACTAAAACATTTTTAAGATTATTTAGGTTCGCCTTATTTGCTTATTTATTTCTCGAAAACATATATTTATATTTTGTTTTAATCGTTTCCGGTGTTGCCATAAACTATAGTGACTTTTTGCAAAAGATTTAATTATAACTTGGACCTATTTATAAGAAAAGTATCAAGCATGTATTACCTTTCCCCACACTTAAACTTCACATTGTCCTCAATATGATTCACACTAAATATTAAGTAAAGAAAGACAAACGAAAACTCCCCTAAAATGATGAATAAAATGTGTGTGATCGTTTTTCCACAGCCGTCTTGAATAAGCTCACAGAATCATTGGGATTAATCTAAAACATCACCAAATTATTTAAAACATGAATTAAAGTTCTAAGCACACATAATAATTAAACAGATAGAAAATAACATAGAGCCATGTTTTGGTTATGGGTCCTTGGCTAGACCCTTCCCCACAGATCTTAATGAGGTGGAGGTTTATCACCTCCAAGAAAATTCTAGTTGGTACATTTATTTTGCCATTAACCAATTACCATTGACTTTAAATTTCAATCCCTCATTGTTTTCAACGTTAATAGCATTATGTGGATAAACTTTATTTTATTTTTTTTTTTTTATTTTTATTTTGAAATAAACAAAATAGTCAAAATTTAAATCATCTTTCAAACTAACATGTGTCCCCGGCAACGGCGCCAAAAACTTGATGGTGCGGATAGTATATATTTTGATAAAGATTTATCACACATATTCAGTTTTAATTGGTTATTACTAATACTAAACCACACACACAAAAGGAAAGTGTACCTATCGTATGGTAATGTAGTGTTGGTAAGAACCGAGTATCAATCCGTGGACACACTAAGCCTACTCAACAACCCTCATAATTTACTATTAGTTTTAGGTTTTAGAAAATGATAAGTTTAACATGATAACAATAAATAAAGATAGATAAAGATAACAACCCTCATAATATATCCTAATTTATATTACCCTTATGTAAATGTGATGAATTGGTGGTATGATTAGAGATATTGAATAATGTAATTATGTTAATGTTTATAAAGATGAGCTGGCGCGATTGCTCGTCTATCCTGCTGCCATAGTGACTAGATCCTGTCAGGCTAAGTTTTACTGCTTAGATCAAAGCCCTAGTAATGTAGGTAAATCTTTTGTGTCCTATTTGACATACGATTTCTGAAAACATAACTTAATGGTAAAAAGAGAGTTGATCAGGTTCCTTCCAAACATACCATTAATTTTAGAAAACCGTAACAATTACTGAAGAATTCTCAAACTAATAAAAGGGAAACCGCAAATGTTAGAAAGTTAAAGTGATATGATTTCTAATAACCATTTCTAGTTTATTAGCCATGGATCTATTATGAAGACCGTTTCGCAAACGAAAGTTGATCATATGTTTTTCAACTATGTATGACAATCACAATCATAAACCATAGATTTATAACTTCCCGTTCAAATGTAGATGCTACCCATCAATAGTTTTCCCAAGACCACCATAACATTAACATAATATATCACACCATTAGTTCATCACAAATTACATAACTTTCATTAAATTAGGATAACACATGAAGTTTAGCTCACAAGGAGCTTGAACATAACAACAAGATAAAAGATAGTAATGAAATCATCGCTAAATTAGAACAATCAAATTGGTGATCCATAATGGATGATGTTAAACCATCCCAAGTTTCTTTTAAGTATTTATTGAACCTCCAAACCCTCTAAGGACGTCTAAAGGCTAGGTTCCCAAAAGGGAACACCGTCACCTCCCAAAAGCTCCTCTTCAAGTTGCAAATGAAGTCCTATTTATAGGCTTTCTGAAGTGTTTAAGCACGGCCCCGTGCTATTACAATGTACGTAAAAGTTGGTCAGCTACTACGCTCAGAGGTTGTCGGGTACGACCCCGTGTTCAATGGGCACGGCCCCGTGTTCAATGGGCACAACCCCGTGTTTGTGGTGGGGCATAGCCTCGTGCCTCCTGGGGCACGCCCCCGTGCCTCGGTTCGAGGAATAGTACTTTTTGTTGTGTAGGACCATCAAACACGGGGTGCATTGATTTAAGCACGGGGTGTGTTTCAGGCTGGGCATGGGGGCGTGCCTCATGAAGCACGGCCCCATGCTTGAATTCCAAAACTTGGTTTTCTTCATTTTCTTCTTATTTTTGCTCTTTTTGTTCATCTTGGTATTTTCCAGGACTGAAAACAAAAAAATGAACGATTTAGGTATCAAATCATTATTTTTAGTAAGAATTTATAGAATAATTGATGTGCAATTGATATGTTTTATATGTATAATTTGAAGCACATCACTCGTATTTTACAAAGGAAATGACCTCACCGAAATAGTAGTGAATATCTACTTTGGTGATGTCTTTTAATCCGCCATTCTTGTTTTTATGAAATTAAACCATTAAGATAGGAGTGATTTCCTTACCTTGATGGCAATTTCACTTATCTCAGTCTTATGGATCCTTACCAACGAGTTAGGATTAAACTCCTACTTTGATCGATAAGTACCAACCACGTTTTGGGAACAACACCCCCAAGTTAGGAGTGATATCCATATCTTGGTGACTAGTTCCATTCTTTGATTTTCAATCTCCCCAATGTCTTGAGATTTTGATTGACAAGGGACATGTATTAACTGAAAGGGCGAATGCCGTTACCTGACTTGTTGGCGAGAGTATTCCAACCCATTAAGCCAAAGCATGATTCCAAAACTCAAAACAAGTCTTGAATACTTTGGACTAGTCTTAGTTCCAAAACTAGAACATTCCAAGCCTTAATCAAATTTCTCTTATGTTTGTATTTATTTTATGCATTTATGGTTTACCCTTTTTCCTCTTGTCAAGATCGAATAATTTGAATTGCATTAATCTCTCGACCTCAGACGCTAATAATCAAGAACCAACAAAAAAAAATAAAAGCTCTCATTATTGTTTAGTTAATTCTTTTGAGTGGTTGTATAATTCATTATAAGAACCAATTTGAAACCTACTTGCTTAGGTGTTATGTTATAATGCTCTAAATATGCAAAATGAAAGGAGCACTCTTGGAAATGAGGTCACCTTCACCCTACCATGGGAAGAAGTGAAGCAACTCATGATAGATGAGTTTTGTCCTCCTCATGAATGCAAAGTCTTGAAGAGGAATTTTGGAACCTCAAACAAGTTAGAGGTGACAGCTTGACTTACACCATTCGCTTTAAACAACTTAGTATCCTTGTCTCTCACTTCGTCCACACCACTGACCGAGCCATAGCCAAGTACATAAAAGGCCTTCCCCATATTATCCATGACTCCGTCACCGTAGGCGAACCATTCTCAGTTGAGCGAGCCATCTGGTTGGCGGCTACCTTATCCAACAACCAAGTGAAAGATGGATCTTGGTCTCTTAAAGGCTCCTTTAAAACTGCCCATCAAGCCATCTCCGAAACACCTAAGTAAACCAAAGACATAAAAACACCATCCAAAAACACCCGTCACGGCAAGAAACGGAAGTTTCAAAGCCATAACCATGCCATGACAGCACCAACAACCCAAGCTCCCATCAATTTGAACCAAGAACCACCTAGGAAAGCCTACACCAGTATGTTTCCTGAATGTGCCAATTGCCAATACCACCATCCACCTGCCTCTCAATGCCGTCAATGCACAACGTGTAAAAGTTATGGGCACTTTGCCTCAACATGTCGAAGTGGTCCTTGCCCACACGTTAACCCACTTTCAGCTCACACCAGTACCCAAAGACCCCCGACTAATGCAAACGGTCGTGCTTGCTTCAAATGTGGTGATCCAAACCATCTTGCTCCTCAATGCCCTTGCAACAATCAAGTTCAAGTGCAAGTGCCACGTGGACGTGCATTTAACATAAATGCGTTTCAAGCTCAAAATGACAATGATGTTCTAAACAGTACGTTTCGTATAAATGGAATTTATGCTTCTGTGTTATTTGATACTGGTGCGGATAAAAGTTTTGTTTCCATAAAATTTGAACTAATGCTAAAATGTACACGTTCTAAATTGCCAAAATGATTTATCGTTGAAGTCGCTAACGGAAAATCTATCACCGTTGATTCCATTCTCCTTGATTGTCTTTTAAGTCTTAGTGAACATGAATTTCCTATCAAACTCATACCCATGCAATTGGGTAGTTTTGATATAATAGTAGGCATGGATTGGCTTTCAAAGGTTCGTGCTGAAGTCGTTTGCTTGAAAAATATATCCGTATTCCGCTTCCTTCTGGTGATACCTTACAAATCTATGGTGAGAAACCCTCAAATGGACTCAAACTAATCTCTTGTACCGAGGCACGAAAGTGCTTACGTCAGGAATGTATTGTCTTTTTAGCTCATGTCTTCATAGAAAAAGAAAAGGGAAAGAACGTGAAAGACATTCTGTTGCACCCTAAAAGGATCATAAATGCGAACTCAATGGGTGATTTCATGATTGCCCTGCTGGAATCCCTCAAGTCCAAGAAGAAATGCGGATGAAATTCTGCTAACGAAAAGAACAAGTGTTGTCTTCCACATTTGTCAATGCGGAAGACATAATGCTAATGCGGACAAGTATTTACTCTTCCGCATTGACTAATACGGAAGACTAAAAGTTAATGCGGACAAGACTTTGCTCATCCGCATTTGACAAATGCGGATGACCGAACAAATGCGCATAAGTGTTTGTTCATCCGCATTAACCATGCAGATGACCAACATACTAATGCGGATGATCAAGTTAACTCATCCGCATTTGTCAATGCGGATGAACAAGGAAAGATGCGGATGAAGACTTAGACTAGTTCTCATGTAATAGGTCAGAGGTAGTTTAGTCATTATGTAAAAGGCATCTTATCTGCCTATAAATAGAATAGATACCTTGTACATGAGGTGATGACTGATAGATAGAGAATTTTTGTTGTAATTATTCTCTGTAATTTATCAACTTTCATATATACAATACAGAAGCATTTATGAGTAATTTTCTTACATTAAATGTTCTTTGATTGTTTGTATCCGCCATTCAATCACTGACTTGATTCCCATATTCGATTCACAGTAAGAATCTCACTCTTACTCAATTCCAGTCAATTGGTATCAGAGCTTTGGCTCTCGATTCTCTTTTAGATCTGCACAAGAACTGAATAGAATTCGATTGATCTGGTAATCGAGTTGCTAGTAGAGTACATCATCTTCTCTACTTGGTAAACAGCAGAAAATTACTCTTGTCAACACATACTCAGCAAAATACTCACAACAGCAAGAAACTCAATACCATCTCAGATCTAGTTCTGAAATCCGTTTGAACTGTTTGGACTAGTTGGACTAATCAATCCTAAAATATCATTTAAATCTATAATATACCAGTTAAACACATAGTTAAAATGGATTCTAACAGCTACTCAAAACTTGGTCATACACCTAAACCTCCATTTCTTAAACACAAATCTGAGTTTAAATAGTGGAAAATCAGGTTTAAGAATTACATCACAAGTGTAGATCCTGATTTCTGGATCTCAATATGCAAGGGGCCACACATCCCTGTTACTCTATCTGCAGATCAAGCTACAATACACAGAACTGCTAGAATACCCATTAAAGATCTGACCTTAGAGGAAGAAGACTACAAGAAAATCAAGATAGACCTCAAAGCCTACTCAATTCTGACTCAAGCACTCAAGATAGATGTGCTGAAAAGATTGAGATGTATGGAACTACAAAAGTTGTGTGGGATGATCTCAAATCATGTGTGAAGGAAGCAGTGAGGTGGCTAAGATCAACAAGGACAAGCTTGTTAATAGGTATGAAACATTCCACCACACCAAAGGAGAATCATTATCTAAACAACGGCACAGATTTGTAAAGTTAGTAAATGACTTGGAAATCATGGGAGTCACTTACAAGATTAAAGAATTAAACAAAAAAATGCTTCACAGTCTCCATGAAAGCTGGAAACAGAATGTAACCATGCTGAAAAATACTCTTGACCTTGAGAGTACTACTTTAGACATCATAATAGCCAAAATTGAAGCCTTCGAACTTGATGAAAGAAGCAGAAATCTTGGTGGACCTAGAGTGATTGAGGCTTACAAATTTCCATCAGAATCTCATTCTATGGAAAATTCCTTCATCACTGAGGAGGATGATTTTATCTCATCAAGAGATCAAATGAACAACACTGGGTTCATTGCAACTCCATCAATCAATCATCCTTCAACCTCATCTCAAACTCCTAGAGTCACTGCTACTCCGCAAACCTCCAGAGTCATTGCTGTTCCTCAAACCAATCCTAAAAACTCAAGATCAGAAGAACAAAAGGCAACTTACAATGCATTTGTTGCAAGCTTTGAAGCCTACTTGGGAGGAAGACTCACTTCTGCTCATCTCATTCAAGAAGATCTGGAGGAGATAGATCCAGATGATATGGAAGAAATGGATCTACAATGGCAAATGGCCATGATTACAATGAGAGCTAAGAAATTCTTCAGAAAAGGAAGAAAGCTGAGCCTGAATGAAAATACAAAACTTGGATATGATAAATCCAAGGTGAAATGCTTCAACTGTGGCATGGCTGGCCACTTCTCAAGAGAGTGCAATGCCCCCAAGAGAAACAACTATCAAAGGAACTCTCCAGGCCAATCATACTCACAGCCTAACTCAAGCTTTCACTCAAACAACCAACAGCAGCAGTATCATCAACACCAATCATATCAAAACCCACCCCAACTAACAAATCAAGCTCATGGAAGCAGTCATCTTTAGTCAGTGCTCTAGTGGTAAAGCAAGATGGAATATGTGACTGGAGTGTGTATGTAGAGGAAGTCAAGCCTCAATTTCAAAATCATGCTCTTATGGCTCACATCAATGATGGACCATCTCTAATGCCTACTGAGGTAAAATCTAACCTTTGTGGTGAAAAATGCATTAATGAATTGCAAGGGTATAGGGAGCATAATCACAAACTGGTTGATAAAATCAAAAAAGAAAAGGTAAAGTCAGAGATGATGAAGAGAGAAATAAAAGACTTTGAAATTAAAATTAATCTCTCATCTCAGACATAGAAAAACTGCATGGTAAGAAGTACACTCTTGCAGCTGAGAATGAGCTACTTACTGAAAAGTTAGCTCAATCTAAGGCTCAACAATCTATGACTGAAGTGAAACTTGAAAAGTTCCAAATGTCTTCAGTCAAGCTGCAAAAGATGCTTGATTCCCAAAAGGATCCAAAGGACATGTTAGGGATTGGGTATAATTCATGTCCTCCACCATACAATGACAACTACACTGTCATGCCTGAATCTGTCTCACTCTCTAAAGCAATTGAACCTAAAACTATGGAACCTAAATCTATAGTGAAACAGGCTAGCAATTCTTAAAACAAACCTGATGTTTATATTGAAACCAATGAGGATAAAATCAATTTAGGTCACCCAATTAAAATCAAAGAGTGTTCAGACAAGACAGTGAGTGTCATGAAACCATCAAGCCCTATAAAAGAAATTGTACCTTTTATAAAATTCATACCATCTGTTTATAATGCAAAAGGAAATATGTGAAGACAGTGAAACCCACTACTGAGAGTAGTTCTGATAATGAGATTATATCTCCATAAAATTCAAGCAAATCAGAAAAGGTTTCACTGTAAAAGAAACAAACTTTAACACTGAGTTCAACACATAAAACTTCATCAAACCCTCAGTCTTCAAAATTAAGGCAGGGAGTTGGGTTTGATATCTGTAACAAGGAACATGTTGACCAGCTTGAGAAAGAAGTAAGAAATAGGTTGAAGAAACAGAAACAGCCCAGACAATTAAACAAAAGTAGTGTTGTCAAGCAAACTACTAAAAGGGCTGATTCTGATTCATCACCTAAAGAAAAGAAAGTGACTCATCAAAAGAAAATATTAGTTAAGTCACACAAGGAAAACTCTAATTCAAGAAACAAACAAATGTATTATGACATCCGTGAAATGTTCAATCACAAGACAGATAAATGCTTCTTCAATCAATATTGTTCTATCTGTGATATGAACAATCACTCGACCAAAAACAACTATTTCAACAAGTATTGTTCCATTTGTGACATGAACAATCACAATACATCCGATTGTTACTTCAATCAGAAGGGTTTGAGAATTCCCCAACACAAGCCTATCTCAAAAACATCTACTCTGATGCACTCTGTCAGACCTCATCTTCATAATACTCAATCTAGGACGCCTAGATCAACAAATGACAGAAATAATCTGAAGGAATTGAAGAATGGTCAAAGAAATCATCTCACAATGAAACATAAACTTGACCTTCCTAAACAAAAAACTACTTTTGATAATGAAAAACAGGCTAAATTTTTACAAATAAATGAGACCAATGATTTTATTACTCATCTAAATCCTCAATAGATGTTGATGAGATGACTCAACCATTCATTACCAAAAATCTCCGAGGACACCTCCATCTAAACCACAATTTAAAGGGAAATACCAGGAGGTCACTATCATGAATAGGAACGGGAAACCAAGACCATCATGGCTTGGGTTCATTATTCTAATTAGTTCTTTTTGCTTGCAGGTTCATCCACACAGGTCTAATAACCTATGGTACGTAGACAGTGCATGCTCCGAGACATGACTAGAGATCGTTCCCTCCTTCATGACTTCAAGCACATACAAGGAACTATTGTGTTGGACCAAAAGAACCAATGAGCCAAGATCAGAAAATCTCTAAGTCCCACACGGTATCACAACAACTGCTGAAAGCCTCATCAGTAGTTTGACAAGTGCTGAAGACTTCAACAGCTGAAGATCAAGTGCTGAAGACCTTAACTGCTGAAGAACCAAAGTGCTGAAGTACAACAGCTGAAGAACACAAGTGCTGAAGCTGAAAGACCAAAGTACTGAAGTACAACAGCTGAAGAGTTCACAAGTACTGAAGATCAACAACTGATGTACAAAGTCTGAAGACAAAGACTGAAGACATCAGCTGATGATATCTACTGAAGTCATCAGCTGATGAAACGCCTGAAGGTCAAAGTCTGAAGATCAAGTACTGAAGCCTCAGTAGTTTGTCACAACTGCTGAAGAGTACTTCTTCAGTAGTTGATATCAGTAGTTTTATGTTTTATGTTTCAGTAGTTTTGTAAAACGACTGAAGAGCTTGTTCTTCAGTCGTTGTAGTTTCAGTAGTTTTATATTTTGTACTTAACTTGCTGATATGTTCTCAGTAGTTGTGAACATTTCAGTAGTTTGTTAAGATTTAGTTATTTCTGTATTGGATCTGCCAGTTGTCACTTTCCGTGATAACAGCAGTGACTGTTGCACTCTATATAAGGAGTGACAACCTATTGTAATCATCGAGCGATATGAGCATTGAATGGAATGATTGATTGATTCGATTAGAAATATTCTACATCTATAAACATTCCTAGAAATCAGAAATTCATATTCTCTCCCTATAACCGTATGCGATCTTAATGCTCACATATATTGTTAGCTTGCTACAATTTGTCTAATTCGTTGTGTATTCCGCTGCTTTACATTCTGATACATCAAACTTGTGATCACTGATCCTGTCAAATGGTATCAGAGCAGGTTAATCATTGATCGATCTAATAATTGATCATTGAAACTGCTATTCAAGATCCAAGTTTGATTGAATTAGCTTTTGTTTTTGCAAGAAACGGTTATAGAGATTGAATTTTCTGTATTTCTGCTCATTCATCCTGAGATCTTATTCTTGGTTCTCATTGAGTTTGTTGTGGTTTGTCTAAAACTTTTTAAAACTTGAACTAAACTGTTTTTGAACTGAAAATGACCACTCCCTCCAATGATCCTCACAATACTGGTTCCTCAACCAAGCCTCCTATGCTGGTTAGGAATGAGTATAACATGGCAAAGACGTATGCTCCATCACCTGTCTGTTAACAGCGCAGGGTGTTGGACATCTGTGGTACATGGTCCACACAAGCCTATGGTGAATAACCCGAAACCAATCAAATGGTTCCGAGAGGAGGGAGCAATACTCAGATGAGGATAAAAAGTTGCTTGAGATTGATGCAAAAGCCCATGGAATTCTGGCCATGGCTTTGCCCAATGAAATCTATTCTGGGCTAATGCATCATGAAACTGCCCATGACCTCTGGATTGCTTTGAAAGAACAATTTGGAGGAACAGATGAGGTCTTGGCAAATAATAGAGAAATTCTTGCCCAACAATATGAGACATTCTCTCATAGAAAGGGTGAGACACTGACTCAACAATATGAGCGGTTTTCTTGTTTGATCTCTGAACTAAAAATGGTCAAACTTGAATACACCAATATTCAGATGAATAACAGATTTCTCAGATCACTGCCTGAGAGATGGGACACATATACTATTGTCCTACGCTCCAGTGCAAGTTTGGACAAACTATCTCTCACCCAACTCCATGGGAAATTGCTCACTTTTGAGAGAGAGATAGAACAGAAGAGAAAGCTGTCTTCATCTGGAAAGCTCACTGAAGACTTTATTCAAGGCAACACTGCCTTGGTGGGTCATGAGTCAGAATATGCTTCATCTGAATGCCAGTATGATGAGCATATTAATTTCTCTTCGAGCACTTCTAATTCTGCATTTGTAAGTGTTGATGGTCAGTTTACTGGAGTAATAATGACAATTTATGTTTCATTATGGATGATCTCAAGGGGATTGCTGATGATGACTTAGAAGAGATGGATATTTTGAGCCAAATGGCCTTGATAAATATCAGATCTCAGAAGTTCTACAAAAGAACTGGAAGAAAATTCCCAGGACTCTCTGGCAAAACCAAAGTTGGTTTTGACAAGAGCAAGTTGAGGTGTCACAAATGCCAACGGCTTGGACACTTTGCAAGAGAGTGTAGATCAACTGGATCAAACTCTACTGCACCCTTTGTGACTTTTCCTGGCAACAGTCAACAAAACAGAGGGCAACATCCTGTCACATCTAGTCATCATCCTCAACAACAATCTCCGGCATATTTTGTTCCTCAGGGTCAAATGCCTTCAGTACCCTTGTTATTACATGCCACAGTCAAGTCAAGTTCAAGTTCCTATGACACCACAACCTCATGCATTACCAGAACCTCAGCCTTCCCTATCTCATCAACAACCTTCATCTCAACAACACAGCTTCTTCACCCCAGGAGTTGTTGACTGGAGCAGTTTACCAGATGACTTGTCTGGTCATGATCAACTGTTCTCAGGTGCTGGTCAACATGGTGGTGACAGTCCCTTTGGGAATCTAGCTCTTATGGCTTTGGAGTCTGCTGATACTTCATCTTCCAATGCCTCTACACCTCAGGTATCACAGGTATCCTCTGAGGCAAAAGCCAAATTATGTTCTGAACAATGCATAGCAGCATTTGCTTCCATTAGAGAAGCAAATGTAGCTTTAATTAATAAGAACATTGAGCTAGAACAAGAAATTTCCAAAAACAAAGCTGAGTTTGAGTTTGTGCTCAAAGATAAAAATGATGAGGTTTATAAACTGAATTGCAAAATAATTGATGATAAGGCTAGAGAAGATGTACTTCTAGAGAAGTACAAAGATCTCAAAGAAACCCTTGCAGTTACCCAGGTCGAGTGTGATAGATGGGTACAATCATGCAAAGGTTTTGAAATGCTTCTTAGTAAGCAATCTGCTTCAAATGTGAAGTTTGGAATTGGTTACAATCACACTGCTCCACCTACAGATTTTACCCCAAGAGCAGAGGTAGAATCTGATGGTGAGAGTGATAACCAATCCATCAAGTCATGTGATCTACCTTCTGATACAGCACAATCAGAAGTAGCAGTCAGTATCAAGTCCTCTTTGAACCTATCAGCTGATGTTGATGGTCCAAATGCTGACATTCACATGATCAATAAGTTGATCAACTCAGGAGTCAATCCTGAAGGTCCTGAAAGGACTGGAGAGCAGGATTCAACTCCTGAAGTTCAAACTTCAACTGCTGTCAGTACTGAAGAGAAGAAAACTGGCAGTAGAAAGAGTTTGAAGACTACTAAAGATGCTGTCAAGAAAGCAACCAATGCTTCCAAAGCATTGAAGAACAAGTCTTCTGTTGCTTCACCATCTTTAGTTGATGATCAACCTAAGATGAAGAAGAAACCATGTGAAGTATGTGGTTTGTTCAATCATCTTACAGATGATTGTTGGTACAAAAGAGGTTCCAAACTCAAACAAAAGGAAGAAATTAATGAGAAAATGGTAAAAATGAAAACTGAGTTTGAGACCACATTTGTATCAGCAACATCAAATCCTGTAACCCTTAAGTCCTTAAAGCAATCCAAAAAGGAAGGAGTTAAACAGGTGACAGCTGAGGGTGCTCAAAAGAAGAAGGTGCAACATAGGACCTTATCTAACTCCACTAGCAATGTGTCTGATGAGCTGAAAGCTTTATCACAAAATCAGACACAGCTGGTGATGATGGTACAACATCTGTTGGGTAGAGTTAACCAACTAGATTCTCCTATGTTGAAACCACAGAAAAGGAGGTCTAAGCCAAAGGACTCCTCTTCTGCACCATCTTCTTCCTCTCAGGCTGTTGTTACAAATAAACATGCTAGTTTACCATCTATTGATGAGACCAGGCCCAAAACCAAAAAGGTTTGGGTCTCTAAAACTAACTGATTGTTTATTATTGCAGGGTTCTTCAACATGCCAAAATAGCATCTGGTATGTAGACAGTGGGGGATCCATGCACATGACTGGGAACATCTCTCTTCTTCATGACTACTCTCAAGGAAAGAAGGGATTTGTCTCTTTTGGCAATGATGCTAGGGTTACTACATCATCGGTAAGGGCTTTGTCTCCAATGGAGAAATCAAATTTGATGATGTTAATCATGTGGAAAATCTCAAGTACAACCTCTTGAGTGTCAGTCAAATGTGTGATAAAGGCCATGTTGCCCTTTTCACAAGTCAAAACTGTAGGATTCTGTCATCCAAAGTTTTGCCCTTGATTGACAAGGTGTTGGATGATCACACTCTCCTGAAAGCCAACAGGACAGGAAGAGTGTATGCCTTAGATCTCTCTAAGAAGATAGATCTCAAAGGTAATCCTTGCCTATTTTCCAAAGCCTCTTCTCAAGAATCTAAACTGTGGCACAGGAGGCTTGGTCATGTTAATCTCAAAAACATGAATCAGCTTAGCCACAAGTTTAGTCAGAGGCTTACCAATAAGGAGTTCCACTGTGATGAAACTTGCACTGCTTGTTTAAAAGGAAAACAGCACAGGTCTCATTTCCTCCTATTGAAGTGTCCAAGTCCACTGCCTGCTTGCAATTACTGCATATGGATCTATTTGGTCCTGTGAGAGTAATGAGCATGGCAAAGAAGAAATACTGTCTGGTAATTGTGGATGATTACTCCAGATTTGTATGGACTTTCTTCCTACATTCAAAGGATGAGGCTGCTCAGAAGATTATCCACTTTGTGCTGTACATTGAGAAGCAGTATTCCCTTCCAGTCAAGTGTATTAGGAGTGATAATGGAACTGAGTTCAGAAATCATACACTTGATGACTTCTATCTCTCAAAGGGAATCAAAAGGCAGTTCAGCATTCCAAGGACTCCGGAACAAAATGGAGTAGTGGAGAGAAAGAACAGGACCCTCATTGAAGCTGCAAGGTCCATGCTGGCTGACTCAGGTTTGCCATTGACCTTTTGGCCGAAGCTGTCAACACAGCTTGTTATGTGCAAAATAGAGTTTTAGTAAATCAGAGGTTGATGAAGACTCCATATGAAGTTCTCCATCATTTGGCTCCACTGATTTCATTTTTCAAAGCATTTGGGTGTCCCTGTTTTATTCTCAACACAAAGGATCAACTCCACAAATTTGATCCTAAGGTGGATGCAGGATACTTTGTTGGTTATTCATCTACTTGCAAAGCATACAGAGTCTTCAACTGCAGAACAAAGATGGTTGAAGAAACTCTACATGTTAAGTTTAATGAATCTCCAAAGGACAAGATTCCACAAAGTCCTGTGGAGTTATTTGATCTGGACATACTGCAATATGTTCCTTATCAAACTCCTGCTGTTGCTCCTGTCAACAGTTCACCACCTGGTGGTACTGCTGATGATGATGATGATTGCAGTACTCACCTCTTCAGGTTTAGTGATCAGCTGCCTGATTCAACTAGACCTGATGTTCCTGTAGCGCCAGTAGCACCATCCACAACAAATGCTGATGAGATTTCTTCGAATTCAACTTCCTTTGAATTACCATCCACTGATTGGTTTCAAGGAAATGATTCACCATCACCATCTGTTGCTGCTGAACCGCTACAAACACTTGCACAGATCTCATTGTGTATCAAGATCTGAAGAATCACCCTCATCTCAAATCATTGGTGATATCACTGCTGGAGTATCAACAAGAAGTCAATTGTCAAATTTCTGCTTCTATGCTCTCTTCATCAGTCAGCAAGAGCCAAAGAATTATCACATTGCTTTAAAGGACAATGGATGGGTTGATGCCATGCAGCTTGAGCTTCTTCAGTTCAAGAAACAGCAAGTGTGGGAACTGGTTCCTCTACCTCCAGGTAAGTGTGCAATAGGCACTAAATGGGTGTTTAGGAACAAAACTGATGAAAATGGGCTTATTGTTAAGAACAAGGCCAGACTGGTTGTTCAGGGGTTTGCACAAGAAGAAGGTATTGATTATGATGAAACCTTTGCCCCTGTAGCCAGACTGGAAGCAATTCGATTGTTTTTAGCTTATGCTGCTTATCAAAAACTTAAAGTCTTTCAAATGGATGTCAAAAGTGCATTTTTGTATGGAAAAGTTAAAGAAGAGGTTTATGTATGTCAACCTCCAGGCTTTGAGGACAACAAACATCCTAATTGGGTGTATAAGCTTGATAAAGCTCTTTATGGGTTAAAACAAGCTCCCAGAGCCTGGTATGAGACATTATCAAACTTTCTTCTGGAAAACAATTTCACTAGAGGCTCCATAGACAAGACTTTATTTATTAAGAAAGCTGGGCAGCATAATCTACTTGTTCAAATTTATGTAGATGATATCATTTTTGCATCCTCTGATCCAAAGTTGTGTGATGCCTTTACAAAGTTGATGCAACAGAAGTTTGAAATGAGTGCCATGGGAGAATTACAGTTCTTTCTGGGGTTGCAAATCAAACAAAAGGCTGATGGAATTTTTATTCATCAATCCAAATATACAAAAGATCTTTTGCAAAAGTTTGATTTACAAAACTGTAAGCCCTGTTCTACTCCCATGAGCAGCACCACACAACTGGATTCAGATCAGAAAGGTAAAGTGGTTGATGAAACACTTTACAGATGTATGATTGGGTCCTTGATGTATTTAACAGCTTCTAGACCAGATATTATGTTTGCTACATGTGTTTGTGCTAGATTTCAGGCTGCACCTAAAGAGTCTCATCTGATTGCAGTCAAGAGGATCTTTAGATATCTGCAAGGCACTCCATCTCTAGGTTTATGGTATTCTACCAACATTCTGGTAAATTAGTTGCTTTTTCTGACAGTGACTATGCAGGGTGTAAGTTGACCAGGAAATCAACTTCTGGTGGATGTCAATTCCTAGGCAACTGCTTAATTTCTTGGCAGAGCAAGAAACAGACCTCAGTTGCTACATCCACTGCGGAAGCAGAGTACATTGCTGCTGCAAGCTGTACATCTCAGGTACTCTGGCTTCAAAACCAACTTTTGGATTATGGCATTACAGAGACTAAGACTCCATTGTTAATGGATAGTGCTTCAGCTCTTTGCATTGTCAAAAATCCAGTCCAGCACTCTAGGACCAAACATATAGAGATCAGACATCATTTTATAAAGATTGTTTTGAAAAAGGTCTGATTGATCCTAAGTTTGTGCCCAGTGCTGATGAGCTTGCAGACATCTTTACTAAGCCTTTGGATAGTTCAACTTTCCAAAACCTGGTGTTAAGGCTTGGTATGCTGCAGCTAGAATAGGTGACAACTACTGATGATCTCAGTAATTCATATTGATGATCATGAGTGCCTGTCACATATAAGTACTGATGAGCTCTTTTAACCTCAGTAGTTTTTATAACTACTGAAGGCTAAAAGTTCTCACAAGTACTGAAGTACTTCATCTGTTCTAAACTACTGAAGTAGTTACAACTACTGATGCAGTCATAACTACTGAAATCAGTAAAAACAGATAAGTACTGATGTCCTATGAAACAACTGAAATCAGCCATAAAGACTGATGAATGTGTTGAGGACAGTTTGAAACAGCTGAAAAGCTAAGAATTGACGAAAACAGCTGAAGAGAACTTTCTCCTCAGTCGTTTGTACCACTGCTGTTTCATTTTAAACAACTGAAGCAAAACCACGTCTTCAGTAGTTTTTATACTACTGATGACTAATACCAAGTCTTCAGTTGTTTACAACAGCTGATGACAAAACCACTGTCTTCAGTAGTTTCATAACTACTGATGACAAACACCATGTCCTCAGTTGTTTCAATCACCTGAAGTCAAAACCACGGTCTTCAGTAGTTTTCTAAACTACTGATGCCTAACACCGCGACTTCAGTTGTTTCAACGTCTGAAAGGATAATACCATGTCAACGGTCGTTTAAAACTACTGATGACTAACACCACATCCTTCAGTCGTTTCCTCACCCGTACCCTATAAATACCCTTAACCTGAGCTCTCCATGCTTCATCTTCTTCAAACCTAACGTTCCTCTCCAAAATTTCCATGGCGTCTTTGCAATTAACCGCACCAACTGTGTTGCCTACCTCACAAAATCGCCGATCTGGACTAAGTTCGATAATGCTATCGATCTTATGGTTCAGTCCCCATACAGCAAGGCATTCCTTCTGAACCCCGTTTTACATACCGAATCCTTGAACCATTTTGGATGAACGTTATGTTACTACTGAGGAGAGCAGCACCGATCCCTCCGGTCTGTAGTCAACACAAAGAAGTAGTGATTACTCCTGCAACAATCCGAAAAATTCTTCACCTGAGTGATGCTACCTCTCCTGCTGGATATCCGAAGGGCACCATAGATCTATCATTTGCTCAGCATGGATATCAAGGTGATCTCAGTGCCACACCATCATGAAGAACACTTTAATGACGCTGAGCGCCTGATCTTTCACATGGTCAATGTATGTTTGCCCCTAAGACATCGTCTTGGGATCAAATGTCCACCAAATGGCAGCAGGTATTGTATTCTATCCTTGAGCCAACCACTGAACTTTTCAGAATTAATATTTTCAGAGCTCAAAGATATGGCTCAAAAATTAACTGCCAACCGTTGGATACTCTATCCACGGTTCATAATGGCCATTATAATAGACCAGCTTAATGCTGAGGGACTTGTTGGCGTGGGTCCCTGCTACGGCTGTTTTGCCAGAAGTATACTCCCGACACAACTCCGACCGGACACTCAAACTGGCTGCCAAGCTGCGAAAACCCACGCAGCTGGAACCCACAGCCACCACCTCCAAATCCAATGTCCCCACCAAACCCACCAAAAGAAACCCAAAAAGGCTACTCAGGGAATTGAGTCCCCTGAGGATGCTCCTGCACAACAAACGCAGGATATATCCACTAGTCCAAACCCCCTAGTGGATACCATGACTCCTCCAGCTACAGCCGCTCAGGCTTCCTCTCAACAGGAGCCTGCAGCAACCCAAGGGCACCTACTTATCTGGGATCTTCCTCACTTGAGGAGATTGCCATTGAAGAGCACCATCCACCCCAGGTGCACACTGCTTCTACCCCTGTACCCCAAACAACCGCCCCTCACAGCCCAACTTTAATAGTTGCTCAAGTGCTGACTCAATTGCACTCCTCACCCCCTCCCCAGAAACCACTTCTTACTGGGAATACCTCTACAATTGAGGGGGAGGAACACAGTGCATCTGAGAACCCACAGCACAGGGGTTTCCAATTCTATCTCCTGGTGTAGAGAAGGAGCTTAGAATATCTAGTGAGGCTGCCACCTCCTCTGACTCAGCACATGACCAGAGTGAGGCTGGTAACATTGCTAAGACCTCCCTAGAGGCAACAGCTGATGATGGACATTGTCCTGAGGCTGGAAGTCCCCAGTACCAAGCACAAGGGGCACATGCACCAACTGGTCTACACCCAGTGCATGTAATCCTGCTCTAAGCAGGTCTGATTCAGTATCAACTGATGATGACCTGAGCTTCTTCTTCGATGTAGTTGCTCAAAACACCATTCTAGAGGATGAGGTTAGCAGACTCAAGAGCTGCTGGCCAAGATGTCTCAGGATGCAAGTCCATCTGCCACCATCATACACCCACAGATGGCACCTTCCCTTGAAGGTTTCCCAAACACAGAGCCACCCCAAAATCAACCACCCGCCTCTGCTTCAGGCCCTACTTCTCAGGAACAGAACCCTCCTGAGCAAATAGGTGCTATACTACAAAATTCCCTCCCTCTCATCACCCCCATAATCACTGATATAGTGATCAAAGCCCTTGATGAGAGGCTTTCCTCAACATTACAGCCACTGGTTGATGCTGCTGTCCACAAGACTCTTTCTGCGGTACCAACCCCTTCCTCCAATGCAACCAAAAAGGGGGAGAGTACTGCAGTGAAAGATAGAAAGAGGAAGAGATCTGGGGAAGAGGAGAAACAAGAAAAGCAACCTCTGCTCACGTACAAGCGAAAGAGAAGTGCTGATGATCAAACTGCTGAAGAAAAATCTTTGGAGGAGCTGGTCAAAGAAGCTGACACCACACACAGCCGCTCCATGGATAAAATAATTGACCAACTATTCAGGCAGGGGTTTGACACAGCCACACTGGATAGTGAGATCAGACGGTTAGAGGTACAAGAGATACAAACCCGATGGGCAGGGTACGATGCTCTTGAGAAAGAGAGGTTGGAAATAATGATCCGCTTCATTGCAAAATACTTGGGAAGATCATTAATGGAGATCCGCGCATGGTCCAGGGACAGCATTCTGGCTATAGCCACCAGAATCTGTCTGTCTGAGCAATTCAACAAAGGGATCATTGTGGAAGCCCTTGATGAGGCTGGGGCTGGCAAAAGGTTAGAGATGGCTAAACTTACAAAAGCAAAATTAACTACAAGGATGCTAGATCAACCTTCCCTTCCACTCACTCAAACAGATCCTATCCCTCAAATCTCCCAACCAACCTCTAAGCCAAAATCCAAACATCCTCTCTCTTCAAAACAATCCCTTCACCAACCCAACCATCATCCAGTGATGCACCCCGTAGAAGGAGAAGGGTGCTGAGGATGGAAGAAGAAGCAGAAGAAGAGGATGAAGATGATAGTCTGCCACTCTCTGCTGTTCTGAAGCTACCAAAGCCCCAGAGTCAATCCATGATCACACCCGACTCTCAAAGGGAATTGGTCAGAGTAAAGATAGAAGAAGAAGAACAGCAGAAACAGCACGATGAGCAACTGTTGAAGATGGTTGACAAGGAATTTCCTCAGTCATCATCTATTCAAGCCATGAAAGGGCATGCTCAAGGCTGTACACTCTCAGACACACCTTTCAGTATCAGAGGGAGAGAGTGAGAGTATGGCCAGACCCCAGGGTGAGTTCTAGAATCCATAAAAGAACTATCCCACACAGATACAACGGCCAAGTACGAAAAACAATAGAATCTACCATCATGCTGGCCGTTGTAGTCTCACCTTGGGAAATCATTGATGAATTCAAGAAAGCTCACCAAGCAAAGAAGACACCTCAAGCCTTACTAGAAAACAAGATGATTAAGAAGGGGTTGTTATACAAAAAGCTTGAAGACATCCAAAAGAATGAGCTCCAGTTACTCCTTGAAGGCAACCATCCGATGAATTTGTATACAGGGAGGTAACTACGGTGGAGCTGAAAAATGGCAGGACCATGAAGTACTTATCAGAGTACTATGGTCCAGAGTTCTTCTTCGAAGGAGGAGCTGAAGAACTCTCTCAAGAGGAACAATTGTTCTCCTTGAGGCCTATGTCCGTGAGTCATACAGACTCATTATGGGGAAGTGAATCTCATGAATAGGATAACAACTCTGTGTCCAGTTCCCCAAAACAGAGTTCCCATTCATACTCTGCCAAACAAATATTTGAGGTTCTTCCCAGGCCGGAGCGTACATGGGTCATCTTCTCTACTGATCAAGAAGGAAAAAGACCAACATTTTTGCCATCAATAAGTGGGAGTTTAAATAAGTTAGAGGTTTTGGCTGCATTGGTTCAGGGGGAGTTTGTTGGACCAAAAGAACCAATGAGCCAAGATCAGAAAACTCTAAGTCCCACACGGTATCACAACAACTGCTGAAAGCCTCATCAGTAGTTTGACAAGTGCTGAAGACTTCAACAGCTGAAGATCAAGTGCTGAAGACCTTAACTGCTGAAGAACCAAAGTGCTGAAGTACAACAGCTGAAGAACACAAGTGCTGAAGCTGAAAGACCAAAGTACTGAAGAACAACAGCTGAAGAGTTCACAAGTACTGAAGATCAACAACTGATGTACAAAGTCTGAAGACAAAGACTGAAGACATCAGCTGATGATATCTACTGAAGTCATCAGCTGATGAAACGCCTGAAGGTCAAAGTCTGAAGATCAAGTACTGAAGCCTCAGTAGTTTGTCACAACTGCTGAAGAGTACTTCTTCAGTAGTTGTGATATCAGTAGTTTTATGTTTTGTTTCAGTAGTTTTGTAAAACGACTGAAGAGCTTGTTCTTCAGTCGTTGTAGTTTCAGTAGTTTTATATTTTGTACTTAACTTGCTGATATGTTCTCAGTAGTTGTGAACATTTCAGTAGTTTTTAAGATTTAGTTATTTCTGTATTGGATCTGCCAGTTGTCACTTTCCGTGATAACAGCAGTGACTGTTGCACTCTATATAAGGAGTGACAACCTATTGTAATCATCGAGCGATATGAGCAATTGAATGGAATGATTGATTGATTCGATTAGAAATATTCTACATCTATAAACATTCCTAGAAATCAGAAATTCATATTCTCTCCCTATAACCGTATGCGATCTTAATGCTCACATATATTTGCTTGCTACAATTTGTCTAATTCGTTTGTGTATTCCGCTGCTTTACATTCTGATACATCAAACTTGTGATCACTGATCCTGTCTATTGTGGCATTTGTGGAGATTCAGAAGGTGGTAGAATTACAGGAGAAGGATCTGTGACAAACTAAATTTCAATCTGCTAAGCGTGTCTCAGATCCGTGACAAGAAATATTCCACTCACTTTACACACACTCATTGCTACATTCTGAAACCTGGATTTAAGATCCCTAAAGAATGGGTTGTCTTAAAGACACCGAGAAAGAATAATACATATGTATTAAACCTGTGTTCTGCATCACCTAAGGAAGAACATGTCTTTTGTCTAAAGCATCATTTGATGAGTCATAGCTTTGGCATAGACGTTTGGGCACCCTACTTTAAAAATATGAACAAGTTAGTCAAAGGAAACCATGTCATTGCTTCCTCAAAAAGAATTCAATTTTATTGATCAATGTTCAGTGTGCCTAAAAAGAAAACAACATAAATCGTCTCACAAAACCAAGCTGGTGAACTCTAACAATACTCCATTGAAGCTACTTCACATGGATCTATTTGGACCAACTCATGTAATGAGTATGGGAAAGAAACAGTATTGTTTAGTGATCATTGATGACTTTTCACGATTCACATGGGTGTTCTTCCTACTTCAAAAGAACGAAGCATCCCAAATCATACAAGAATTTATCACTAAAATTGAAAATCAACTTGATCTTAAGGTCAAAATAATAAGAAGTGATAATGGTACTAAATTAAAAAATGAGAGTATGAGTTCCTTTGTACAACCAAAGGCATTGCTCATTAATTCAGTGCAACTAGAACTCCTCAACAAAATGGGCTAGCTGAAAGGTGAAATAGAACATTGATTGAAGCAACAAGAACAATGCTTGCCAATGCTTGCCAATGCTAAACTGCCAATCACCTTCTAGGCAGAAGCAGTTAACACATCGTGCTTTGTACAAAATCAAACTCTGATTGTTAAAGAAAGTAACATGACACCTTATGAACTGATCTTTCATAGGAAACCATTTATTGGATTCCTTAAATCATTTGGTTGTCTTGTCTCAATATTAAACACCCGTGACCATTTGGGAAAATTTTCATCCAAGTCTGATAAAGGATTCTTTGTAGGTTATTCTTCTGTTTCAAAGGTTATAGAGTGTTCAATCCTAGATTGAGCATTATTGATGAATCTATAAATGTTCAATTCAAGGAACATTCGTTCCCAAATCTACAAATGGTCTTGACTGGTTTTTTGATATTGACATGTTTACAAAATCATTTGACGAATTTCACTTGTCTGATGCAGGAAATATACATTCAAGTGATACTTCATCAACTGTAGAAAGAAGAGATAATTATCCATTAATTCCACCCACATTTAATGAACACATGAATGAATATGTTCCTCTTCAAGCTGATCCCATCAGACAACTATCACAAAACCTTAGTGGTTCTTCTAAAGAAGGTCCCAGCCTGGTACCATCTCACTCAAATGACTTGTCAAATGAGATCAGAAATCAAAAATAGGCTTCTCACCCAGTTGAAACACAAGGTACATCAAATGATGCAAGCAATCTTAGTGCTGCTGAAGATGTAGCTGTTACTGAAACAGAAGTTGACAATCTTCATAATTCAACAACAGTACAAGATGAATATGCCTCTAACCATAATGAACTGAATGTCTCCAATCTTGATGTAACTATTGCTGGTGACAACATTCCAACCACAAGAATACACAAGAATCATCCAGTTGAAACCATTATTGGTGATCATAATGAGAGGGTGACAAGAAGCGAGTCCAGTATTGCAAACATCTATTTGTTCTCATGCTTTCTATGTCAAACAGTACCAATAACATCAAAGAGTCTCTTCAAGACAAGAGTTGGATTGACGCAATACATGAAGAATTAGTAGGGCAACTAGTAGATCTTCCCTAAGGACAATACCCAATCGGTACCAAATGGCTGTATAGAAACAAGACTGATGATAGAGGGATCGTCATCAGAAACAAAGCAAGACTAGTGGCACAGGAATACACTTAAGAAGAAGGAATTGACTATGACGAAGTGTTTGCACCTGTTGCCAGACTAGAAGTAATCACAATCTTTCTTGCATATTCTGTATCCATGAAATTTATTGTTTATCAAATGGATGTAAAGTGTGTCTTCCTATATGGAAAGATTGCTGAGGAAGTCTATGTGAGTCAACCACCTGGCTGTGAAGATCCAGATTTCCCTCATAGAGTTTACAAGATTGACAAAGCTCTGTATGGTCTTCATCAAGCACCAAGAAAGTGGTATGAGACTCTATCATCCTGTCTTCTTGAACATGGGTATGAAAGAGGAAAGATTCATCCGACTCTCTTCAGAAGAAAAAGATGAAAAGATATGCTGTTAGTTCAGATCTATGTGGATGACATTATATTTGGCTCAACAAACAAGTAACTCTGCAAAGAATTTGAAGACCTTATGCACTCAAAGTTCCAAATGAGTGCTATGGGAGAACTTACCTTCTTTCTAGGGGTGCAAGTCCAACAGACAGTAGATGGAATCTTCATCAATCAATCAAAATATGTAGAAACCATGTTGAAGAAATTTCATTTTGATGACTATCAGTCCATCAGAACTCCTATGGATACTAAAGTGAAGATTGGACCTAACCCTGAAGGCAAATCAGTGGATCAAACTCACTATCGATCAATGATCGGTTCACTTATGTATCTAAGAGCTAGTAGGCCTGACCTTATGTTTGGTGTTTGTGTGTTTGCCAGATATCAAGCTAATCCAAAAGAATCATATGTGAATGCAGTCAAGAGGATATTCAGATATCTGAAAGGCAAACCAGCTCTTGGGTTATGGTATCCAAATGAAGGAGAATTTAATCTCTATGCATACACAGACAATGATTATGGAGGATGCAAATTCAACAGAAAATCCACCTCTGGCGGTTGTCAATTTCTTGGTCCCAGACTAGTATCTTGGCAATGCAAAAAGCAGACAAATATATGTGTGTCCACAGCAGAAGCTGAGTATATTGCTGCATCAACATGTTGCTCTCAAGTACTTGGATTCAAAACCAGATGCTTGATTATGGTTTTAACTTCTTGCACACACCAATTTCTATTGACAACATAGCAACTATCTTTATAATTAATAATCAAGTTAAGCACTCAAAAACAAAACATATTGAGATTAGATATCACTTTTTGAGAGACTATGCTGAAAAAGGTTTAATCAAATTGATTCAAGTACCAACTGAAAATCAATTAGCTGATTTGTTTACCAAAGCATTTGAACCTAGTAGTTTTGAATTTCTGGTTTAGTGAATTGGCATGATTAACCTTTAGTAAAAACCATGAAAAACATGAAAAACAATTAAAAACATCAGAAAACCATAAAAAGAAATCAAGTTTGACAAAGAAAAGAATTCTATGGGAAATGAAATCAAGTTTAATGAATCTCCGATGGACAAGATTCCACAAAACCCTGTGGAGTTGTTTGATTTGGACATACTGCAATATGTTCCTTCTCAACCTCCAGTTGTTGCAGACCATGTGGATAAATCATCTTCTGCAGCATGTCTTCCACCTGTGGTATTGATGATGATGATGATAATATCAATACTCACCTATTCAGTTTAGTAACCAACTGCCTGAATCTGCTAAACTTGATGTTCCTGTAGCTTCAGCAGTTCCATCCACAACAAATGCGGATGAGATCTCTGATTTCTCTACATCTTTTGAGTTACCATCAAATTCTTGGTTTCAAGAGTCTGTATCAACATCTGCTGCTGCAGAAGGTTCTACAAACACTTGCACAGATATCATTGTTTATCAAGAGCTGAAGAATCACCAATGTCTCAAATCATTGGTGATATCAATGCTGGAGTTTCAACAAGAAGTCAATTGTCTAACTTCTGCTTCTATGCTCTCTTCATCAGTCAGCTAGAGCCAAAGAACTATCATATTGCTTTAAGAGACAATGGATGGGTTGAAGCCATGTAGCTTGAGCTACTTCAGTTCAAGAAACAGCAAGTGTGGGAACTGGTTCCTCTACCCCCAAGTAAGTGTGCAATAGGCACTAAATGGGTGTTTAGGAATAAAACTAATGAAAATGGGCTTATTGTTAAGAACAAGGCTAGACTGGTTGTACAGGGGTTCTCACAAGAAGAAGGTATTGATTATGATGAAACCTTTGCCCCTGTAGCCAGACTAGAGGCAATTAGATTGTTCTTAGCCTATGCTGCATTCCACCATCTCAAAGTTTTTCAAATGGATGTCAAAAGTGCATTTTTATATGGCAAAATAAAAGAAGAAGTTTATGTGTGTCAACCACCAGTTTTGAGGATAATAAACATCCTGAATGGGTGTATAAACTTGATAAGGCTCTTTATGGGTTGAAACAAGCTCCTAAAGCCTGGTATGAGACACTCTCCACTTTGCATCTCAAGAATAATTTCAATAGAGGCTCCATAGATAAAACTTTGTTTATTAAGAAGGTGGATCAGCATAAGCTACTTGTTCAAATTTATGTTGATGATATCATTTTTGCATCCTCTGATCCCCAGTTGTGTGATGATTTTACCAAATTAATGAAAAAGAGGTTTGAAATGAGTGCAATGGGAGAATTACAGTTCTTTCTAGGCTTGCAAATCAAACAAAAGGCTGAAGGCACCTTTATTCATCAGTCCAAATATACAAAAGATCTTTTGAATAAGTTTGCTTTACAAAATAGTAAGCCCTGTTCTACTCTCATGTGCAACACGACACAACTGGATGCGGATCAGAAAGGTAAAGCTGTTGATGAAACACTTTATAGATGTATGATTGGGTCCTTGATGTACTTAACAGCTTCTAGACCAGATATCATGTTTGCTACTTGTGTCTGTGCTAGATTTCAGGCTGCTCCTAAAGAGTCTCATTTGATTGCAGTCAAGAGGATCTTTAGATATTTGCAAGGTACACAATCTCTAGGTTTATGGTATTCCACTGGACACTCTTGCAAATTAGTTGCTTTTTCAGATAGTGACTATGCAGGGTGCAAGTTAACTAGAAAGTCAACTTCTGGTGGATGTCAATTCCTAGGCAACTGTTTGATTTCTTGGCAGAGTAAGAAACAAACATCTGTTGCTACATCCACTCCTGAAGCAGAGTACATTGCAGCTGCAAGTTGTACTTCTCAGGTACTCTGGCTTCAGAACCAACTTTTGGATTATGGCATTACAGAGACTAAGACTCCATTATTAATGGATAGTGCTTCAACTCTATGCATTGTCAAAAATCTAGTCCAGCACTCTAGGACCAAACATATAGAGATCAGACATCATTTTATTCGGGATTGTTTTGAAAAAGGTCTGATTGATCCTAAGTTTTGTGCCTAGTGCTGATGAGCTTGCAGACATTTTTACTAAGCCTTTGGATAGTTCAACTTTTCAAAACCTTGTGTTAAGGCTTGGTATGCTGCAGCTAGAATAAGTGATAATTACTGATGATCTCAGTAAATAAAAACTGATAATCATTAGTAACCATATCACAGATAGTACTGATTCTGTTAAAACAACTGATCAAGTTACAACTACTGATGTAGTTATAAAACTGATATCAGTAAAAACAGATAAGTACTGATGTCCTATGAAACAACTGAAAACAGCCAAAAAGGCTGATGAGTAAGTGTTGAGGACAGTATGAAATAGCTGAAAGGCTATGAATTGATGAAAACTACTGATGAGAACTCTCTCTTCAGTTGTTTCTACAACTGCTGTTTCGTCCTAAACAAGTAATGACAAAAACATGTCTTTAGTAGTTTCACAACTACTGATGACTAACACCAAGTCATCAGCTGTTTACAACAACTGATGACAAAACCATGTCTTCAGTAGTTTCACAACTACTGATGACTAACACCAAGTCATCAGCTATTTTCAACAACTGATACCAAAACCATGTCTTCAGTAGTTTCACAACTACTGATGACTAAAATCAAGTTATCAGTTGTTTACAACATCCGAAGTCAAAACCATGGTTTTCAGTAGTTTTATAACTGCTGATGCCTAAAACCAAGACTTCAGTTGTTTCAACATCTGAAAGGGTAATACCACGTCATCAGTCGTTTAAAACTACTGATGATTAACACCAAACCCTTCAGTTGTTTTCTAACCCTTACCCTATAAATACCTCATACCTAATCCTTCAGAGCTTTATCATTTCTAAACCTAATGTTCAAACCTCCAAAACTTCTCTCTCATTAATGGCGATCATGCAGCTCAAACCACGACACAACTGTGTAGCCTACCTCACCAAATCGCCTTTCTGGACAAAGTTCGATAACGCCATTGATATAATGGTCCAGTCACCCTACAAAAAGGCCTTCCTTCTAAATCCCACCATTCATGCCGAATCCCTTCACCAGTTTTGGACGAACGTCACCATTACCACTGGGGAGAACAACACCGAGTCTCTCCAGTTGGACGTCACCAACCATCAAGTGGTCATCACTCCGGCAATCTTACGCCAAACCCTTAACCTGGATGATGCCACTTTTCCCGCTGGGTATCCAAAGGGCACAACTGATTTATCCTTTGCCCACCATGGATATCAGGGAAATCTTAGCGCCTCTACCATCCTAAAGAAACATTTCCATGATGCTGAACGTCTTATTTTTCACATGGTGAATGTTTGCTTGGCTCCGAAGACTTCCTCTTGGGATCAAATGTCTACCAGGTGGTAGCAGGTATTATTCTCTATCCTTGAGCAACAGAACTTAAACTTTTCAGAAATCATTTTTCTTGAACTTAAGGATATGGCCTCAAAATCAATTTCTAACCGCTGGATATTATATCCTCGGTTCATTATGGCTATAATAGAGAATCAGCTGCAAGCTGAGGGACTTGTTGGCCTTGGAGTCCCTGCAACGGCTCTATTGCCTGAAGTATGCTCCAGGCACAACTCTGACCACACACTGAACCAGGCTGCCAAACTGCGAAAACCCAGGCAGTTGGAACCCACAGCAACCACCTCCAGAACCAGAGTCCCCACCAAACTAAATCCAAAAAGCCAAAAATGGCTACTCAGGGAGATGAGTCCCCTGACGATGCCCCTGTACCACAAACGCAGGAAACACATACTGGTATTAACCACCCAGTTGTGTCAAAGACTTAACCAACCACAGCGCACAGGTATCCTCTCAAAAGGATCCTGTTGCAACCAATATTGGGGAACCCACACTGCTGGAACCTATCTCACTTGAGGGGGTTGCCATTGAAGTGCACCATTCACCCCGGGTGCAATCCGCTTCTACCCAATCACCACATGCAACCGCCCCCCAAAGTCCTACATTAATTGTTGCACAAGTGCTGAGTCAGTTGCACTCCTCACCCCCTCCCCAGATACCAATTACAACTGGGCATACCTCTACCATTAAGGGGGAGGATCAAAGTGAATCTGATAACCCATAGCATAGGCAACTGCTGATGAAGGACGTAGTATTGAGGCAGGAAGTCCCTAGTTCCAAGACAAAGAGGCACATGCTACAACTGATCTACACTCAGCACATGTTCATCCTGATTCTATCAGGAGGTCAGGTGATTCAATACCCACTGATGATGACCTGGGCTTCTTTTATGATGTTTTAGCCCAAAACACCATCCTGGAAGAGGAGGTGAGCAGACTCAAAGAGCTGCTTGCCAAAACTTCTGAGGATCAAAGACCATCTGCCTCTCAAACACCACAGATGGCACCTTCATCTGAAGGTCTCCTAAACACAGAGCCTCTCCCAAATTCTTAGCCATCTGCCTCTGCTTCTGGCACTATTTCTCAGGAACAGAACACCCCTAAGCAAATAGCTGCTATCTTTCAAAACTCCTTACCTCTCATCACACCCATAATCACTGATATAGTGATCAAAACCCTTGATAAGAGGCTTCCCTCAATTATACAACCCTTGATAGAGGACGTTGTCAGCAAAAAGCTTTCTGACAATCAAACCCTTACAACCAATGCAACCAAAAAGGGGGAGATTCAGTCAGTGAAAGCAAAAAAGGAAGAGGAGTGCAGAGAAGAAAGAGAAAGAAAAAGAGACAGAAGTGGTAAATGAGGAGGAGTTGGTTGGAGAGACCGAAAAGGAGAAGGAGAAGGAAAAGGAAAATGCCTTGGAGCTAATGGTGAAAGAGGCTGATGCCGAACACAGCAGATCAATGGATAACATCATTGATCAATTGTTTAGGCAAGGCCATGACACTGAAACAACTTGACTCTGAAATCAGAAAATTAGAGATTGAAGAAATCCAATCTAGATGGGCAAGTTATGATGTGTTAGAAAGAGAAAGGCTGGAGATCATGATCAGATTTATAGCGATGTATCTTGGCAGATGATCGAAATCAAGGCTTGGTCCAGGGACAGCATCTTGGCAATAACCACCAAGATCTGTTCGTCTGAAGTATACACCAAAGGACTTGTTATTGAAGCTTTAAATGAAGCGGGTGCTGGGAGCAGGACTGAACTAGCCAAGCAATCTAAAGCCACACTCACCTAAAAAATGCTAGAACAGCCTGTCAACATTCCCACACCAAAACCACCAAAACAACCACCCACTAAAACAATCCCTTTACCCTAAAAACCACCAAAAACACAACCCACCAAACCAACTCCCTCACCCTCAAAACCAATAGCCGATGATGTACCCCAGAAGAAGAAGAGAAGGGTATTGAGGCTAGAAGATAATGAAGAAGATGATGATGAAGATAGGCTGCCACTCTTAGCTGTTATGCAGTTGCCGAAGGCCATAAGTCACTCCCCAACAATTACTCCTGAAACCCAAAGACAAATTGTGAAAGTGAAGCTAGAAGAAGAAGAACTTCATAAACAACACGATGAGCAATTGTTGAGGAGGGTTGACAAAGCTTATGCAGCCACATCTTCTATCATCAACATGAAGAAGCAAGCTCTTAGATTATACACTCTTAAGCATACATTTCAATATCAAAAGGAGAGAGTAAGGATTTGGCCTGATCCCAGGGTGTCTCACAGGGTTCACAAGAAAAACATTCCACAGAGATACATTGGCCAGGTGAAAAAGATTGTAGATGAAGTGATCTCCCTGGTCTTTGTAGTATCACCCTGGGAAATCCTAGAAGACTTCAAGAAAGCTTATCAAGCTAACCAAACCCCATAGAAGATGCTTGAAAATAAAATGGTGAAAAAGGGGTTAGTTTATAAGAGGCTTGAAGAAGTCAGAAAGAATGAGCTCCAGTTGTTTCTAGAGGGTAATCACCCTGATGAATTTGCTAATAGAATAATAACAACTTTGGAGCTAAAGAATGGGAAACAGGTCAAATACCTATCTGAGTACTATGGGCCTGAATCATTATTTGAAGGAGGTGCTGAAGAGCTGACCATGGAGGAACAAATTACCTTCCTTGAGGCCTACACAAGAAAGTCATACAGACTCATAGTAGGGAAGTAGATCTCATGGATGGGGTAACAACTCTGTGTCCAGTTCCCCAAGACAGAGTTCCCATTCATACTTTGCCAAACAAATCATTGAGACTTCTTCCCAGGCCTGTGCTTAAAAGGGTCACTTCTGAGCTGATCTAGAAGACAAAAAGACCAATCATTCTGCCATAATAAGTGGGACATCTTCAATAAGTTTAGACGTTTTGGCTGCATTGGTTCAGGGGGAGTTTGTTGGACCAAAAGAACCAATGAGCCGGATCAGAAAAACCTCTAAGTCCCACGGACATCACAACAACTGCTGAAGACTTGATCAACTGTTTCACAAAGTTTGAAGACAACACCTGATGTACAAGTACTGAAGACTTCAACAGCTGAAGACCAATGTCTGAAGACAACAGCTGAAGTACAAGTACTAAAGACCTCAACAACTAAAGATCAAAGCCTAAAGATCAACAGCTGAAGAACTAAAGTACTGAAGACTTCAACAGCTGAAGTACAAAGACTAAAGACAACAGCTGAAGACATCAGCTGAAGACAACAGCTGAAGATATCAGCTGAAGACAACAACTGAAGACATCAGCTGATGACAACAGCTGAAGACATCAGCTGATGACAAGAGCTGAAGTTCAAGTACAAGTACTGAAGCTTTCAGAGTTTGTTACAACAGCTGAAGAAACATTCTTCAGTTGTTGTGATGGTTTAGTTTCAATAGTTTCTTTTCTGTAGTTGTAGTGATACTTAACACTTAGTATTTTGTAAGGAGATGGCAGCTGTTTGACATCTTCAGTAGTTGTGTTAACTATCAGTAGTTTGAATAATTCTGTTAGATGTCACTATCAAGTGACATCAGCAGACGTCACATCTCCTATATAAGAGATGTTGACCTAATTGTATGTGTGACATTCTGTTAGCACGAAAGCATATATTGAATGAAATATATTTTGCAGAATTCTCTTTGTCTATAACCGTTTGTTCTTATTTTGAATATGTTTTATGTTCTTGTGAATTTGCTAATTCATTGTTTGTTCATCGCTGCTATACTCTCAAATCAATCAAACGTAGATCACTGATCTTAACATATGCAGATTCTTAGAACCATGATAAGTCCAAGATCTGTCAAAATTGGGAAACATGTATCACTTGTGACATACAAGTTAATCCAAGCAACAATTGACAACTTCAACAGTCAACTTCATAAGAAAAATCAATCAAGGACAAATCTTCATAAGATGAATAATCAATTCAATCACATTAACTTTTGATTAAGTTCAAAAGTTAATGCAGGTAAGTGCATTGGTTAATGCGGGTGAAGGTAACCCATGCATGTAACTAATGTGGGTAACAGTATATTTTAAAGTGCAACTAATGCGGACAATGATTTTACTATACCGCATTAGTGTGTGAAGTAAATGTGGATTTTACTCTACCACATTTGCCACAATAGTCAAATGCGGATGAACATCTCTCTATCGCATTTGCTACAGTGCAATGTTGACCAAGTGTTGTCAACCGCATTTGGTGTGGTCACACAAATGCTGATTGACTTTGTTCTATCGCATTTGCTACTCTGTACAAATACGGATAGGATGAAACAAGTAACAACTCTACTGCATTTGTTATAGTGTGTTAATGCTGATGAACATAATCACAAGTTATTCTTCCGCATTTACTACAGCACAAATGCAGATAGTCAAAGTTTTCAAGTTCAAACTTCTGCATTTGCAACAGTACACAAATGCGGAAAGAATAAGTAATAAGAAACAAAACTTCTGCATTTACAACAGTAACCAAATGCGGATAGTCAAAGTCCAAAAGTTTGTCTTCCGTATTTGCTATAGTTAACAAATGCGGATGACCAAAAGTCAAAAAATTAACCCTTCCGCATTTGCTATAGCGGTGACGGCATTTGCTCTTAAACTTGTAAAATCTTTCAAAATGCATTATTTGACTATTTAAAGGAATTCAAACGAGTCATTAATACTTTTCAAATTCGAGATACTTTATAGTGCGACAAGCGCAAAAGCACAGTACACCATCTTCGATCATTATCATCATAAACAATGAAAGATTTTCGTGTGATTCTACTCAATCGACTATGTTATCGATTCGGAAACCACATTTGTATCGGAAACAAGGTGAAATTCCATAAAAATTTAAATCAAGACCTAAGTTTCAGAATGTTAAACTTAAATCAATCAATGAACCAAGTGATAATGAAAAACACAAAAACATGTCTTATAGATGTAACATAATACACCTTTACACCTATAATGCGCATGCAACCAACAGAAATTCTTATCATCATGAAAAATCTTGACATTCATGTTAGTTGTATGAACAGAGCATGATGAAAAATGAAGCATTTGTAACAAATCAATGAAACAATATCTCATTAATGGTTCAAACATAGAAACAATGATGTCGAATAACAAACTCACCATTTGATATGAAAACAACGCAACAGAAATGACAATCATTCATCCTTGTCCATTTAAAGTCAAACTGATAACTAACACACATGTCTCTTGTGTAGATTACATGGCAAATCTTACATGGAGCAAGCTCCATAATGTCAGCGGTTATTTAAACTCTGATGTGCCTGAAGCTGAAGGACTTAGAGGTATGATCAGATTCTTATGTACCACAAGGGTAGCCTATGCTATCACTGTGAGACCCACAATCTGTAAGAATCTCATCAGGTCCTTCTGGAACTCAGCTGAAGTAGTTGAAGCTGATGACGTTAAAACATTAACTGGGAGAATCAACAATGATCTCACTTTGAGTATCACTGAAGTGTCTATTAGAAGATGCTTACAATTTGGTGATGATGCTAATTCTCCTCTGGAACTAGATGATGAAAAAATAACCACATTTTTTGTTGAAATGGTTATGAAGGAGGATATGAAGCAAAACAAATTGTTAAAGGATTAGTTGATCTACTTTGGAGATTCCTAATTCATATGTTTCCACACTGTCTGTCCAGAGAAAACTAGATGGAATGACATTCCAGTCCTCACATCCTCTACAATCTATTCTCTCTGCACCAACAGGCCATTTAATATGTCTACATATGTTTTCAATGGTCTGATTTCAAACATTCAAGAAGGGAGAAGATACAAGTTCCTGATGTATCCAAGATTCATTCAATGCCTAATCAACGAATCATTCCCTGATATTTCTAATGAACCAGTGCTTGATATTCCTCACTATGATGCAAGATCCTACAAATACATTAAGAAGATGGACCCAAGAAACTTTTACAGTGGTGTTCACAACCAACACCACAAACAACTCCACAACCAAGAAGGTCAAGCACAAGCACAACCATCACCACAACCATCACCACAACCAATTCCATAACCAACACCACAACCATCACCACAACCATCACCACAACCAACTCCACAACAAACACCACAACCATTACCACAACCAACTCCACAACCAACACCACAACCATCACCACAACCAACACCACAACCATCACCACAACCTTCACCGTAACCAACTCCACAACCAACACCACAAAAAACCCCTCAACCTTCACCAATATCACCTCATCATCACTCACCAATATCACCTCATCATCACTCACCTATATCACCTCATCATCACTCTCTAATATCACCACCACATCAATCACCGACATCACCATACCAACCTTTGCCATCCCATGATCACCCTACTAAAGTTGAAGGATCAACTAGTGTTTCTAAATCATCCAAATCATCTTATGATGAGGAGGATCATCATACTCAAATGCCTGCAATAGAGCAACTTCTGAGACTGCTCGCTTACAGAGCTTTGCTGAATCAAATGTGAATAGGCCTGATGAAAAGGATGAGTTGATAACTAAACTGTTGCAAAAGGTTGAAAGAATGGAGAGAATACTAAACAGAAGGGCCAAATAATTGATGACAGAATTCTGGAACTTGATGAAAAGGAGCACGAGCTGAAAGATATCAAAGAAAAACATCAAGCTGAAATGAAGGAGAAAGAAAAGGAAATTGAAACTTTAAATGCTGCACTAAATCATTCAAGAGAAGAAGTCAGTGGACATGTTGACACTCTTGCAATTTAAAGAATAGCAGTGGAAGAACAAGAGAACATTATAGAAGAACAAGCTGAAATCATATCTAATGTTGAATAAGAAATTGATAGAAACAACAAAAGTATCTCTGAACTTGAGCTGATAATTGAGATTCAAAGAAGTGGAGTGGATGATGATAAGCAAGATGAACAAGAAGAAAAGGTTGATGATGAAGAACAAGAAAAGGTTGATAAGCATGATGAACAAAGTCTAGAAATGGTGGAATATTTTGGAAAAACCTATGTTGTTCACACTGAGAAAGCTGAATTTAAGGACCTTTTTAGTGCTTTAGACAGCTTCACATTTGAAGAAGTCAGTGTAGATGATGACTTTTAGGATTTTGTAAACAATCAAAGAACTGATTCTGATCCTATTGTATTCATCCTAAATCTCCAGTTCCCTTGGAGAAAGAGCTAAGCATGCAGATTGTCCCTGTAGTGTCATTAACTGAAGAACAAAAGGAAAAGATAAGAGAAATGTGTGGAAAAGAAAAAGAAATAGAAAAGGAGAAGGAGAAAATAAAAATGAATGATGAAGAACAAACCACACCCAAGAAAATGTATGAAGTGATTGAAAAGGGTGAAACTTCAAGTCCACAACTTCAAACATATTCAAGAAAAAAGAAAATATATAGCTGAAAAAGCTAAGGGTAAAAGGCCAGTCATTGAAGAAGAAAGTGTTAAGAAGAAGAAAGATGATCCAAGAAGCCTAGCTGCTATTGCTGAATTTCTTGAAGAACATGAGCATGCTGAGGCTCAGTTAAAGAAAAAATCTATTATCATTGATCTAGAAGAGGGAGAGATAGTTAGTGCATATGATGTTGAAAAGGATGTTCATATGGATAGTCCTATGAAAACAGAACAAACAGTGGAAGAAATGGTGTCAAAAGCCCAAACTGATGACTTAATGATCAAAGCTATGTTTCAGATCAATCAAGGGTATGATCCAGATGAAGTATTGGAATGACATATGATGGAATGAAGAAAGAGGAAGATATAGTGAAAAGGCTGCTTGATCCAAATATTGAAACAGAATATGAAAAAGCTACACCAAAGATGCTCCAATGCATAAAGAGTCTTCTATGAAGAAACCAAACGGGTATGAGAGACCATTGCCAAGAAAGTCTCCCCTATCCAAGCTGTCTTCAATGAAGAAATCATCCCCAACTCATGAACCACTATTTCCTGATCGTTATAGTATGACAGATAAGGAAATAAAGGATTACCTCACCAGTCAAGGCTTTAGCAAAAGAAAATTGGCAAACATGAAGACTAATTCACTAAAAGCTACAACACTTAAAGTGATAAATGATAAGAAAGAAAAGTTAAAGCAGTTAGAAGAAGAAGTGCTCAATAAGAAGCCAAGATCAAGAGTTTCTGCACATGACATGAATCTTACTCATAAAGATCAGGACTATCTTGCACTGTTATTCATAAATATCTAGAGTGGTTTGTTGAACCCTCCCAACTGAAACTTCAGGAAGGATTGACCACAACTGAGATGATCAAAGGAATATCTACTCCAAAAGGCAAAACAGACCAGAAAATTATTGCCTGGAAGTATGACAGTTCATGGAATATGTTTATGGTTAAAAGGATCTCTGGTCTAGTGCATTTTTTGACAGAGTACTCTACTCTGGTGAATGCACTTGAGATTCATGACCTAAAAGAACTATCTAATCTGGAAACCATAATGCCATGTTTAGAGGATATGAATTTGAAGGAATACTCAAAATGTTAAAAAGAACCAACAACTTCAAATGTTTGAAAGCAACATGTATGATAAAAGACAAAACATTCAAGAATCCTCTGGAAATGAAACAAACAAAACCAGCTAAAGAAATAGTGTTCCTGAACTTAGAGTGAAACCTACTGAATCATTGAAAAGAAAAATGGTAGTTGGTACACATTCCTCAACACCAATCTCAAATGTTTATTATGATGAGAAGACCTATGAATTGGTGATTGAGAAGAAACTGGGGAGGCAAAGATGGTGCTGAAATCAGATGATACAGTGGATATGAAGTGAGACTACTCGATCAATCTACATTCAATACATATACACAAGGCACTTTAGAGAGATATCAAACAAATTGGGTCAAGAAGATCTACATTTCTTTCTAAAGTGTATCAAATTATTGAAGATGGCTTATGATCAGATAGTGCTCAGAGGGAGAAAAGGAAGAAGATGAAGACAACTTTACAGTTGAGCAACATTGTCAAACTTGAGGTTGATGTAGATGGTTCTCTCTTGATTCACAGGGATGGGCTGTCAACAGTGTCTATTTGGGAACCAATTTCTCTAAAGAAGCTACCACTTGAAGCCATTCATGATATAAGCAGAATGAAGATTCATGTACTAAGCAAGGACAAAATGTCAGATGGTCATGATTTTGTCAACATGATCAAGGCAATTTTGGATCAAAGACAAGCATCACCTTTTACACCACCAAAAGACCCAGCAGGATCATCACAACATCAATCAGCTCCCAAACATTGAGAAAAACTAGGCTGTATAATCCTTAGGGGAGTATTCATGCACCTTAAAAGGATCATACATGCCAACTCAATGGGTGATTTGATGATTGCTCTGCTGGAATCCCTCAAGTCCAAGAAGAAATGCGAATGAAATTCTACTAAGGAAAAGAACAAGTGTTGTCTTCCGCATTTGTCAATGTGGAAGACATAATGCTAATGCGGACAAGAATTTACTCTTCCACATTGATTAATGCGGATGACTAAAACTTAATGCGGACAAGACTTTGCTCATCCACATTTGACAAATGCGGATGACCAAACAAATGCGCATAAGTATTTGTTCATCCGCATTAACCAATGCGGATGACCAACATACTAATGTGGATGATCAAGTGAAGAAGTGCTAATCAAGTTAACTCTACCGCATTTGTCAATGCGGATCAACAAGCAAAGATGAGGATGAAGACTTAGACTAGATCTGATGTAATAGGTCAGGGGTAGTTTAGTCATTTTGTAAAGGGCATATTGTTTGCCTATAAATAGAATAGATACCTCGTACATGAGGTGACGGCTGATAGATAGATAATTTTTGTTATAATTATTCTATGTAATTTATCAACTTTCATATATACAATATAGAGGCATTTATGAGTAATTTTCTTGCATTAAATGTTCTTTGATTGTTTGTTTCCGCCATTCAATCACTGACTTGATTACCATATTCGATTCACAGTAAGAATCTCACTTTTACTCAATTCCAGTCACATTCCAATCATTTGTGACTTTCCCGACGTGTTCCTTAAAGATCTACCTAGTCTTCCTCCAGCTCGTTCTATTGATTTTGGATTGATCTCATACTCGGTGCTATCCGTGTTGCTAAATGTCCCTGCAAATTCGCACCCTTAGAAATGCAAGAGTTAGCTAGTCAACTTCAAGATTTGGTTAACAAAGCATTTATATGTCCTAGCTCATCCCCTTGGGGTTCTCCAATCCTTTTTGTAAAAAAAAGGACGGTTCATTCTACATGTGCATTGATTATTGTGAGCTTAATAAATTACTGTCAAAAACCGTTATCCTCTTCCTCGTGTCGATGACCTCTTTCACCACTTCAAGGAGCACTTGTTTCTCAAAAATTGACTTACGATCTGGTTATCATGAGCTTCAAATCCGTGAAGAAGATATTCGAAAAAGATCATTCCGCACAAGGTATGGTCATTACGAGTTCATGGTTATTCCTTTTGGTTTGACCAATGCATCTGCAGCCTTTATGGACTTGATGAGCCGAATGTGTAGACCTTACTTGGATCATTTTGTAATTGTGTTCATTGACGATATTCCAATCTATTCTAAGACCAAATCCAAAGATGAATGACCCTTTCGTTTGATCTTGGAACTTCTTCGAGCCGAACGACTTTACACCAAATTCTCCAAAGTGAATTTTTGTTGAAAGAAATTCAATTCCTTGCTCACATCATAAGCAAAAATGGCATTTATGTTGATCCAGCCAAAATCGGGTTCTCAAGGGTGGATTGCTCTAAAATCCCCTACCGAAGTACGTTCTTTTTTCTGATTGGTGGGTTACTACCGTTGATTCATCTCCAACTTTTCAAAAATCGCCATACCCTCACCTCTTTGAACCAAAAAGATAAACCTTTTGTTTGGGGTCCCAAACAAGTGGAATCCTTTCAAACCCTCAAGCGTATGCTTTGTGACGCACCCATCTTAACCCTTCCCGATGGAAACGACGATTTTGTGGTTTATTATGATGCTTCTAATCAAGGTCTCGGTTGTGTCCTTATGCAACGAGGCAAGGTTATCACTTATGCATCGAGACAACTGAAAACCCACGAGAAGAACTACAATACCCATGATCTTGAACTCGGAGCTATTGTTTTCGCTTTAAATATTGGAGGCACTACCTTTATGGTACTCAATGTGTGGTCTTCACCGACCATAAGAGTCTCCAACATATCTTTAATCAAAAGGATCTCAACATTCGTCAATGATGATGGGTTGAATTGTTGAACGAATATGATTGTGAAATTCATTACCACCCCGGAAAAGCAAATGTCATGGTCGATGCTCTTAGCCGAAAGAGTCATGTCAATGCTCATAGCATTTGTGTAACCAATCATCTTCATTGTTTGCAAATCCAAAGCGACATTCAAACCCGAATTCGTGAAGCCCAAAACTCATCGGTTGTCAAAAACAATTTGTATAACGAGATGCAATGTGGTGTTGAAGACCATCTTGATTCTAAATCTAATGGAATTCTCCATTACCTCGATCATATATGGATTTCAAACCATGTGAACCTTCGTACTCTTGTAATGAATGAAGCGCATAAATCACGATATTCCATTCACCTTGGTGAAGACAAGTCATATCAAGATCTTCGTCGTACTTATTGGTGGCTGGGCATGAAAATGGATATCGCTCTTTTCATGGCCAAATGCCTCACTTGTTCAAAAGTAATGACCGAAAACCAACGACCCTCTAGTTTACTTGAGCAACCTGAAATACTGAGGTGGATGTGGGAAAGTATCGCAATGTATTTTATCACCAAACTTCCCTAAACATCTTCCGGGAATGACAGTATTTGGGTAATTATCGATTGATTAACCAAATCAGCTCATTTCCTTCCCATTCGTGAAGACTACTCCGTTGAAAATATAGCTCGTATCTACACTTCTGAAATCATTAGCCGTCATGGTATCCCTCTGGATATCATCTCTGATCATGATGGTCTATTCACTTTCCGTTTTTGGAGAACTTTTCAGTTAGCTTGGGCACTCAACTCAATCTTAGTACGACTTTTCATCCTCCAACTGATGGACAAACTGAACGTAATATCCAAACTCTCGAAGATATGCTTCGATCAAGTGTTATCGATTTTGGTGGCAACTAGGATGTACACCTACCATTGGTCGAATTTTCGTACAATAATAGTTATCACTCTAGTATCGAATTGCACCATTTGAAGCTCTTTATGGTCGCAAATGTCGTTCACCTATTTATTGGCATGAGATTGATGAGGCACAAGTCACTGGTCCCGAAATCATTAAAGAGACAACGGATAAAATCTTGCAAGTTCACGATAACTTACTTGCTGCAAGAACCGACAAAAGAGTTACGCCGATAAACAGCGTAAGCTCTTGGAATTCAATGTTGGTGATCTTGTACTTCTCAAGGTATCTCCTTCGAAAGGAGTAGTACGCTTTGGTAAGAAAGGAAAACTTGCTCCATGATATGTAGGTCCTTTCAAGATCTTGAAAGAATTGGTAAGGTGTCATACCGACTTGATCTACCACAAGAACTATGCAACGTTCACCCATTTTCCATGTCTCTAATCTCAAAAAGTGCCTAGCTAACGAAGAACTTCAAATTTCGCTTGACGACATACGTGTTGACGATAGCATGCATTTTTTTGAGAAACCTGTTGAAATCATGGATTGTGGAATGAAGCAACTCAAACAAAGTCATATTCCAATTATTAAGGTGCATTAGGAAGGAACACGTGGTACAAAATTTACTTGGGAAAGTGAAGATCAATTCAAGATCAAGTACCCGCATCTTTTCCCAGAACCCTCTTCTAAATGAATTTCGGGACGAAATTCACTAATGTAGGGGAGGCTGTAATGTTCTGCATTTTACATTTATATATTTTAAATGTAATATTACTCCTTGTTCAATCATTGTAATCTTAAGACTTGATCATAGTTGTTAGGGGACCGTGTATGTACGGAGTACTAAATGATAATACATGAAACCAGATCAAATAGTGTAGAATCCTAATTGATTGGCGATCCAATTAGCGAGAATGTAGTCCCGATCAATCTAACGATTAATGAAACGTTAAGAATGCTTACAATAAGATCAACCGCGTACTATGAACTTGGAACAGGCTTTCTGGAGGCTCTGTACTGCTATGGTACAAGTATGTGTTCAAGTGTTTTCGAATTGCTATGTTTTCCCCGAATTAAGTGGTATTTATAGGTTAGAGTTTTCCAATCATACGAGTGAACCATTAGCATGGTTCAGTGGTGCAACTGAATCATGCGATTGATCCATACGCATGACTGAAGGTTCAGTCGTGCGACTGAGTCAATCTTATGTCTCAATCGTGCGACTGAGTCAATCTTATGTCTCAATCGTGCGACTGAGTCAATCTTATGTCTCAATGGTGCGACTGATCCAATCTCCTGGTTCAGTCGTGTGACTAGTCCATTATCATGAAGAATTCATGTGTATGGTCCATTAGCATGGTCCATTCGCATGAAGACTTCATACGATTAAGTTTAAACACGTTTCTCAATCATTATTGACTAAGAACTATGCATAACAACCCCAAAACTATATAGTTAGTTCATTATTCTTTAAAACACAATAATACAATGAAATATTAAACATATAAGCATTAACCACATATTATATTTCATTGAACTCATTCATTACATATGTGTAAGACATGATAGGAATTTACATTAAGCTCATAAACTAGGTACATATGTATCAACAATAGTGGCCACTTGTACAATGTGTAGACATCTAGAACAAAGACACGTTGCATACATGATATCTAGAACAAAGACATGTTGCACACATGACATCAAGATGAGACGCTGTGAGATAGATAATGGATCCAATCATTCCTCTATACATTGTAGCATCAACCAGATCACCATTTTTGTCGGGTGCCACATCATGGTTCGTGGCAAGTGGAGTTCTAGTAGCTGAAGCATTCTCCATGTCAAACCAACTGAGGATGTCCCTTACATATTTTGTCTGATGCAGGAAGATTCCTTTTGGTGTATGATCCACCTGTAATCCTAAGAAGAACTTCATCTCTCCCATTGCACTCATCTCAAATAATTACAAATTTAAATTCTTTACATAACTCTTCGTTTTTGGAACCAAAGATTATGTCATCAATATAAATCTGTACTAGCATAAGTTGCCATCCTTTTCTTTGATAAATAGTGTACAGTCAATGACTCCGCTGCGAAAGCCGTGTTTCACCAGATGAGTTGGGAGTTTCTCATACCATGCTCTGGGGGCTTGATGGAGCCCATAGAGAGCCTTATCAAAATTGTAAACTCTGTCCCGATGAGAAGGACCCTCAAATCCTTCGGGTTGACTGACATACACTGTCTCACGGATTTCACCATGAAGGAATGCACTCTTGACATCTAGCTGATAAACTTTGATCTTCTTGTAACATGCATAGGCTAGGAAGATACGCATTGCTTCCATTCTAGCCATAGGTGCAAACACGTCATTGTAATCAATTCCTTCGACTTGTCTAAAACCTTGAACGACAAGTCGAGCCTTGTTTCTAATTATGACCCCTTGGTCATCTTTCTTGCACTTCAAGACCCATTTAGTGCCAATTACTTTAGCACCTTTTGGTCTATCCACCAGTGTCCATACTCCTAGCTTCTTGAATTGAATGAGTTCTTCTAGCATGGCACTAACCCATGCCATATCGTTTAAGGCCTCATTTACATATCTTGGCTAAAATTGAGACACAAACATTGATAAGCACCATCGTGAAGATAGCCTTTTTCCATGACTGCGGCATAATCAGCTGAGTATAGCTGATTTCTTTTCAATACTCCCGATTGTACACCCCTATGACGTTGTCCAACGGATGATATACATTTAGCCGTGAAACAGGAGTGGTGGGAATAACTACTTCCTGATCCAAATTTGGAATTCCTTGTTCAATATCTGTAGTCGTTGGAGTGCGAGGTTCCGAAGTGTCAGTGGCATCAACATCTGATGCTTGTGTACTTTTAGTAGCAGAACCTGTTCCTCATAATCCACCTGTTCAGTCTCTACTTCATCGTCAGAGGAGGAGTCACTTACATCAACTGCTCCCCCTAAATGACTAGAAGATTCACCTTATGAACCTGATGTTGTCGAGTCTAGTGACAGTGAGTTTAAGACATCATACATCATTTTGGTCGATAACTCATCATCAGGAAGGGAGAGAGGGACGTTGAAGGGCTTAAAGAATCCATCATAATCGAAGAAGAATGCTAGTCCCTATCCAGCAAGGGGGGTGGTGTATCTTTGAACATCAACATTGCACCACACTTCTACTCGCCCGTTGAGTTGTTGTAAACTCTCTTATTCGGTATGTTGTATCGTAGAAAAATCCCTTCTTCAGCCTTTGTCACTGAACTTCCCTAACTGAGTTTTCTTCAGTAGCGTGCATGGTGCGCCAAGTGGTTCGAGGTACTCCAGATTAGGTTTACGCACTGGAGAAACTCATAACATATTATACCATGATGTTTAACCACCAAGACTCGATAGTTGGATGGGCAGGTTCGAGTAGGCTAGCATCATTCTTGTTGTCTCTATCAAGCTCCTGTTCTTTCGTTCAGCAACTCCGTTCATTTGTGGAGTGTAGGAAGATGTGAACTGTTGTACTATTCCTTTCTTTTTACAGATTGCCTCCATCCGCTGATTCTTGAACTCCGTGTCGTTGTTTGAACGAATCTATCTCACTTTCAGCTTGTAGAGAGATTCTAATGTAGTGACAAGTTGTTTGAAGATTCAAATGTCTCTGATTTGGATTTCAAAAATATTACCCAAGAGAATCTGGAGTAATCATCAGTGACTACATAACAATACAAATCACCAACGATGCCCTTGGTGCTCACAGAACAAAACAGATCCATGTGTAGGGGTTCGCGAGGCAATTAAATGGAATTTAGTTTCTTTGCCTTGTGCGACTTCTTGGTTTGTTTACCTTTCTTACACGCTACACAAAAATCCAGAAATTGAAAATTCTTGACGTTTACTCCATTCACTAAATCATTCTGGATCAAACGATTCATCTTTTATGGATTTATGTGTCCCATTCTCTTATGCTAGGAGATTGAGTCCCTCCCAGTTGCCTTTTACAAGAAGTATTGAACTTGATGATCGGTTGTGGAGGCCTTTGATAGATCCCAGACATATAAATTATTATCTTGAAGCTGACATTAAGATTTGATCCTCCGGGATAACGTAATCCTTCTTCCATACATAGCACTTCTCGTTGTCAAAAACAACTTTGAATCCTTTGTCACATATCTGGGATACTAAAAGAAAGTTGTTCTCTAGTTGTTGAATGTAGTTTAACTTATCAACTTTACTTTCTGGTTTCCCACTTCGCCTTGAGCGGTGATGTATCCTCCTTTATTTCTAACAATGATACATGACCCCCTTTAATTTGTTGACATTTGAAAGGAGAGACAAATCCCGGTCATGTGCCTAGACTCCCCACTATCAACAATCCAGGTGTTTGTGATAGCATGTCATGGACACCCTGCACATTCAGAGCAAATTATCAGTTTAGGTTTGGGACCCAAGCCTTAACTGGCTTGAGTAACCCAAAGGAATCACACATCATGAACTCAACCCATTGTCCATTTAAGGGTGAGGGCATATCATTCTTCTTCTTGTTCTTATGATCAAACACTAGACTTGACTTTTCTTTCCATAAGCTAGTTTTATGTAAGGCTTGTTTGTGATAAATAGACGACTGGCTTACAGTTTGAACTTTAGGTTCATTAATTCTTTTTGGTGGAGTAATAGAACTCCTTTTTAAAGAACTTGGTTTAGTATCATAAAGTTTAGTTTTCATTCTTAGTGTCTGATAATAAGTACAATTAGAAGAGATGTGTCCACTCTTTCCACAACCGTAGCATGATCTACCTTCTACATGTTGAGGAAACGTTTTATGTGGGGTTGAGTATGTTACTGGGGTGACGTGTGTCTGGTTGGATTTAATCACTTCTCGTTTAGATGTATCATCTTTATTAACAAAATTAATTTTTTTGACGTTTTTAACATCTTTAACATGCCCTTTGGTTTGACTTTGATGACTAGCATGTTTATGGTTAACTGATTTATCAGTTTGGGTTCTGAGATAGACTTTGGTGACCTGACCATACATTAACCCTTTTAAATTCGTCATTTAAATTTTGAACAGGCCTCTTGCCTTTTGATTTCAAGTTGGTCACCTTATTTTTAGTGACAGATTCCATCTGTTTACCTGTGGAATCAGGATCACTAACCAAAGGAGTGGACAACACATGATCCTTGATTGGGTTGTTATTTAGAGGTCTACATTTTGAATTTAGCAAGATCTCATGTGGTGGTGGAACTACTTTGTATCCCAACCCTTCCCCGTTATTTCATTCTTTCACTAAGTGTTGAACTACGTGAGAAAAACTGGTCCAACTGTGCAGTTTTTGTTTTAATGAATTCACTTTGACTTCTAAAACCGATTTTTCTTTCTTTGTTTCTCTCAAAGTATTTAAATAAAACTTTATATCATTAGCTTGATTAAAAGCAACAACCTCAGTTTTCCTTAGTTGTTTACCTAAAAGTTCTATTTTTTCTTTATAACTACACTCATTTTGTTTCAAAATATGATTTGCTTCTATGCATAGTTGTAAGTCATTTACTAAGCTATCATTATGGTCTAATAACCTAGAAAATTTTAAATCTATGCTTTCTCTAAATTTTTACATTCAATACAAGCTTGATTTTCAAAGAGTTGGTCTTTTGTAATTACCTGTGAAGACTCGATTGAATCAGCCATCAATGCAGAGTTTGAATCTTCGAATGCTGGAGATTCTGAACATGTCATTCTGAGTTCTTCTTCAATCAGGTGATCGACCACATTCACAACTTCTTTATTATCTGACGTAACTTGTTCAACTATGATTTCACCTTCACTAGCCGAGCCATCATCCAATCCCTCGACACATGCAATGTTTAATTCACCTGGAGACATAAAATTTAAGGTCCAATCCTGTCCTTCGTCACCTTGAGTAGTCAAGGCCTTTGTCTCTTTGCTTGATGATGTAGCTCCACTCGTGGGTTTGTCTTGATGGTTGAAGGATGAGAACGGATTCCCGTTACCTGTTTTGTTGGCTTCACATATTCGTGTTTGAAATGCCCCTTTTCTCCACAATTAAAGCAGGTAACTTTATGTGACACCCTACACATATCCCACATCGGCCGTGGACAGGAGAGATTCCTGGTTCATAAGGAATGTCTAGCCTCTAACATTAATAACACGTTTTGGGCGTATTGGCTGTGGATGAGAGGAGAACTTCATAGTTAAACGAGCTCAGGTGGGAGCAATCCAGGGATGGGTGACCTCCCTGGGAAGTTTTCACCCGGGCAACTAAAAGCAAATCCGTGAGCTCCTCGTGGGCAAAGGGAACAATATTGTTGATGCGAGGGGCCGGGTGTTACAGAATGGTATCAGAACCACTCTTGTGTCGTTCGGGGTGTGGGACATACCTCACCAAGGATGGTGACTTCTCGGGCTCATCGAGGACGATGAGTCCAAACAACGGTGCTTATGACACCCTACACGTATCCCACATCGGCCGTGGACAGGAGAGATTCCTAGTTCATAAGGAATGTCTAGCCTCTAACATCAACAACGCGTTTTGGGCGTATTGGCTATAGATGAGAGGAAAACTCCATAGTTAAGCGTGCTCAGGTGGGAGCAATCCAGGGATGGGTGACCTCCCTAGGAAGTTTTCACCCGGGCAACCAGAAGCAAATCCGTGAGCTCCTCATGGGCAAGGGGACAATATTGTTGATGCGAGTGGCCGAGTGTTACACTTTGGTTTTGTCAAAACCAAAGGTTTTGTCCTTTGTGGCTACCAAGTTTTGCCCTGTCTTTTTCACGAACTTTTTCGCCCTTCTGACATGTAACACTCATTTATTTATCTATTTTGAGGTCGACGAAGAAAGAAAAGAAATAAAGTCCAAAGTCGAGGGACCAAACACACCAACGAGGGAAAGTGGAAATGTGGTGATGTGTGTAGGGAGAGGGCAGCCATACTGTCCCCACACACTCACATCTCAGCCAAGAAAAAAGAGGAGAACAGAGAAAGGAAGAAAAGAGGAAGAAGTGTTGGTTTGGGTTGGTTCGAGTGGCCAAAATCATTGAGAAGCGAGTCAAATCGAAGCTCTACTCGTTGTGGTCGCTTGTGTGAGTTCTAGAACCCCTACTTTATACATTTTTGAATGATTTTGGGGTTGGAACACATCTAAAACCCTTTTTTCAAGTTTTTGGGTATAAACCTGTTTTTATGCGTATGTGTGTGTATGATGCGTTTAAAGTTTTGTTTACGTGCTTATGTGTGCTTGAATGGTGTTGTGGTATGCATCCCTAAGGTTTAGGTTGGTTGATTTGGGCTTAGAATAGGTTTTAGATGAGTTTGGAGGTCGAAAAGGGCAGTTTGCATTCGGTTGGAACAACATTCTGCATCAGCTAGGGCTAGGCAACCAACTGGAGAGCAAATGGAGGCCATACGGCCGATAGGGTGCGATTGGGGTCCATTCGCACGATTGAGGTCCATTCGCACGATTGAGGTCCATTCATACGATTGAAAGGCCAGTCGCATGGAGGTCATGCGATTGAAGGTCCAGTCGCATAAGTACTCATCCACATTAGTCCCATTCGCATGAGGTCCGTCCATATTAGTCCATTTGCAAGATTGGGTGTTCATTCACATGAGTGTTCATCCACATTTATTCATGTGTTCATTCACATGAGTGTTCATCCACATTGATTCATTCGCATGATGTTCAGTCGCATGGAGGCCATGCGACTGAAGGGTGTCCATACGCCTGAATAGGGCTGTTGCACCCGAGGAAAGTGTAGTTTGACTTTTGACTTTCAGGGGGGGAGTGCAGATGTAAGTTTTGATGTAAAGGTTCCGTAAGAGCATGTAAGATGATGATTGAGGCCTTAGAGTGCATGATGGGTATGATGATGATGTTGCATGTTATGTATGTATGATGTTGCCCTGTATGATAATGATGACTATAAATGATATTTTCCTTATTATGATGTATGTTTATCTTTCTTATGGCCTTACATGTCATGTTAATGAACGAATGAAGTATAATGTAACGTAAAGTGAAAGATAACGAAAGAGGAACATGAAATAAGAATCCATGCATTATTGAATGACGAATGAAGGGAGGAAAAGCTTGCAAGCACATATATGAGGTGAGCAACCCTGTTGTTGCAAGAGACTCGGATAGTGTGCAATTGTTGAGATTGCCTATGAGGTGAGCAACCCTATGGTTGCAACAGACTTGGATAGCGTGCTATCGTGAAGTTGCCATGAGGCGAGCAACCCTGTTGTTGCAAAAGACTCAGATAGCATGCTATTGTTGAGACTGGCAATGAGGTGACCAACCTATGGTTGCAACAAACTCGGATAGCATGCAATCGTTGGGATTGCTAATGAGGTCAGTGACCCTGTTGTTGTAACAGAATTGGGAGAACGAACGTATAGAATGAACGAAAGTTAACGAATGTAATAGAAGATAATAATTATATTATCTATGTGTACGTATGATGTATGATCACATGGAAGTAAAGTATGGTTTTTAATGATAGATAAATTATGTTTTATTATAAAACTAAAACGCACTCAGCAACGCTAACTTTTATGTGCTTCTAGTTGGTAGGTAATGATTGCTGAGGATGGCACGAGGCGGCTACTCGGCTCTTTTGGGATGGCATCCATGTTTATAATGCTTTTGTTATGTAAAGCAACTTGGGTATTGTAATCGAATTATGATGTATTATTTTGCAAAAGCTTTTATAATGAAATGAGATGTCAATTTTATCGTTTCCATTGCGATGTTTTATGAAAGTGAAATGTAATATTATGTTTTATGAGCGACGAGGATCCAACTGTAAGCGTCCCGGGAATGGGGCCTTACAAGTTGGTATCAGAGTCAAAGTATAAGTGAAATGGGTAACTTTTCAAAATAAACGTTAATTTAAACTGAGAATGGGACGGAAAGGGAATGGGATGCCAATCTGAGTAGTTGCATGCCATTAGGTATTTTCGTAAAGTTAACCGGTATTATGTGCGCATGGTACGTGGTTATGTGTTGTATGTAGATTTAAATACTGATGTAGTCAGGACAGGTAATGGTCGGGGTATGAAGAGTAAAGTAAGTAGCTAATCACAAATGGCCACTGTAATTAGGGACTTACTATACTTGACATAAACTGAGTTGTTCCCTTGAATGATCGTGTTGCTATTTGAATCTTTCAGTGTGCATGTTATAGCCGGTGGTAGATCTTCGAAGGCTTCACCGGGTGGAGGTCACGGTGTTGAACCGCGACCCAAGAGAGGGAGACCCAGTGTTAAGAAGGTGGTTCACGAAGAACCAGAGACCCCTCATCCGGAGGGTGGCGACGAGAGCACCAATCTGAGAGCCTTAGTAAAGGAGGCTGTGGTGGAAGAAGTTCATTAGGTCATGCAGACGATTCGACTGTCTGTGGTGACCAAAGTGATCAAGGAAGTAAGAGAAGGGGAAGAAAGGAAAGAAACACCTCGTGAGGACGGGAACAACTGGAGCCGGAAACGGTTCCCTCTGATGATGAGGAAGAGTAAGAAGAAGAGCCTGCGCCGGAGGCGGCACGAGGCTGTAACTATAGGGAATTTATGAGATGCAAGCCCCAAACTTTTGATGGAAATGGCACTGCTGCTACTGCTCACCGGTGGGTGAAGGAAATGGAGGTTGTTCTCGATATCAGTGAGTGCCAGGAAGACCAAAAGGTGAAGTTCACTACCCATTCTTTTGTGGACTCGGCTCTGTGCTGGTAGGACAATATAGTCCAAGCCGAGGGTAGCAGGGCCATCGGGAGGATGAGATGGTCTGAACTGAAAAAGTTGGTGATTGAGGAGTTTTGTCCTCATCAGGAAATGGACAAGGTCGAAAGGGAGTTCTTGCAATTGAAGGCGGGAACTATGACACACCAGCAGCACACCACGAAATTTAACGAGATGGCACGTCTGGTGCCGGATCAGGTGACACCTTTGTCATGAAAGATTTAAAGATACATTCAGGGTTTGCCAGCGGATATTCGTAGGAATATGATCGCTGCCTGACCGAGCATATTTAGGTGGGCTGTGGACTTGGCAGGGAGATTATATGATGAAAGGGTTGGGGTTGTAGTGGCTGAGGGTGGCAAGAAGAGCGGTGGTGACCAAAAGTGGTAGGGGAAGAGGTTTTCTAGGGGTGAGGCCTCAACGGGTAACAAGAAGGCACGGGTGACTTCCGTCATGTGGTCGTATCAAGTGCTGGCATAAAGAAGTGTGGTAGGTGCGGGAGAGAACATAACGGGGAATGTAGGCTAGGGTTGAATGTGTGCTTCAAATGTGGGATGCCGGGGCATATAGCCAAGGACTACCGTGCGGTCCGGTGCTTCAACTATGGTGAAGAGGGCCACATGAGTAGGGATTGCAAGAAGCCAAGGGCTGAGGGTTCCGAGGCGAAGAAGCTGGGGACTGAGGGACCAAGGACGAGCGCCAGGGCATTCACTATGACATAGGAGGAAGCTAGGACGGACCCTGATGTTGTGTCTGGTACGTTTCTAGTAAACCAAACTTTAGCTTTGGTGTTACTTGATTCTGGTGCCAGTAAAAGTTTTATTTCTGCTACTTTCTATGCAAAGTTGCCAGTTAGTAGTAGACGTGTTGATGCGCCCTTCGATGTAGAAACTGCCATAGGTAAGTCTACTAGGATTTCTGAGATGATAGAGAATTGTGACGTGGAACTTGAAGGTCATAAGTTTCCTGTTAGACCGTTTGTGATGACCTTAGGTGGTTTCGATGTGGTTCTTGGAATGGATTGGTTGGCGGACTTCGAGGCAAACATTCTGTGTCGCAAGAAGGTGATTCATTTGACAGCGTCTGACGGTAGTTCAGTGACAGTTTATGGTGATCGGGTTACTACGATTCCGAAAGTGATTTCGATGGCGGTGGCGGGAAAGAGTATGAGGCGTGGATGTAGTATCTACTTGGCCTATGTAAAGGATGTGGATATGCCAACACCACAACTGTCCGATGTACCGGTTGTGTGTGACTTTCCAGACATATTCCCAGAACACTTATCAGGAGTGCCACCTGACCGTGAGATCGAGTTCCAGATTGACTTGATACCGGGTGCCCAACCTATTGCCAAGGCACTGTATCGATGGCTCTGACGGAGATGAAAGAGTTGATGGAGCAGCTATAAGAGCTGCTTGATAAGGGGTTCATTAGACCGAGTATCTTTCCTGGGGATGCACTAGTCCTGTTTGTAAAGAAAAAGGACGGTAGTATGAGGATGTGCATTAACTACCGTGAGCTGAATAAGTTGACAGTGAAGAACCGCTACCCCTTAGCGAGAATTGACGATTTGTTTGATCAGCTTCAGGGTGCCAATTGGTTTTCATGGATAGACCTTCAACCTGGTTACCATCAGTTGAAGGTGAAGGAGCACGATGTCCCTAAAACCGCATTTCGCACGTGCTATGGTCACTACGAGTTTCGGGTCATGTCTTTCGGTTTGACCAACGCGCCAGCTGCTTTTCTGGATCTAATGAATCAAGTGTGTCGGCTGATGTTGGATAAATTGGTGATTGTGTTCATTGATGATATCCTGATTTATTCAAAGAGCGAAATTGAGCATGCCGGTCACATTCGAGAGGTTTTGGAGACGTTGAGAAAGGAGAAGTTGTATGCCAAGTTCTCCAAGTGCGGGTTTTGGTTGCGTGAAGGTCAATTCTTGGGTCATGTAGAGAATCCTGATGGGATCATGGTGGACCTGGCAAAGGTGGAGGTGATTATGCAATGGAAGTCACCAAAGACACCATCCGAGATTCGTAGTTTCTTTGGTTTGGCGGGCTACTATAGAAGATTTATCCAAGACTTTTCCAAGATCGCTTCTCCACTAACCAAGTTGACTCAAAAAGATGTGAAGTTTGCATGCAGCCAAGCTCAAGAAAAGGCGTTCGTAGAATTGAAGGCGAGGTTGACTCAAGCTCCTGTTCTGTCATTGCCCAACGAAAGTGAAGATCTAGTGGTTTATTCTGATGCTTCCTATTCGGGGTTGGGGTGCGTGTTAATGCAGAGAGGGAAGGTTATAGCCTTTGCATCCCGATAGTTGAAGGTTCATGAGGTCAATTATCCTACTCATGATGGAGCTGGCAGCCGTGGTCTTTGCACTAAAGATTTGGAGGCACTATCTCTACGAGACGAGGTGCACCATTTTCACTGACCACAAGTGCTTGAAGTACTTCTTCATGCAGAAAGATCTGAATATGAGGCAGATACGATGGTTGGAGCTTATAAAAGATTATGATTGTGAGATCCATTACCATCTGGGCAAAGCCAACGTGGTAGGTGATGCCCTTAGCCGAAAGGAGAGGCCCGAGCCGATTCGAGTTAAAGCCTATCAACTAATCATGACCTCTGATGTGATGAAGCAAGCTAAAGAGTTTCAAGATGAGGCGTTGAAAGAAGATCATCTTAACTCCAAAAGAATGAGAGGTCTGGTCGCAGAGTTGGGTGAAAACGCACATGGTGTTAGAACCTGGTTCGGTCGTGTGTGGATTCCTCGTTTTGGGGATCTATGGGTGAAGATCATGGATGAAGCTCACAAGACTCGATACTCTATTCACCCAGTGCCACAAAGATGTACCAAGATATGAAGAAGGATTACTAGTGGCCGGGTATGAGGCGTGACGTAGTGGAGTATATGAGTAAATGCCTTACTTGTCTACAGGTGAAGGCCAAGCATCAAAAGCCGTATAGGAAGATCCAACTTTTGGATATACCAGAATGGAAGTGGGAGCACATCACCATGGATTTCATTACGAAGTTGCCGCCTACTCCGAAAGGGTATGATGCTATATGGGTGATTGTGGACCGTCTGACGAAGAGTGCTCACTTCCTACCGATCCGTGAGACATACTCATCTAAGAGGTTGGTTGACCTGTTCATCAAGGAAATTGTAACTCGTCATGGTGTACTGGTGTCTATTGTATCTGATCGTGACACCCGGTTTACATCCAAATTCTGGAAGAAATTCCACGACGCCATGGGAACGAGGTTGCATATTAGCACGGCTTATCATCCGCAAAATGATGGTTAGTTAGAAAGGACCATTCAGACACTGGAAGACATGCTTCGGCATGTGTGATTGATTTTGGGAAGTTGGGATGACCACTTACCATTAGCAGAATTCTCATACACAACAGCTTTCATGCCAGCATTGGTATGCCACCATATGAGAGGCTATACGGTAGGAGATGCAGAATAACCATTTGTCGGGGTAATATTGGTCAGAAGGAATTGGAGAGCGACTAGGTAATCGAGGCTACGACTGAGAAGCATGAGAAGATCAAAGCCTTCATGAAGGCAACCAAAGATAGACAGAAGTCGTATGTTGATAAACGACGCAGACCGATTGAGTTCCAGGTGGGTAACTGGGTTATGTTGAGGGTCCCACCTTGGAAGGGTATTATCCGATTCAGAAAGCGGGACAAGTTGAGCCCAAGGTATATAGGCCCCATCTGAATCATTGCTCGAGTAGGAGAGGTGGCCTATAGATTGGAGTTACCAGATGAGGTAAGTGGAATCCACCAAACATTTCACGTATCTCAACTAAGGAAGTGCTTGGTAGATGAATATATGATTGTTCCACTGGAGGATATCGAAGTAGACGGAAGGCACAATTATTTGGAGCAACCAGTGGCAATCATCGATAGAAAAGAGAAAAGGTTGAGAAATAAAGTGGTTCCTCTAGTGCGTGTACAGTGGAAGCACAGGAAGGGATCCGAGTCAACATGGGAGACTGAGGAAGAAATGAGACAGCATACCCAGGCTTGTTCGAGGAATAATAGGTTTCGGGGATGAAACCTATTTAAGGGGGGTGGACTTGTAACACCCGGTTATTTATCTATTTTGAGGTCGACAAAGAAAGAAAAGAATAAAGTCCAAAGTCATTTGACCAAACTCGCCAACGATGGAAAGTGGAAATGTGGTGATATGTGTAGGGAGACGGCAGCCATACTCTCCCCACAAACTCACATTTCAGCCAAGAAAAGAGAGGAGAAGGGAGAAAGGAAGAAAAAAGGAAAAAATGTTGGTTCGGGTTGATTCGAGTGGCCAAAATCGTTGAGAAATGAGTCAAATCAAAGCTCTACTCGTTGTGGTCGCTTGTGTGAGTTCTAGGACCCCTCTTTTACACAGTTTTGAATGATTTTTGGGCTGGAACGCATCTGAAAACTCTTTTTTCGAGTTTTTGGGTATAAACCCTTTTTTATGCGTAAGTGTGTGTGTATGATGTGTTTAAAGTTTGTTTCCAGGCCTGTGTGTGCTTGAATGGTGTTGTGGTATGCATCCCTCAGTTTTAGGTTGGTCAATTTGGGCTTAGAATGGGTTTAGATGAGTTTGGAGGTCGAAAAGGGCAGTTTGCGTTCGGCTGGAAATGCATTCTGCATCAGCTAAGGCTAGGCGACCGACTGGAGACCAAATGGAGGCCATACGGGCGAATAGGGTGCGATTGGGGTCCATTCTCACGATTGAGGTCCATTCCCACGATTGAGGGTCCATTCATATGATTGAAAGGCCAGTCGCATGGAGGTCATGCGATTGGAGGTCCAGTCGCTTAAGTAGTCATCCGCATTAGTCCCATTCGCATGAGGTCCGTCCACATTAGTCCATTTGCATGATTGGGTGTTCATTCACATGAGTGTTCATCCACATTGATTCATTCACATGATGTTCAGTCACATGGAGGCCATGCGACTGAAGGGTGTCCATACGCCTGAATAGGGCTGTTGCACCCGAGGAAAGTGTAGTTTGACTTTGACTTTCGGGGGGGGGGGGGGAATGCAGATGTAAGTTTTGATGTAAAGGTTCTCGTAAGAGCATGTAAGATGATGATTGAGGCCTTAGAGTGTGTGATGGGTATGATGACGATGTTGTATGTTTATTGACAGGATTAGCGATCACAAGTTTGATGTATTAGAGTTCAAGGCAGCGGAATAAGAATAGGAATTAGACAAATTGTAGCAAGAAGTCGATGCTTGTATGCATTAAGAGCACATATGGTTATAGCGAGAGAATATATTTCTGATTCAAGGAATGTTTATAGACATGGAATGTTTCTAATCAAATCATTCATTCATTCACGTCATACATACTATTACAATAGGTTGTCACTCCTTATATAGAGTGCAACAAACACTGCTGTTATCACGGAAAGTGACAACTGGCAGATCTAATACAAAATTAACTAACTCTTAACAAACTACTGAAATGTTCACAACTACTGAGAACATATCAGTGTTAAGTACAAAATATAAAACTACTGATACTACAACGACTGAAGAACAAGCTCTTCAGTTGTTTTACAAAACTACTGAAACATAAAACTACTGAAACTAGAAATATAAAACTACTGATATCACAACTACTGAAGAAGTACTCTTCAGCAGTTGTGACAAACTACTGACGCTTCAGTACTTGATCTTCAGACTTTGACCTTCAGATGTTTCATCAGCTGATGACTTCAGTAGATATCATCAGCTGATGTCTTCAGTCTTTGTCTTCAGACTTTGTACATCAGTTGTTGAAGTCTTCAGCACTTGTCAAACTGCTGATGAGGCTTTCAGCAGTTGTTGTGATACCATGTGGGACATAGAGGTTTTCTGATCTTGGCTCATTTGTTCTTTTGGTCCAACAAACTCCCCCTGAACCAATGCAGCCAAAACCTCTAAATTATTCGTTGTCCCAGTTATTGTTGGCAAAGTGTTGGTCTTTTTCCTTCTTGATCAGCAGAGAAGATGACCCATGTAAGCTCCGGCCTGGGAAGAAACCTCAAATATTCGTTTGGCAGGGTATGAATGGGAACTCTGTTTTGGGGAACTGGACACAGAGTTGTTATCCCATTCATGAGATTTACTTCCCCATAATGAGTCTGTACGACTCTCTTGTGTAGGCCTCAAGGAAGGTGATTTGTTCCTCCATGGTTAGCTCTTCAGCACCTCCTTCAAACAATGATTCAGGCCCATAATACTCAGACAGGTATTTGGCCTGTTTCCCATTCTTTAGCTCCACAGTTGTTATTATTCTGTAAGCAAACTCATCCGGGTGATTACCCTCTAGGAACAACTGGAGCTCATTTTTCCTGACTTCCTCAAGCCTCTTGTAAACTAACCCCTTTTTCACTATTTTGTTTTCCAGCATCTTCTGAGGGTTAGATTAGCTTTGTAGGCTTTCTTGAAGTCTTCTAGGATTTCCCAGGGTGAAAATACAAAGACCAGAGAGATCACTTCATCTACGATCTTTTTCACCTGGCCAACGTATCTCTGAGGTATATTTTTCTTATGAATTCTGTGAGAGACCCTGGGATCAGGCCAAATCCTCACTCTTTCCTTTTGATATTGAAAGGTATGCCTGAGAGTGTAAAGTCTGAGGGCTTGCTTCTTCATATTGATGATAGAAGATGTGGCTGCATAAGCTTTGTCAACTCTCTTCAGCAATTCCTCATCATGCTGTTTATGAAGCTCTTCTTCTTCTAGCTTCACTTTAACCATTTGTCTCTAGACTTCAGGAGTAATTGCTGAGGAGTGACTTGTGGCCTTAGGCAACTGAACCACAGCTGAGAGTGGCAGCCTATCTTCATCATCTTCTTCATCATCTTCTAGCCTCAATATCCTTCTCTTCTTCATCAAGGGTATATCATCGGCTATGGGTTTTGAGGGTAAGGGAGTTGGTTTGGTGGGTTGTGTTTTGGGTGGTTTTGGTGTGGGAATGTTTATAGGCTGTTCTAGCATTCTTGAGGTGAGTGTGGCTTTTGATTGCTTGGCTAGCTCAGTCCTACTCCTAGCACCCGCTTCATTTAAAGCTTCAATAACAAGCCCCTTATTATATGCTTCAGACGAACAGATCTTGGTGGTGATTGCCAAGATACTGTCCCTGGACCAAGCTTTGATTTCGATCATTGATCTTCCAAGATATTTTGCAATAAATCTAATCATGATCTCAAGCCTTTCTCTTTCTAACACTTCATAACTTGCCCATCTATTCTGGATTTCTTCAATCTCTAATCGTCGAATCTCAGAGTCAAGTTTATTGGTGTCATGGCCTTGCCTAAACAGCTGATCAATGATGTTGTCCATTGATATGCTGTGTTCGGCATCAGCCTCTTTTAATAGTAGCTCCAAGGCTTTATCTTCAGCAATGTGATCATCAGCACCTTTCTTTCGCTTGTAGGTGAGCAGTGGTTGCTGTTCTTTCTCCTCCTTTTGGGCTTGCTTCGCTTCCTTCTTTTCCTCGGATCTTTTCCTCTTCTTTTCTTTCACTGCAGTACTCTTAACTCCCCCTGAACCAATGCAGCCAAAACCTCTAAATTATTCGTTGTCCCACTTATTGTTGGCAAAGTGTTGGTCTTTTCCTTCTTGATTAGTAGAGAAGATGACCCATGTAAGCTCCGGCCTGGGAAGAAACCTCAAATATTTGTTTGGCAGGGTATGAATGGGAACTCTGTTTTGGGGAACTGGACACAGAGTTGTTATCCCATTCATGAAATTTACTTCCCCATAATGAGTCTGTATAACTCTCTTGTGTAGGCCTCAAGGAAGGTGATTTGTTCCTCCATGGTTAGCTCTTCAGCAACTCCTTCAAACAATGATTCAGGCCCATAATACTCAGACAGGTATTCGGCCTGTTTCCCATTCTTTAGCTCCACAGTTGTTATTATTCTGTAAGCAAACTCATCCGGGTGATTACCCTCTAGGAACAACTAGAGCTCATTTTTCCTGACTTCCTCAAGCCTCTTGTAAACTAACCCCTTTTTCACTATTTTGTTTTCCAGCATCTTCTGAGGGGTTAGATTAGCTTTGAGGCTTTCTTGAAGTCTTCTAGGATTTCCCAGGGTGAAACTACAAAGACCAGAGAGATCACTTCATCTACGATCTTTTTCACCTGGCCAATGTATCTCTGAGGTATATTTTTCTTATGAATTCTGTGAGAGACCCTGGGATCAGGCCAAATCCTCACTCTTTCCTTTTGATATTGAAAGGTATGCCTGAGAGTGTAAAGTCTGAGGGCTTGCTTCTTCATATTGATGATAGAAGATGTGGCTGCATAAGCTTTGTCAACTCTCTTCAGCAATTCCTCATCATGCTGTTTATGAAGCTCTTCTTCTTCTAGCTTCACTTTAACCATTTGTCTCTGGACATCAGGAGTAATTGCTGAGGAGTGACTTGTGGCCTTAGGCAACTGAATCACAGCGGAGAGTGGCAGCCTATCTTCATCATCTTCTTCATCATCTTCTAGCCTCAATATCCTTCTCTTCTTCTTCAAGGGTATATCATCGGCTATGGTTTTGAGGGTAAGGGAGTTGGTTTGGTGGGTTGTGTTTTGGGTGGTTTTGGTGTGGGAATGTTTACAGGCTGTCCTAGCATTCTTGAGGTGAGTGTTGCTTTGGATTGCTTGGCTAGCTCAGTCCTGCTCCCAGCACCCGCTTCATTTAAAGCTTCAATAACAAGCCCCTTAGTATATGCTTCAGACGAACAAATCTTGGTGGTGATTGCCAAGATACTGTCCCTGGACCAAGCTTTGATTTCGATCATTGATCTTCCAAGATATTTTGCAATAAATCTAATCATGATCTCAAGCCTTTCTCTTTCTAACACTTCATAACTTGCCCATCTATTCTGGATTTCTTCAATCTCTAATCGTCGAATCTCAGAGTCAAGTTTATTGGTGTCATGGCCTTGCCTAAACAGCTGATCAATGATGTTGTCCATTGATCTGCTGTGTTCGGCATCAGCCTCTTTTATCAGTAGCTCCAAGGCTTTATCTTCAGCAATGTGATCATCAACACCTTTCTTTCGCTTGTAGGTGAGCAGTGGTTGCTATTCTTTCTCCTCCTTTTGGGCTTGCTTCGCTTCCTTCTTTTCCTCGGATCTTTTCCTCTTCTTTTCTTTCACTGCAGTACTCTTAACTCCCCCTGAACCAATGCAGCCAAAACCTCTAAATTATTCGTTGTCCCACTTATTGTTGGCAAAGTGTTGGTCTTTTTCCTTCTTGATCAGTAGAGAAAATGACCCTGTAAGCTCCGGCCTGGGAAGAAACCTCAAATATTTGTTTGGCAGGGTATGAATGGGAACTCTGTTTTGGGGAACTGGACACAGAGTTGTTATCCCATTCATGAGATTTACTTCCCCATAATGAGTCTGTACGACTCTCTTGTGTAGGCCTCAAGGAAGGTGATTTGTTCCTCCATGGTTAGCTCTTCAGCACCTCCTTCAAACAATGATTCAGGCCCATAATACTCAGACAGGTATTTGGCCTGTTTCCCATTCTTTAGCTCCACAGTTGTTATTATTCTGTAAGCAAACTCATCCGGGTGATTACCCTCTAGGAACAACTGGAGCTCATTTTTCCTGACTTCCTCAAGCCTCTTGTAAACTAACCCCTTTTTCACTATTTTGTTTTCCAGCATCTTCTGAGGGGTTAGATTAGCTTTGTATGCTTTCTTGAAATCTATTAGGATTTCCCAGGGTGAAACTACAAAGACCAGAGAGATCACTTCATCTACGATCTTTTTCACCTGGCCAATGTATCTCTGAGGTATATTTTTCTTATGAATTCTGTGAGAGACCCTGGGATCAGGCCAAATCCTCACTCTTTCCTTTTGATATTGAAAGGTATGCCTGAGAGTGTAAAGTCTGAGGGCTTGCTTCTTCATATTGATGATAGAAGATGTGGCTGCATAAGCTTTGTCAACTCTCTTCAGTTATTCCTCATCATGCTGTTTATGAAGCTCTTCTTCTTCTAGCTTCACTTTAACCATTTGTCTCTGGACTTCAGGAGTAATTGCTGAGGAGTGACTTGTGGCCTTAGGCAACTGAATCACAGCTGAGAGTGGCAGCCTATCTTCATCATCTTCTTCATCATCTTCTAGCCTCAATATCCTTCTCTTCTTCTTCAAGGGTATATCATCGGCTATGGGTTTTGAGGGTAAGGGAGTTGGTTTGGTGGGTTGTGTTTTGGGTGGTTTTGGTGTGGAATGTTTACAGGCTGTTCTAGCCTTCTTGAGGTGAGTGTGGCTTTGGATTGCTTGGCTAGCTCAGTCCTGCTCCCAGCACCCGCTTCATTTAAAGCTTCAATAACAAGCCCCTTAGTATATGCTTCAGACGAACAGATCTTGGTGGTGATTGCCAAGATACTGTCCCAGGACCAAGCTTTGATTTCGATCATTGATCTTCCAAGATATTTTGCAATAAATCTAATCATGATCTCAAGCCTTTCTCTTTCTAACACTTCATAACTTGCCCATCTATTCTGGATTTCTTCAATCTCTAATCGTCGAATCTCAGAGTCAAGTTTATTGGTGTCATGGCCTTGCCTAAACAGCTGATCAATGATGTTGTCCATTGATCTGCTGTGTTCGGCATCAGCCTCTTTTATCAGTAGCTCCAAGGCTTTATCTTCAGCAATGTGAACATCAACACCTTTCTTTCGCTTGTAGGTGAGCAGTGGTTGCTGTTCTTTCTCCTCCTTTTGGGCTTGCTTCGCTTCCTTCTTTTCCTCGGATCTTTTCCTCTTCTTTTCTTTCACTGCAGTACTCTTAACTCCCCCTGAACCAATGCAGCCAAAACCTCTAAATTATTCGTTGTCCCACTTATTGTTGGCAAAGTGTTGGTCTTTTTCCTTCTTGATTAGTAGAGAAGATGACCCATGTAAGCTCCGGCCTGGGAAGAAACCTCAAATATTTGTTTGGCAGGGTATGAATGGGAACTCTGTTTTGGGGAACTGGACACAGAGTTGTTATCCCATTCATGAGATTTACTTCCCCATAATGAGTCTGTACGACTCTCTTGTGTAGGCCTCAAGGAAGGTGATTTGTTCCTCCATGGTTAGCTCTTCAGCACCTCCTTCAAACAATGATTCAGGCCCATAATACTCAGACAGGTATTTGGCCTGTTTCCCATTCTTTAGCTCCACAGTTGTTATTATTCTGTAAGCAAACTCATCCGGGTGATTACCCTCTAGGAACAACTGGAGCTCATTTTTCCTGACTTCCTCAAGCCTCTTGTAAACTAACCCCTTTTTCACTATTTTGTTTTCCAGCATCTTCTGAGGGGTTAGATTAGCTTTGTATGCTTTCTTGAAGTCTTCTAGGATTTCCCAGGGTGAAACTACAAAGACCAGAGAGATCACTTCATCTACGATCTTTTTCACCTGGCCAATGTATCTCTGAGGTATATTTTTCTTATCAATTCTATGAGAGACCCTGGGATCAGGCCAAATCCTCACTCTTTCCTTTTGATATTGAAAGGTATGCCTGAGAGTGTAAAGTCTGAGGGCTTGCTTCTTCATATTGATGATAGAAGATGTGGCTGCATAAGCTTTGTCAACTCTCTTCAGCAATTCCTCATCATGCTGTTTATGAAGCTCTTCTTCTTCTAGCTTCACTTTAACCATTTGTCTCTGGACTTCAGGAGTAATTGCTGAGGAGTGACTTGTGGCCTTAGGCAACTGAATCACAGCTGAGAGTGGCAGCCTATCTTCATCATCTTCTTCATCATCTTCTAGCCTCAATATCCTTCTCTTCTTCTTCAAGGGTATATCATCGGCTATGGTTTTGAGGGTAAGGGAGTTGGTTTGGTGGGTTGTGTTTTGGGTGGTTTTGGTGTGGGAATGTTTACAGGCTGTTCTAGCATTCTTGAGGTGAGTGTGGCTTTGGATTGCTTGGCTAGCTCAGTCCTGCTCCCAGCACCCGCTTCATTTAAAGCTTCAATAACAAGCCCCTTAGTATATGATTCAGACGAACAGATCTTGGTGGTGATTGCCAAGATACTGTCCCAGGACCAAGCTTTGATTTCGATCATTGATCTTCCAAGATATTTTGCAATAAATCTAATCATGATCTCAAGCCTTTCTCTTTCTAACACTTCATAACTTGCCCATCTATTCTGGATTTCTTCAATCTCTAATCGTCGAATCTCAGAGTCAAGTTTATTGGTGTCATGGCCTTGCCTAAACAGCTGATCAATGATGTTGTCCATTGATCTGCTGTGTTCGGCATCAGCCTCTTTTATCAGTAGCTCCAAGGCTTTATCTTCAGCAATGTGAACATCAACACCTTTCTTTCGCTTGTAGGTGAGCAGTGGTTGCTGTTCTTTCTCCTCCTTTTGGGCTTGCTTCGCTTCCTTCTTTTCCTCGGATCTTTTCCTCTTCTTTTCTTTCATTGCAGTACTCTTAACACCCCCTGAACCAATGCAGCCAAAACCTCTAAATTATTCGTTGTCCCACTTATTGTTGGCAAAGTGTTGGTCTTTTTCCTTCTTGATCAGTAGAGAAGATGACCCATGTAAGCTCCGGCCTGGGAAGAAACCTCAAATATTTGTTTGGCAGGGTATGAATGGGAACTCTGTTTTGGGGAACTAGACACAGAGTTGTTATCCCATTCATGAGATTTACTTCCCCATAATGAGTATGTACGACTCTCTTGTGTAGGCCTCAAGGAAGGTGATTTGTTCCTCCATGGTTAGCTCTTCAGCACCTCCTTCAAACAATGATTCAGGCCCATAATACTCAGACAGGTATTTGGCCTGTTTCCCATTCTTTAGCTCCACAGTTGTTATTATTCTGTAAGCAAACTCATCCGGGTGATTACCCTCTAGGAACAACTGGAGCTCATTTTTCCTGACTTCCTCAAGCCTCTTGTAAACTAACCCCTTTTTCACTATTTTGTTTTCCAGCATCTTCTGAGAGGTTAGATTAGCTTTGTATGCTTTCTTGAAGTCTTCTAGGATTTCCCACGGTGAAACTACAAAGACCAGAGAGATCACTTCATCTACGATCTTTTTCACCTGGCCAATGTATCTCTAAGGTATATTTTCTTATGAATTCTGTGAGAGACCCTGGGATCAGGCCAAATCCTCACTTTTTCCTTTTGATATTGAAAGGTATGCCTGAGAGTGTAAAGTCTGAGGGCTTGCTTCTTCATATTGATGATAGAAGATGTGGCTGCATAAGCTTTGTCAACTCTCTTCAGCAATTCCTCATCATGCTGTTTATGAAGCTCTTCTTCTTCTAGCTTCACTTTAACCATTTGTCTCTGGACTTCAGGAGTAATTGCTGAGGAGTGACTTGTGGCCTTAGGCAACTGAATCACAGCTGAGAGTGGCAGCCTATCTTCATCATCTTCTTCATCATCTTCTAGCCTAAATATCCTTCTCTTCTTCTTCAAGGGTATATCATCGGCTATGGTTTTTGAGGGTAAGGGAGTTGGTTTGGTGGGTTGTGTTTTGGGTGGTTTTGGTGTGGGAATGTTTACAGGCTGTTCTAGCATTCTTGAGGTGAGTGTGGCTTTGGATTGCTTGGCTAGCTCAGTCCTGCTCCCAGCACCCGCTTCATTTAAAGCTTCAATAACAAGCCCCTTAGTATATGCTTCAGACGAACAGATCTTGGTGGTGATTGCCAAGATACTGTCCCTGGACCAAGCTTTGATTTCGATCATTGATCTTCCAAGATATTTTGCAATAAATCTAATCATGATCTCAAGCCTTTCTCTTTCTAACACTTCATAACTTGCCCATCTATTCTGGATTTCTTCAATCTCTAATCGTCGAATGTCAGAGTCAAGTTTATTGGTGTCATGGCCTTGCCTAAACAGCTGATCAATGATGTTGTCCATTGATCTGCTGTGTTCGGCATCAGCCTCTTTTATCAGTAGCTCCAAGGCTTTATCTTCAGCAATGTGATCATCAGCACCTTTCTTTCGCTTGTAGGTGAGCAGTGGTTGCTGTTCTTTGTCCTCCTTTTGGGCTTGCTTCGCTTCCTTCTTTTCCTCGGATCTTTTCCTCTTCTTTTCTTTCACTGCAGTACTCTTAACTCCCCCTGAACCAATGCAGCCAAAACCTCTAAATTTTTCGTTGTCCCACTTATTGTTGGCAAAGTGTTGGTCTTTTTCCTTCTTGATCAGCAGAGAAGATGACCCATGTAAGCTCCGGCCTGGGAAGAAACCTCAAATATTTGTTTGGCAGGGTATGAATGGGAACTCTGTTTTGGGGAACTGGACACAGAGTTGTTATCCCATTCATGAGATTTACTTCCCCATAATGAGTCTGTACGACTCTCTTGTGTAGGCCTCAAGGAAGGTGATTTGTTCCTCCATGGTTAGCTCTTCAGCACCTCCTTCAAACAATGATTAGGCCCATAATACTCAGACAGGTATTTGGCCTGTTTCCCATTCTTTAGCTCCACAGTTGTTATTATTCTGTAAGCAAACTCATCCGGGTGATTACCCTCTAGGAACAACTGGAGCTCATTTTTCCTGACTTCCTCAAGCCTCTTGTAAACTAACCCCTTTTTCACTATTTTGTTTTCCAGCATCTTCTGAGGGGTTAGATTAGCTTTGTAGGCTTTCTTGAAGTCTTCTAGGATTTCCCAGGGGAAACTACAAAGACCAAAGAGATCACTTCATCTACGATCTTTTTCACCTGGCCAATGTATCTCTGAGGCATATTTTTCTTATGAATTCTGTGAGAGACCTGGGATTAGGCCAAATCCTCACTCTTTCCTTTTGATATTGAAAGGTATGCCTGAGAGTGTAAAGTCTGAGGGCTTGCTTCTTCATATTGATGATAGAAGATGTGGCTGCATAAGCTTTGTCAACTCTCTTCAGCAATTCCTCATCATGCTGTTTATGAAGCTCTTCTTCTTCTAGCTTCACTTTAACCATTTGTCTCTGGACTTCAGGAGTAATTGCTGAGGAGTGACTTGTGGCCTTAGGCAACTGAATCACAGCTGAGAGTGGCAGCCTATCTTCATCATCTCTTCATCATCTTCTAGCCTCAATATCCTTCTCTTCTTCTTCAAGGGTATATCATCGGCTATGGGTTTTGAGGGTAAGGGAGTTGGTTTGGTGGGTTGTGTTTTGGGTGGTTTTGGTGTGGGAATGTTTACAGGCTGTTCTAGCATTCTTGAGGTGAGTGTGGCTTTGGATTGCTTGGCTAGCTCAGTCCTGCTCCCAGCACCCGCTTCATTTAAAGCTTCAATAACAAGCCCCTTAGTATATGCTTCAGACGAACAGATCTTGGTGGTGATTGCCAAGATACTGTCCCTGGACCAAGCTTTGATTTCGATCATTGATCTTCCAAGATATTTTGCAATAAATCTAATCATGATCTCAAGCCTTTCTCTTTCTAACACTTAACTTGCCCATCTATTCTGGATTTCTTCAATCTCTAATCGTCGAATGTCAGAGTCATGTTTATTGGTGTCATGGCCTTGCCTAAACAGTTGATCAATGATGTTGTCCATTATCTGCTGTGTTCGGCATCAGCCTCTTTTATCAGTAGCTCCAAGGCTTTATCTTCAGCAATGTGATCATCAGCACCTTTCTTTCGCTTGTAGCTGAGCAGTGGTTGCTGTTCTTTCTCCTCCTTTTGGGCTTGCTTCGCTTCCTTCTTTTCATCGGATCTTTTCCTCTTCTTTTCTTTCACTGCAGTACTCTTAACTCCCCCTGAACCAATGCAGCCAAAACCTCTAAATTATTCGTTGTCCCACTTATTGTTGGCAAAGTGTTGGTCTTTTTCCTTCTTGATTAGTAGAGAAGATGACCCATGTAAGCTCCGGCCTGGGAAGAAACCTCAAATATTGTTTGGCAGGGTATGAATGGGAACTCTGTTTTGGGGAACTGGACACAGAGTTGTTATCCCATTCATGAGATTTACTTCCCCATAATGAGTCTGTACGACTCTCTTGTGTAGGCCTCAAGGAAGGTGATTTGTTCCTCCATGGTTAGCTCTTCAGCACCTCCTTCAAACAATGATTCAGGCCCATAATACTCAGACAGGTATTTGGCCTGTTTCCTATTTTTTAGCTCCACAGTTGTTATTATTCTATAAGCAAACTCATCCGGGTGATTACCCTCTAGGAACAACTGGAGCTCATTTTTCCTGACTTCCTCAAGCCTCTTGTAAACTAACCCCTTTTTCACTATTTTGTTTTCCAACATCTTCTGAGGGTTTAGATTAGCTTTGTAGGCTTTCTTGAAGTCTTCTAGGATTTCCCAGGGGAAACTACAAAGACCAGAGAGATCACTTCATCTACGATCTTTTTCACCTGGCTAATGTATCTCTGAGGTATATTTTCTTATGAATTCTGAGAGAGACCCTGGGATCAGGCCAAATCCTCACTCTTTCCTTTTGATATTGAAAGGTATGCCTGAGAGTGTAAAGTCTGAGGGCTTGCTTCTTCATATTGATAATAGAAGATGGGCTGCATAAGCTTTGTCAACTCTTCAGCAATTCCTCATCATGCTGTTTATGAAGCTCTTCTTCTTCTAGCTTCACTTTAACCATTTGTCTCTGGACTTCAGGAGTAATTGCTGAGGAGTGACTTGTGGCCTTAGGCAACTGAATCACAGCTGAGAGTGGCAGCCTATCTTCATCATCTTCTTCATCATCTTCTAGCCTCAATATCCTTCTCTTCTTCTTCAAGGGTATATCATCGGCTATGGGTTTTGAGGGTAAGGGAGTTGTTTGGTGGGTTTGTTTTGGGTGGTTTTGGTGTGGGAATGTTTACAGGCTGTTCTAGCATTCTTGAGGTGAGTGTGGCTTTGGATTGCTTGGCTAGCTCAGTCCTGCTCCTAGCACCGCTTCATTTAAAGCTTCAATAACAAGCCCCTTAGTATATGCTTCAGACGAACAGATCTTGGTGGTGATTGCCAAGATACTGTCCCTGGACCAAGCTTTGATTTCGATCATTGATCTTCCAAGATATTTTGCAATAAATCTAATCATGATCTCAAGCCTTTCTCTTTCTAACACTTCATAACTTGCCCATCTATTCTGGATTTCTTCAATCTCTAATCGTCGAATCTCAGAGTCAAGTTTATTGGTGTCATGGCCTTGCCTAAACAGCTGATCAATGATGTTGTCCATTGATCTGCTGTGTTCGGCATCAGCCTCTTTTATCAGTAGCTCCAAGGCTTTATCTTCAGCAATGTGATCATCAGCACCTTTCTTTCGCTTGTAGGTGAGCAGTGGTTGCTGTTCTGTCTCCTCCTTTTGGGCTTGCTTCGCTTCCTTCTTTTCCTCGGATCTTTTCCTCTTCTTTTCTTTCACTGCAGTACTCTTAACTCCCCCTGAACCAATGCAACCAAAACCTCTAAATTATTCGTTGTCCCACTTATTGTTGGCAAAGTGTTGGTCTTTTTCCTTCTTGATCAGTTGAGAAGATGACCCATGTAAGCTCCGGCCTGGGAAGAAACCTCAAATATTTGTTTGGCAGGGTATGAATGGGAACTCTGTTTTGGGGAACTGGAAACAGAGTTGTTATCCCATTCATGAGATTTACTTCCCCATAATGAGTCTGTACGACTCTCTTGTGTAGGCCTCAAGGAAGGTGATTTGTTCCTCCATGGTTAGCTCTTCAGCACCTCCTTCAAACAATGATTCAGGCCCATAATACTCAGACAGGTATTTGGCCTGTTCCCATTCTTTAGCTCCACAGTTGTTATTATTCTGTAAGCAAACTCATCCGGGTGATTACCCTCTAGGAACAACTGGAGCTTATTTTTCCTGACTTCCTCAAGCCTCTTGTAAACTAACCCCTTTTTCACTATTTTGTTTTCCAGCATCTTCTGAGGGGTTAGATTAGCTTTGTAGGCTTTCTTCAAGTCTTCTAGGATTTCCCAGGGGAAACTACAAAGACCAGAGAGATCACTTCATCTATGATCTTTTTCACCTGGCCAATGTATCTCTGAGGTATATTTTTATGAATTCTTGGAGAGACCCTGGGATCAGGCCAAATCCTCACTCTTTCTTTTGATATTGAAAGGTATGCCTGAGAGTGTAAAGTCTGAGGGCTTGCTTCTTCATATTGATGATAGAAGATGTGGCTGCATAAGCTTTGTCAACTCTCTTCAGCAATTCCTCATCATGCTGTTTATGAAGCTCTTCTTCTTCTAGCTTCACTTTAACCATTTGTCTCTAGACTTCAGGAGTAATTGCTGAGGAGTGACTTGTGGCCTTAGGCAACTGAATCAAAGCTGAGAGTGGCAGCCTATCTTCATCATCTTCTTCATCATCTTCTAGCCTCAATATCCTTCTCTTCTTCTTCAAGGGTATATCATCGGCTATGGGTTGAGGGTAAGGGAGTTGGTTTGGTGGGTTGTGTTTTGGGTGGTTTGGTGTGGGAATGTTTACAGGCTGTTCTAGCATTCTTGAGGTGAGTGTGGCTTTGGATTGCTTGGCTAGCTCAGTCCTGCTCCCAGCACCGCTTCATTTAAAGCTTCAATAACAAGCCCCTTAGTATATGCTTTAGACGAACAGATCTTGGTGGTGATGCCAAGATACTGTCTCTGGACCAAGCTTTGATTTCGATCATTGATCTTCCAAGATATTTTGCAATAAATCTAATCATGATCTCAAGCCTTTCTCTTTCTAACACTTCATAACTTGCCCATCTATTCTGGATTTCTTCAATCTCTAATCGTCGAATGTCAGAGTCAAGTTTATTGGTGTCATGGCCTTGCCTAAACAGTTGATCAATGATGTTGTCCATTGATCTGCTGTGTTCGGCATCAGCCTCTTTTATCAGTAGCTCCAAGGCTTTATCTTCAGCAATGTGATCATCAGCACCTTTCTTTCGCTTGTAGGTGAGCAGTGGTTGCTGTTCTTTCTCCTTTTGGGCTTGCTTCGCTTCCTTCTTTTCATCGGATCTTTTCCTCTTCTTTTCTTTCACTGCAGTACTCTTAACTCCCCCTGAACCAATGCAGCCAAAACCTCTAAATTATTCGTTGTCCCACTTATTGTTGGCAAAGTGTTGGTCTTTTTCCTTCTTGATAGTAGAGAAGATGACCCATGTAAGCTCCGGCCTGGGAAGAAACCTCAAATATTTGTTTGGCAGGGTATGAATGGGAACTCTGTTTTGGGGAACTGGACACAGAGTTGTTATCCCATTCATGAGATTTACTTCCCCATAATGAGTCTGTACGACTCTCTTGTGTAGGCCTCAAGGAAGGTGATTTGTTCCTCCATGGTTAGCTCTTCAGCACCTCCTTCAAACAATGATTCAGGCCCATAATACTCAGACAGGTATTTGGCCTGTTTCCCATTTTTTAGCTCCACAGTGTTATTATTCTATAAGCAAACTCATCCGGGTGATTACCCTCTAGGAACAACTGGAGCTCATTTTTCCTGACTTCCTCAAGCCTCTTGTAAACTAACCCCTTTTTCACTATTTTGTTTTCCAGCATTCTGAGGGGTTAGATTAGCTTTGTAGGCTTTCTTGAAGTCTTCTAGGATTTCCCAGGGGAAACTACAAAGACCAGAGAGATCACTCATCTACGATCTTTTTCACCTGGCAATGTATCTCTGAGGTATATTTTTCTTATGAATTCTGAGAGAGACCCTGGGATCAGGCCAAATCCTCACTCTTTCCTTTTGATATTGAAAGGTATGCCTGAGAGTGTAAAGTCTGAGGGCTTGCTTCTTCATATTGATAATAGAAGATGTGGCTGCATAAGCTTTGTCAACTCTCTTCAGCAATTCCTCATCATGCTGTTTATGAAGCTCTTCTTCTTCTAGCTTCACTTTAACCATTTGTCTCTGGACTTCAGGAGTAATTGCTGAGGAGTGACTTGTGGCCTTAGGCAACTGAATCACAGCTGAGAGTGGCAGCCTATCTTCATCATCTTCATCATCTTCTAGCCTCAATATCCTTCTCTTCTTCTTCAAGGGTATATCATCGGCTATGGGTTTTGAGGGTAAGGGAGTTGGTTTGGTGGGTTGTGTTTTGGGTGGTTTTGGTGTGGGAATGTTTACAGGCTGTTCTAGCATTCTTGAGGTGAGTGTGGCTTTGGATTGCTTGGCTAGCTCAGTCCTGCTCCTAGCACCCGCTTCATTTAAAGCTTCAATAACAAGCCCCTTAGTATATGCTTCAGACGAACAGATCTTGGTGGTGATTGCAAGATACTGTCCCTGGACCAAGCTTTGATTTCGATCATTGATCTTCCAAGATATTTTGCAATAAATCTAATCATGATCTCAAGCCTTTCTCTTTCTAACACTTCATAACTTGCCCATCTATTCTGGATTTCTTCAATCTCTAATCGTCGAATCTCAGAGTCAAGTTTATTGGTGTCATGGCCTTGCCTAAACAGCTGATCAATGATGTTGTCCATTGATCTGCTGTGTTCGGCATCAGCCTCTTTTATCAGTAGCTCCAAGGCTTTATCTTCAGCAATGTGATCATCAGCACCTTTCTTTCGCTTGTAGGTGAGCAGTGGTTGCTGTTCTGTCTCCTCCTTTTGGGCTTGCTTCGCTTCCTTCTTTTCCTCGGATCTTTCCTCTTCTTTTCTTTCACTGCAGTACTCTTAACTCCCCCTGAACCAATGCAACCAAAACCTCTAAATTATTCGTTGTCCCACTTATTGTTGGCAAAGTGTTGGTCTTTTTCCTTCTTGATCAGTAGAGAAGATGACCCATGTAAGCTCCGGCCTGGGAAGAAACCTCAAATATTTGTTTGGCAGGGTATGAATGGGAACTCTGTTTTGGGGAACTGGAAACAGAGTTGTTATCCCATTCATGAGATTTACTTCCCCATAATGAGTCTGTACGACTCTCTTGTGTAGGCCTCAAGGAAGGTGATTTGTTCCTCCATGGTTAGCTTTCAGCACCTCCTTCAAACAATGATTCAGGCCCATAATACTCAGACAGGTATTTGGCCTGTTTCCCATTCTTTAGCTCCACAGTTGTTATTATTCTGTAAGCAAACTCATCCGGGTGATTACCCTCTAGGAACACTGGAGCTCATTTTCCTGACTTCCTCAAGCCTCTTGTAAACTAACCCCTTTTTCACTATTTTGTTTTCCAGCATCTTCTGAGGGGTTAGATTAGCTTTGTAGGCTTTCTTGAAGTCTTCTAGGATTTCCCAGGGGAAACTACAAAGACCAGAGAGATCACTTCATCTACGATCTTTTTCACCTGGCCAATGTATCTCTGAGGTATATTTTTCTTATGAATTCTGAGAGAGACCCTGGGATCAGGCCAAATCCTCACTCTTTCCTTTTGATATTGAAAGGTATGCCTGAGAGTGTAAAGTCTGAGGGCTTGCTTCTTCATATTGATAATAGAAGATGTGGCTGCATAAGCTTTGTCAACTCTCTTCAGCAATTCCTCATCATGCTGTTTATGAAGCTCTTCTTCTTCTAGCTTCACTTTAACCATTTGTCTCTGGACTTCAGGAGTAATTGCTGAGGAGTGACTTGTGGCCTTAGGCAACTGAATCACAGCTGAGAGTGGCAGCCTATCTTCATCATCTTCTTCATCATCTTCTAGCCTCAATATCCTTCTCTTCTTCTTCAAGGGTATATCATCGGCTATAGGTTTTGAGGGTAAGGGAGTTGGTTTGGTGGGTTGTGTTTTCGGTGGTTTTGGTGTGGGAATGTTTACAGGCTGTTCTAGCATTCTTGAGGTGAGTGTGGCTTTGGATTGCTTGGCTAGCTCAGTCCTGCTCCTAGCACCCGCTTCATTTAAAGCTTCAATAACAAGCCCCTTAGTATATGCTTCAGACGAACAGATCTTGGTGGTGATTGCCAAGATACTGTCCCTGGACCAAGCTTTGATTTCGATCATTGATCTTCCAAGATATTTTGCAATAAATCTAATCATGATCTCAAGCCTTCTCTTTCTAACACTTCATAACTTGCCCATCTATTCTGGATTTCTTCAATCTCTAATCGTCGAATCTCAGAGTCAAGTTATTGGTGTCATGGCCTTGCCTAAACAGCTGATCAATGATGTTGTCCATTGATCTGCTGTGTTCGGCATCAGCCTCTTTTATCAGTAGCTCCAAGGTTTATCTTCAGCAATGTGATCATCAGCACCTTTCTTTCGCTTGTAGGTGAGCAGTGGTTGCTGTTCTGTCTCCTCCTTTTGGGCTTGCTTCGCTTCCTTCTTTTCCTCGGATCTTTTCCTCTTCTTTTCTTTCACTGCAGTACTCTTAACTCCCCTGAACCAATGCAACCAAAACCTCTAAATTATTCGTTGTCCCACTTATTGTTGGCAAAGTGTGGGCCTTTTCCTTCTTGATCAGTAGAGAAGATGACCCATGTAAGCTCCGGCCTGGGAAGAAACCTCAAATATTTGTTTGACAGGGTATGAATGGGAACTCTGTTTTGGGGAACTGGAAACAGAGTTGTTATCCCATTCATGAGATTTACTTCCCCATAATGAGTCTGTACGACTCTCTTGTGTAGGCCTCAAGGAAGGTGATTTGTTCCTCCATGGTTAGCTCTTCAGCACCTCCTTCAAACAATGATTCAGGCCCATAATACTCAGACAGGTATTGGCCTGTTTCCCATTCTTTAGCTCCACAGTTGTTATTATTCTGTAAGCAAACTCATCCGGGTGATTACCCTCTAGGAACAACTGGAGCTTATTTTTCCTGACTTCCTCAAGCCTCTTGTAAACTAACCCTTTTTCACTATTTTGTTTTCCAGCATCTTCTGAGGGGTTAGATTAGCTTTGTAGGCTTTCTTGAAGTCTTCTAGGATTTCCCAGGGGAAACTACAAAGACCAGAGAGATCACTTCATCTATGATCTTTTTCACCTGGCCAATGTATCTCTGAGGTATATTTTTCTTATGAATTCTGTGAGAGACCTGGGATCAGGCCAAATCCTCACTCTTTCCTTTTGATATTGAAAGGTATGCCTGAGAGTGTAAAGTCTGAGGGCTTGCTTCTTCATATTGATGATAGAAGATGTGGCTGCATAAGCTTTGTCAACTCTCTTCAGCAATTCCTCATCATGCTGTTTATGAAGCTCTTCTTCTTCTAGCTTCACTTTAACCATTTGTCTCTGGACTTCAGGAGTAATTGCTGAGGAGTGACTTGTGGCCTTAGGCAACTGAATCACAGCTGAGAGTGGCAGCCTATCTCATCATCTTCTTCATCATCTTCTAGCCTCAATATCCTTCTCTTCTTCTTCAAGGGTATATCATCGGCTATGGTTTTGAGGGTAAGGGAGTTGGTTTGGTGGGTTGTGTTTCGGTGGTTTTGGTGTGGGAATGTTTACAGGCTGTTCTAGCATTCTTGAGGTGAGTGTGGCTTTGGATTGCTTGGCTAGCTCAGTCCTGCTCCTAGCACCGCTTCATTTAAAGCTTCAATAACAAGCCCCTTAGTATATGCTTCAGACGAACAGATCTTGGTGGTGATTGCCAAGATACTGTCCCTGGACCAAGCTTTGATTTCGATCATTGATCTTCCAAGATATTTTGCAATAAATCTAATCATGATCTCAAGCCTTTCTCTTTCTAACACTTCATAACTTGCCCATCTATTCTGGATTTCTTCAATCTCTAATCGTCGAATCTCAGAGTCAAGTTTATTGGTGTCATGGCCTTGCCTAAACAGCTGATCAATGATGTTGTCCATTGATCTGCTGTGTTCGGCATCAGCCCTTTTATCAGTAGCTCCAAGGCTTTATCTTCAGCAATGTGATCATCAGCACCTTTCTTTCGCTTGTAGGTGAGCAGTGGTTGTGTTCTGTCTCCTCCTTTTGGGCTTGCTTCGCTTCTTCTTTTCCTCGGATCTTTTCTCTTCTTTTCTTTCACTGCAGTACTCTTAACTCCCTGAAACCAATGCAACCCAAACCTCTAAATTATTCGTTGTCCCACTTATTGTTGGCAAAGTGTTGGTCTTTTTCCTTCTTGATCAGTAGAGAAGATGACCCATGTAAGCTCCGGCCTGGGAAGAAACCTCAAATATTTGTTTGGCAGGGTATGAATGGGAACTCTGTTTTAGGGAACTGGAAACAGAGTTGTTATCCCATTCTTGAGATTTACTTCCCCATAATGAGTCTGTACGACTCTCTTGTGTAGGCCTCAAGGAGGTGATTTGTTCCTCCATGGTTAGCTTTTCAGCACCTCCTTCAAACAATGATTCAGCCCATAATACTCAGACAGGTATTTGGCCTGTTTCCCATTCTTTAGCTCCACAGTTGTTATTATTCTGTAAGCAAACTCATCCGGGTGATTACCCTCTAGGAACAACTGGAGCTCATTTTTCCTGACTTCCTCAAGTCTCTTGTAAACTAACCCTTTTTCACTACTTTTGTTTTCCAGCATCTTCTGAGGGGTTAGATTAGCTTTGTAGGCTTTCTTGAAGTCTTCTAGGATTTCCCAGGGGAAACTACAAAGACAGAGAGATCACTTCATCTCTGATCTTTTTCACCTGGCCAATGAATCTCTGAGGTATATTTTTCTATGAATTCTGTGAGAGACCCTGGGATCAGGCCAAATCCTCACTCTTTCCTTTTGATATTGAAAGGTATGCCTGAGAGTGTAAAGTCTGAGGGCTTGCTTCTTCATATTGATGATAGAAGATGTGGCTGCATAAGCTTTGTCAACTCTCTTCAGCAATTCCTCATCATGCTGTTTATGAAGCGCTTCTTCTTCTAGCTTCACTTTAACCATTTCTCTCTGGACTTCAGGAGTAATTGCTGAGGAGTGACTTGTGCCTTAGGCAACTGAATCACAGCTGAGAGTGGCAGCCTATCTCATCATCTTCTTCATCATCTTCTAGCCTCAATATCCTTCTCTTCTTCTTCAAGGGTATATCATCGGCTATGGGTTTGAGGGTAAGGGAGTTGGTTGGTGGGTTGTGTGTTTGGGTGGTTTTGGTGTGGGAATGTTTACAGGCTGTTCTAGCATTCTGAGGTGAGTGTGGCTTTGGATGCTTGGCTAGCTCAGTCCTGCTCCTAGCACCCGCTTCATTTAAAGCTTCTAACAAGCCCCTTAGTATATGCTTCAGACGAACAGATCTTGGTGGTGATTGCCAAGATACTGTCCCTGGACCAAGTTTTGATTTCGATCATTGATCTTCCAAGATATTTTGCAATAAATCTAATCATGATCTCAAGCCTTTCTCTTTCTAACACTTCATAACTTGCCCATCTATTCTGGATTTCTTCAATCTCTAATCGTCGAATCTCAGAGTCAAGTTTATTGGTGTCATGGCCTTGCCTAAACAGCTGATCAATGATGTTGTCCATTGATCTGCTGTGTTCGGCATCAGCCTCTTTTATCAGTAGCTCCAAGGCTTTATCTTCAGCAATGTGATCATCAGCACCTTTCTTTCGCTTGTAGGTGAGCAGTGGTTGCTGTTCTGTCTCCTCCTTTTGGGCTTGCTTCGCTTCCTTCTTTTCCTCGGATCTTTTCCTCTTCTTTTCTTTCACTGCAGTACTCTTAACTCCCCTGAACCAATGCAACCAAAACCTCTAAATTATTCGTTGTCCCACTTATTGTTGGCAAAGTGTTGGTCTTTTTCCTTCTTGATCAGTAGAGAAGATGACCCATGTAAGCTCCGGCCTGGGAAGAAACCTCAAATATTTGTTTGGCAGGGTATGAATGGGAACTCTGTTTTGGGGAACTGGAAACAGAGTTGTTATCCCATTCATGAGATTTACTTCCCCATAATGAGTCTGTACGACTCTCTTGTGTAGGCCTCAAGGAAGGTGATTTGTTCCTCCATGGTTAGCTTTTCAGCACCTCCTTCAAACAATGATTCAGGCCCATAATACTCAGACAGGTATTTGGCCTGTTTCCCATTCTTTAGCTCCACAGTTGTTATTATTCTGTAAGCAAACTCATCCGGGTGATTACCCTCTAGGAACAACTGGAGCTCATTTTTCCTGACTTCCTCAAGCCTCTTGTAAACTAACCCCTTTTTCACTATTTTGTTTTCCAGCATCTTCTGAGGGGTTAGATTAGCTTTGTAGGCTTTCTTGAAGTCTTCTAGGATTTCCCAGGGGAAACTACAAAGACCAGAGAGATCACTTCATCTACGATCTTTTTCACCTGGCCAATGTATCTCTGAGGTATATTTTTCTTATGAATTCTGTGAGAGACCCTGGGATCAGGCCAAATCCTCACTCTTTCCTTTTGATATTGAAAGGTATGCCTGAGAGTGTAAAGTCTGAGGGCTTGCTTCTTCATATTGATGATAGAAGATGTGGCTGCATAAGCTTTGTCAACTCTCTTCAGCAATTCCTCATCATGCTGTTTATGAAGCTCTTCTTCTTCTAGCTTCACTTTAACCATTTGTCTCTGGACTTCAGGAGTAATTGCTGAGGAGTGACTTGTGGCCTTAGGCAACTGAATCACAGCTGAGAGTGGCAGCCTATCTTCATCATCTTCTTCATCATCTTCTAGCCTCAATATCCTTCTCTTCTTCTTCAAGGGTATATCATCGGCTATGGGTTTTGAGGGTAAGGGAGTTGGTTTGGTGGGTTGTGTTTTGGGTGGTTTTGGTGTGGGAATGTTTACAGGCTGTTCTAGCATTCTTGAGGTGAGTGTGGCTTTGGATTGCTTGGCTAGCTCAGTCCTGCTCCTAGCACCCGCTTCATTTAAAGCTTCAATAACAACCCCTTAGTATATGCTTCAGACGAACAGATCTTGGTGGTGATTGCCAAGATACTGTCCCTGGACCAAGCTTTGATTTCGATCATTGATCTTCCAAGATATTTTGCAATAAATCTAATCATGATCTCAAGCCTTTCTCTTTCTAACACTTCATAACTTGCCCATCTATTCTGGATTTCTTCAATCTCTAATCGTCGAATCTCAGAGTCAAGTTTATTGGTGTCATGGCCTTGCCTAAACAGCTGATCAATGATGTTGTCCATTGATCTGCTGTGTTCGGCATCAGCCTCTTTTATCAGTAGCTCCAAGGCTTATCTTCAGCAATGTGATCATCAGCACCTTTCTTTCGCTTGTAGGTGAGCAGTGGTACTGTTCTGTCTCCTCCTTTTGGGCTTGCTTCGCTTCCTTCTTTTCCTCGGATCTTTTCCTCTTCTTTTCTTTCACTGCGGTACTCTTAACTCCCCCTGAACCAATGCAACCAAAACCTCTAAATTATTCGTTGTCCCACTTATTGTTGGCAAAGTGTTGGTCTTTTTCCTTCTTGATCAGTAGAGAAGATGACCCATGTAAGCTCCGGCCTGGGAAGAAACCTCAAATATTTGTTTGGCAGGGTATGAATGGGAACTCTGTTTTGGGGAACTGGAAACAGAGTTGTTATCCCATTCATGAGATTTACTTCCCCATAATGAGTCTGTACGACTCTTGTGTAGGCCTCAAGGAAGGTGATTTGTTCCTCCATGGTTAGCTTTTCAGCACCTCCTTCAAACAATGATTCAGGCCCATAATACTCAGACAGGTATTTGGCCTGTTTCCCATTCTTTAGCTCCACAGTTGTTATTATTCTGTAAGCAAACTCATCCGGGTGATTACCCTCTAGGAACAACTGGAGCTCATTTTTCCTGACTTCCTCAAGCCTCTTGTAAACTAACCCCTTTTTCACTATTTTGTTTTCCAGCATCTTCTGAGGGGTTAGATTAGCTTTGTAGGCTTTCTTGAAGTCTTCTAGGATTTCCCAGGGGAAACTACAAAGACCAGAGAGATCACTTCATCTACGATCTTTTTCACCTGGCCAATGTATCTCTGAGGTATATTTTTCTTATGAATTCTGTGAGAGACCCTAGGATCAGGCCAAATCCTCACTCTTTCCTTTTGATATTGAAAGGTATGCCTGAGAGTGTAAAGTCTGAGGGCTTGCTTCTTCATATTGATGATAGAAGATGTGGCTGCATAAGCTTTGTCAACTCTCTTCAGCAATTCCTCATCATGCTGTTTATGAAGCTCTTCTTCTTCTAGCTTCACTTTAACCATTTGTCTCTGGACTTCAGGAGTAATTGCTGAGGAGTGACTTGTGGCCTTAGGCAACTGAATCACAGCTGAGAGTGGCAGCCTATCTTCATCATCTTCTTCATCATCTTCTAGCCTCAATATCCTTCTCTTCTTCTTCAAGGGTATATCATCGGCTATGGGTTTTGAGGGTAAGGGAGTTGGTTTGGTGGGTTGTGTTTTGGGTGGTTTTGGTGTGGGAATGTTTACAGGCTGTTCTAGCATTCTTGAGGTGAGTGTGGCTTTGGATTGCTTGGCTAGCTCAGTCCTGCTCCTAGCACCCGCTTCATTTAAAGCTTCAATAACAAGCCCCTTAGTATATGCTTCAGACGAACAGATCTTGGTGGTGATTGCCAAGATACTGTCCCTGGACCAAGTTTTGATTTCGATCATTGATCTTCCAAGATATTTTGCAATAAATCTAATCATGATCTCAAGCCTTTCTCTTTCTAACACTTCATAACTTGCCCATCTATTCTGGATTTCTTCAATCTCTAATCGTCGAATCTCAGAGTCAAGTTTATTGGTGTCATGGCCTTGCCTAAACAGCTGATCAATGATGTTGTCCATTGATCTGCTGTGTTCGGCATCAGCCTCTTTTATCAGTAGCTCCAAGGCTTTATCTTCAGCAATGTGATCATCAGCACCTTTCTTTCGCTTGTAGGTGAGCAGTGGTTGCTGTTCTGTCTCCTCCTTTTGGGCTTGCTTCGCTTCCTTCTTTTCCTCGGATCTTTTCCTCTTCTTTTCTTTCACTGCAGTACTCTTAACTCCCCCTGAACCAATGCAACCAAAACCTCTAAATTATTCGTTGTCCCACTTATTGTTGGCAAAGTGTTGGTCTTTTTCCTTCTTGATCAGTAGAGAAGATGACCCATGTAAGCTCCGGCCTGGGAAGAAACCTCAATATTTGTTTGGCAGGGTATGAATGGGAACTCTGTTTTGGGGAACTGGAAACAGAGTTGTTATCCCATTCATGAGATTTACTTCCCCATAATGAGTCTGTACGACTCTCTTGTGTAGGCCTCAAGGAAGGTGATTTGTTCCTCCATGGTTAGCTTTTCAGCACCTCCTTCAAACAATGATTCAGGCCCATAATACTCAGACAGGTATTTGGCCTGTTTCCCATTCTTTAGCTCCACAGTTGTATTATTCTGTAAGCAAACTCATCCGGGTGATTACCCTCTAGGAACAAGGAGCTCATTTTTCCTGACTTCCTCAAGCCTCTTGTAAACTAACCCCTTTTTCACTATTTTGTTTTCCAGCATCTTCTGAGGGGTTAGATTAGCTTTGTAGGCTTTCTTGAAGTCTTCTAGGATTTCCCAGGGGAAACTACAAAGACCAGAGAGATCACTTCATCTACGATCTTTTTCACCTGGCCAATGTATCTCTGAGGTATATTTTTCTTATGAATTCTGTGAGAGACCCTAGGATCAGGCCAAATCCTCACTCTTTCCTTTTGATATTGAAAGGTATGCCTGAGTGTAAAGTCTGAGGGCTTGCTTCTTCATATTGATGATAGAAGATGTGGCTGCATAAGCTTTGTCAACTCTCTTCAGCAATTCCTCATCATGCTGTTTATGAAGCTCTTCTTCTTCTAGCTTCACTTTAACCATTTGTCTCTGGACTTCAGGAGTAATTGCTGAGGAGTGACTTGTGGCCTTAGGCAACTGAATCATAGCTGAGAGTGGCAGCCTATCTTCATCATCTTCTTCATCATCTTCTAGCCTCAATATCCTTCTCTTCTTCTTCAAGGGTATATCATCGGCTATGGTTTTTGAGGGTAAGGGAGTTGGTTTGGTGGGTTGTGTTTTGGGTGGTTTTGGTGTGGGAATGTTTACAGGCTGTTCTAGCATTCTTGAGGTGAGTGTGGCTTTGGATTGCTTGGCTAGCTCAGTCCTGCTCCTAGCACCCGCTTCATTTAAAGCTTCAATAACAAGCCCCTTAGTATATGCTTCAGACGAACAGATCTTGGTGGTGATTGCCAAGATACTGTCCCTGGACCAAGTTTTGATTTCGATCATTGATCTTCCAAGATATTTTGCAATAAATCTAATCATGATCTCAAGCCTTTCTCTTTCTAACACTTCATAACTTGCCCATCTATTCTGGATTTCTTCAATCTCTAATCGTCGAATCTCAGAGTCAAGTTTATTGGTGTCATGGCCTTGCCTAAACAGCTGATCAATGATGTTGTCCATTGATCTGCTGTGTTCGGCATCAGCCTCTTTTATCAGTAGCTCCAAGGCTTTATCTTCAGCAATGTGATCATCAGCACCTTTCTTTCGCTTGTAGGTGAGCAGTGGTTGCTGTTCTGTCTCCTCCTTTTGGGCTTGCTTCGCTTCCTTCTTTTCCTCGGATCTTTTCCTCTTCTTTTCTTTCACTGCAGTACTCTTAACTCCCCTGAACCAATGCAACCAAAACCTCTAAATTATTCGTTGTCCCACTTATTGTTGGCAAAGTGTTGGTCTTTTTCCTTCTTGATCAGTAGAGAAGATGACCCATGTAAGCTCCGGCCTGGGAAGAAACCTCAAATATTTGTTTGGCAGGGTATGAATGGGAACTCTGTTTTGGGGAACTGGAAACAGAGTTGTTATCCCATTCATGAGATTTACTTCCCCATAATGAGTCTGTACGACTCTCTTGTGTAGGCCTCAAGGAAGGTGATTTGTTCCTCCATGGTTAGCTTTTCAGCACCTCCTTCAAACAATGATTCAGGCCCATAATACTCAGACAGGTATTTGGCCTGTTTCCCATTCTTTAGCTCCACAGTTGTTATTATTCTGTAAGCAAACTCATCCGGGTGATTACCCTCTAGGAACAACTGGAGCTCATTTTTCCTGACTTCCTCAAGCCTCTTGTAAACTAACCCCTTTTTCACTATTTTGTTTTCCAGCATCTTCTGAGGGGTTAGATTAGCTTTGTAGGCTTTCTTGAAGTCTTCTAGGATTTCCCAGGGGAAACTACAAAGACCAGAGAGATCACTTCATCTACGATCTTTTTCACCTGGCCAATGTATCTCTGAGGTATATTTTTCTTATGAATTCTGTGAGAGACCCTGGGATCAGGCCAAATCCTCACTCTTTCCTTTTGATATTGAAAGGTATGCCTCAGAGTGTAAAGTCTGAGGGCTTTCTTCTTCATATTGATGATAGAAGATGTGCTGCATAAGCTTTGTCAACTCTCTTCAGCAATTCCTCATCATGCTGTTTATGAAGCTCTTCTTCTTCTAGCTTCACTTTAACCATTTGTCTCTGGACTTCAGGAGTAATTGCTGAGGAGTGACTTGTGGCCATAGGCAACTGAATCACAGCTGAGAGTGGCAGCCTATCTTCATCATTCTTCATCATCATCTTCTAGCCTCAATATCCTTCTCTTCTTCTTCAAGGGTATATCATCGGCTATGGTTTTGAGGGTAAGGGAGTTGGTTTGGTGGGTTGTGTTTTTGGTGGTTTTGGTGTGGGAATGTTTACAGGCTGTTCTAGCATTCTTGAGGTGAGTGTGGCTTTGGATTGCTTGGCTAGCTCAGTCCTGCTCCTAGCACCCGCTTCATTTAAAGCTTCAATAACAAGCCCCTTAGTATATGCTTCAGACGAACAGATCTGGTGGTGATTGCCAAGATACTGTCCCTGGACCAAGCTTTGATTTCGATCATTGATCTTCCAAGATATTTTGCAATAAATCTAATCATGATCTCAAGCCTTTCTCTTTCTAACACTTCATAACTTGCCCATCTATTCTGGATTTCTTCAATCTCTAATCGTCGAATCTCAGAGTCAAGTTTATTGGTGTCATGGCCTTGCCTAAACAGCTGATCATGATGTTGTCCATTGATCTGCTGTGTTCGGCATCAGCCTCTTTTATCAGTAGCTCCAAGGCTTTATCTTCAGCAATGTGATCATCAGCACCTTTCTTTCGCTTGTAGGTGAGCAGTGGTTGCTGTTCTGTCTCCTCCTTTTGGGCTTGCTTCGCTTCCTTCTTTTCCTCGGATCTTTTCCTCTTCTTTTCTTTCACTGCAATACTCTTAACTCCCCTGAACCAATGCAACCAAAACCTCTAAATTATTCATTGTCCCACTTATTGTTGGCAAAGTGTTGGTCTTTTTCCTTCTTGATCAGTAGAGAAGATGACCCATGTAAGCTCCGGCCTGGGAAGAAACCTCAAATATTTGTTTGGCAGGGTATGAATAGGAACTCTGTTTTGGGGAACTGGAAACAGAGTTGTTATCCCATTCATGAGATTTACTTCCCCATAATGAGTCTGTACGACTCTCTTGTGTAGGCCTCAAGGAAGGTGATTTGTTCCTCCATGGTTAGCTTTTCAGCACCTCCTTCAAACAATGATTCAGGCCCATAATACTCAGACAGGTATTTGGCCTGTTTCCCATTCTTTAGCTCCACAGTTGTTATTATTCTGTAAGCAAACTCATCCGGGTGATTACCCTCTAGGAACAACTGGAGCTCATTTTTCCTGACTTCCTCAAGCCTCTTGTAAACTAACCCCTTTTTCACTATTTTGTTTTCCAGCATCTTCTGAGGGGTTAGATTAGCTTTGTAGGCTTTCTTGAAGTCTTCTAGGATTTCCCAGGGGAAACTACAAAGACCAGAGAGATCACTTCATCTACGATCTTTTTCACCTGGCCAATGTATCTCTGAGGTATATTTTTCTTATGAATTCTGTGAGAGACCCTGGGATCAGGCCAAATCCTCACTCTTTCCTTTTGATATTGAAAGGTATGCCTGAGAGTGTAAAGTCTGAGGGCTTGCTTCTTCATATTGATGATAGAAAATGTGGCTGCATAAGCTTTGTCAACTCTCTTCAGCAATTCCTCATCATGCTGTTTATGAAGCTCTTCTTCTTCTAGCTTCACTTTAACCATTTGTCTCTGGACTTCAGGAGTAATTGCTGAGGAGTGACTTGTGGCCTTAGGCAACTGAATCACAGCTGAGAGTGGCAGCCTATCTTCATCATCTTCTTCATCATCTTCTAGCCTCAATATCCTTCTCTTCTTCTTCAAGGGTATATCATCGGCTATGGGTTTTGAGGGTAAGGGAGTTGGTTTGGTGGGTTGTGTTTTGGGTGGTTTTGGTGTGGAATGTTTACAGGCTGTTCTAGCATTCTTGAGGTGAGTGTGGCTTTTGATTGCTTGGCTAGCTCAGTCCTGCTCCCAGCACCCGCTTCATTTAAAGCTTCAATAACAAGCCCCTTAGTATATGCTTCAGACGAACAGATCTTGGTGGTGATTGCCAAGATACTGTCCCTGGACCAAGCTTTGATTTCGATCATTGATCTTCCAAGATTTTGCAATAAATCTAATCATGATCTCAAGCCTTTCTCTTTCTAACACTTCATAACTTGCCCATCTATTCTGGATTTCTTCAATCTCTAATCGTCGAATCTCAGAGTCAAGTTTATTGGTGTCATGGCCTTGCCTAAACAGCTGATCAATGATATTGTCCATTGATCTGCTGTGTTCGGCATCAGCCTCTTTTATCAGTAGCTCCAAGGCTTTATCTTCAGCAATGTGATCATCAGCACCTTTCTTTCGCTTGCTTGTAGGTGAGGAGTGGTTGTTGTTCTTTCTCCTCCTTTTGGGCTTGCTTCGCTTCCTTCTTTTCCTCGGATCTTTTCCTCTTCTTTTCTTTCACTGCAGTACTCTCCCCCTTTTTGGATACATTGGAGGGAGTGGTTTGTACCGCAGAAAGAGTCTTTTGGACAGCAGCATCAATCAGGGGCTGTAAAGTGGAGGAAAGCCTCTAATCAATGGCTTTAGTCACAATATCGGTGATTATGGGTGTGATGAGAGGGAGAGAATTTTGAAGTACAGCACCTATTTGCTCAGGAGGGTTCTGTTCCTGAGAAGTAGGGCCTGAAGCAGAGGCAGTTGGTTGAGTTTAGAGTGGCTCAGTGTTTGGGGAACCTTCAAGTGAAGGTGCCATCTGTGGGTGGGTAGAGGCACATGGTCTTTCTCCTTGGGAGAGTTGATCAAGTAGGTTTTGCAGCCTACTGACTTTCTCTTCAAGGATTGTGTTCTGGGCAAGAACATCGAAGAAAAAGCCCAGGTCATCATCAGCCGAAACTAAATCATCTGACCTCCTGCTTAGAGCAGGATTTACATGCACTGGGTGTAGACCAGTTGGTGCATGTGCCCCTTGTGCTTGGTACTGGGGACTTCCAGCCTCAAGACAGTGTCCATCATCAGCTGTTGCCTCTAGTGAGGTCTTAGCAATGTTACCAGCCTGATTCGGATCATTCGCTGAGTCAGAGGAGGTGGCAGCCTCACTAGATATTCTAAGCTCCTTGTCTACACCAGGAGATAGAAGTGGTAAACCCCTGTGCTGTGGGTTCTCAAGTGCACTGTGTTCCTCCCCCTCAATTGTAGAGGTATTCCCAGTAGTAAGTGGTTTCTGGGGAGGGGTGAGGAGTGCAGTTGAGTCAGCACTTGTGCAACTATTAAAGTTGGGCTGTGAGGGTGGTTGTTTGGGGTGAAGGGATAGAAGCAGTGTGCACCTGGGGAGGTGGGTGCTCTTCAATGGCAATCCCCTCAAGTGAGGAAGATCCCAGATATGTAGGTACCCCTTGTGTGGTTGCTGCAGGCTCCTGTTGAGAGGAGGCCTGAGCGGCTATGGCTGGAAGAGTATTGTATCCACTAGGGGTTTGGACTAGTGGATATATCCTGCGTTTGTGTTGCAGGGACATCCTCAGGGGACTCAATTCCCTGAGTAGCCGTTTTGGGTTTCTTTTTGGTGGGTTTGGTGGGGACTTTTGATTTGGAGGTGGTGGCTGTGGGTTCCAGCTGCGTGGGTTTTTGCAGCTTGGCAGCCATTTTAAGTGTCTGGTCAGAGTTGTGCCGGGAGTATACTTCCGGCAGAACAGCCGTAGCAGGGACTCCCAAGCCAACAAGTCCCTCAGCATTAAGCTGGTTTGTAAAAAGAACCGTGGATATAGTATCCAACGGTTGGCAGTGAGTTTTTGAGCCATGTCCTTGAGCTCCGAAAATATTATTTCTGAGAAGTTTAGTGGTTGTTGCTCAAGAATAGAATACTTACCTGCTGCCATTTTGTCGACATTTGATCCCAAGACGACGTCGTAGGGGCCAAACATACATTCACCATGTGAAAAATTAGGCGCTCAGCGTCATTAAAGTGTTTCTTCATGATAGTGGAGGCACTGAGATCGCCTTGATATCCATGTTGGGCAAAGGATAGATCTGTGGTGCCCTTCGGATATCCAGCAGGAGAACTAGCATCATTCAGATGAAGAATTTGGCGGATTATTGCAGGAGTGATGACTACTTCTTTGTTGTTGACGACCGACTCGAGAGATGGTGTGTTGTTCTCCCCAGTGGTAATAGTAACGTTCATCCAAAATTGTTGAAGGGATTCGGCATGTAGTATGGGATTCAGAAGAAATGCCGTATTGTATTGGGACTGAACCATAAGATCGATAGCAGTATCGAACTTAGTCCAGATGGGCGATTTAGTGAGGTAGGCAACACAGTTTGTCGCGGTTTAATTTGCATGGACGCCATTGAGAAAAGGGAAGGTTTTAGAGAGGAACGTTAGGATTGAAGAAGATGAAGCATTGAGAGCTTAGGTCAGGGATATTTATAGGGTACGGGTAAGAAAACGACTGAAGGATGTGGTATTAGTCATCAGTAGTTTTAAACGACCGTTGACATGGTATTATCATTTCAGACGTTGAAACAGCTGAAGTCGTGGTGTTAGGCATCAGAAGTTAGAAAACTACTGAAGACCGTGGTTTTGACTTAAGATGATTGAAACAACTGAGGACTTGGTGTTTGTCATCAGTAGTTATGAAACTACTGAGGACAGTGGTTTTGTCATCAGCTGTTGTAAACAACTGAAGACTTGGTATTAGTCATCAGTAGTTATAAAACTACTGAAGACAGTGGTTTTGCTTCAGTTGTTTAGAATGAAACAGCAGTCGTACAAACGACTGAAGAGAAAGTTCTGTTCAGCTGTTTTCGTCAATTCTTAGCTTTTCAGCTGTTTGATACTGTCCTCAACACATTCATCTGCCTTTTTGGCTGAGTTCAGTTGTTTCATAGGACATCAGTACTTATCTGTTTTTACTGATTGCAGTAGCTGTAACTGCATCAGTAGTTGTAACTACGTCAGTAGTTTAGAGCAGATGAAGTACTGCAGTACTTGTGAGACATTTAGCCTTCAGTAGTTATAGAAACTGCTGAGGGTAAAAGAGCTCATCAGTACTTATATGTGACATAGTTACTAATGATCATCAGTACTTATTACTAAGATCATCAGTAGTTGTCACTTATTCTAGCTGCAGCATACCAAGCCTTAACACCAGGTTTTGGAAAGTTGAACTATCCAAAGGCTTAGTAAAAATGTCTGCAAGCTCATCAGCACTAGGCACAAACTTAGGATCAATCAGACCTTTTTCAACAATCCCTTATAAAATGATGTCTGATCTCTATATGTTTGGTCCTAGAGTGCTGGACTGGATTTTTGACAATGCAAAGAGCTGAAGCACTATCCATTAACAATGGAGTCTTAGTCTCTTTAATGCCATAGTCCAAAAGTTGGTTTTGAAGCCAGAGTACCTGAGATGTACAACTTGCAGCAGAAATGTACTCTGCTTCAGCAGTTGATGTAGCAACTGAGGTCTGTTTCTTGCTCTGCCAAGAAATCAAGCAGTTGCCTAGGAATTGACATCCACCAGAAGTTGATTTCCTGGTCAACTTACACCCTGCATAGTCACTGTCAGAAAAAGCAACTAATTTACCAGAATGTCCAGTAGAATACCATAAACCTAGAGATGGAGTGCCTTGCAGATATCTAAAGATCCTCTTGACTGCAATCAGATGAGACTCTTTAGGTGCAGCCTGAAATCTAGCACAAACACATGTGGCAAACATAATATCTGGTCTAGAAGCTGTTAAATACATCAAGGACCCAATCATACATCTGTAAAGTGTTTCATCAACCACTTTACCTTTCAGATCTGTATCCAGTTGTGTGGTGCTGCACATGGGGGTAGAACAGGGCTTACAGTTTTGTAAATCAAACATTTGCAAAAGATCTTTTGTGTATTTGGACTGATGAATGAAAATTCCATCAGCCTTTTGTTTGATTTGCAACCCCAGAAAGAACTGTAATTCTCCCATGGCACTCATTTCAAACTTCTGTTGCATCAACTTTGTAAAGGCATCACACAACTTTGGATCAGAGGATGCAAAAATGATATCATCTACATAAATTTGAACAAGTAGATTATGCTGTCCAGCTTTCTTAATGAATAAAGTCTTATCTATGGAGCCTCTAGTGAAATTGTTTTCCAGAAGAAAGTTTGATAATGTCTCATACCAGGCTCTAGGAGCTTGTTTTAACCCATAAAGAGCCTTATCAAGCTTATACACCCAATTGGGATGTTTATTGTTCTCAAAGCCTGGAGGTTGACATACATAAACCTCTTCTTTAATTTTTCCATACAAAAATGCACTTTTGACATCCATTTGAAAAACTTTAAGGTTTTGATAAGCAGCATAAGCTAAAAACAATCGAATTGCTTCCAGTCTGGCTACAGGGGCAAAGGTTTCATCATAATCAATACCTTCTTCTTGTGCAAACCCCTGAACAACCAGTCGGGCCTTGTTCTTAACAATAAGCCCATTTTCATCAGTTTTGTTCCTAAACACCCATTTAGTGCCTATTGCACACTTACCTGGAGGTAGAGGAACCAGTTCCCACACTTGCTGTTTCTTGAACTGAAGAAGCTCAAGCTGCATGGCATCAACCCATCCATTGTCCTTTAAAGCAATGTGATAATTCTTTGGCTCTTGCTGACTGATGAAGAGAGCATAGAAGCAGAAATTTGACAATTGACTTCTTGTTGATACACCAGCAATGATATCACCAATGATTTGAGACATAGGGTGATTCTTCAGATCTTGATACACAATGAGATCTGTGCAAGTGTTTGTAGCAGGCTCAGCAGTAACAGATGGTGATGGTGAATCATTTCCTTGAAACCAATCAGTGGATGGTAATTCAAAAGAAGTTGAATTCGAAGAGATCTCATCAGCATTTGTTGTGGATGGTGCTACTGGAGCTACAGGAACATCAGGTCTAGCTGAATCAGGCAGCTGATCACTAAACCTGAAGAGGTGAGTACTGCAATCATCATCATCATTAGCAGTACCATCGGGTGGTGAACTGTTGACAGGAGCAACAGCAGAGTTTGATGAGGAACATATTGCAGTATGTCGAAATCAAATAACTCCACAGGGCTTTGTGGAATCTTGTCCTTTGGAGATTCATTGAACTTAACATGTAGAGTTCTTCAACCATCTTTGTTCTGCAGTTGAAGACTCTGTATGCCTTACAAGTAGATGAATAACCAACAAAATACCCTGCATCCACCTTAGGATCAAACTTATGGAGTTGATCCTTTGTGTTGAGAATAAAACAGGGACACCCAAATGCTTTGAAAAATGAAATCAGAGGAGCCAAATGATGGAGAACTTCATATGGAGTCTTCATCAACCTCTGATTTACTAAAACTCTATTTTGCACATAGCAAGCTGTGTTGACAGCTTCAGCCCAAAAGGTCAGTGGCAAACCTGAGTCGGCCAACATGGACCTTGCAGCTTCAATGAGAGTCCTGTTCTTTCTCTCCACTACTCATTTTGTTCTGGAGTCCTTGGGATGCTAAACTGCCTTTTGATCCCTTTGGAAAGATAGAAGTCATCAAGTGTATGATTTCTGAACTCAGTTCCATTGTCACTCCTAATACACTTGACTGGAAGGGAATACTGCTTCTCAATATACAACACAAAGTGAATGATTTTCTGAGCAGCCTCATCCTTTGAATGTAGAAAGAAAGTCCATACAAATCTGGAGTAATCATCCACAATTACCAGACAGTATTTCTTCTTTGCCATGCTCATTACTCTCACAGGACCAAATAGATCCATATGCAGTAATTGCAAGCAGGCAGTGGACTTAGGCACTTCAATAGGAGGGAATGAGACGTTGTGTTGTTTTCCTTTTAAACAAGCAGTGCAAGTTTCATCATAGTGGAACTCCTTTATTGGTAAGCCTCTGACTAAACTATTGTGGGTAAGCTGATTCATGTTTTTGAGATTAACATGACCAAGCCTTCTGTGCCACAGTTTAGATTCTTGAGAAGAGGCTTTGGAAAATAGGAAAGGATTGCCTTTGAGATCTATTTTCTTCGAAAGATCTAAGGCATATACTCTTCCTGTCCTGTTGGCTCTCAGGAGAGTGTGATCATCCAACACCTTGTCAATCAAGTGCAAAACTTTGGATGACAGAATCCTACAGTTTTGACTGGTGAAAAGAGCAACATGGCCTTTATCACACATTTGACTGACACTCAAGAGATTGTACTTGAGATTTTCCACATGATTAACATCATCAAATTTGATTTCTCCATTGGAGACAAAGCCCTTACCTATGATGTAACCCCTAGCATCATTGCCAAAAGAAACAAATCCCTTCTTTCCTTGAGAGTAGTCATGAAGAAGAGAGCTATTCCCAGTCATGTGCATAGATCCCCCACTGTCTACATACCAGATGCTACTTTGGCATGTTGAAGAACCCTGCAATAATAAACAATCAGTTAGTTTTAGAGACCCAAACCTTTTTGGTTTTGGGCCTGGTCTCATCAATAGATGTTAAACTAACAGGTTTATCTGAAACAACAGCCTGAGAGGAAGAAGATGGTGTAGAAGAGGAGTCCTTTGGCTTGGACCTCCTTTTCTATGGTTTCAACATAGGAGCATCTAGTTGGTTAACTCTACCCAATAGATGTTGAACCATCATAACCAGCTGTGTCTGATTTTGTGACAAAGCTTTCAGCTCATCAGACACTTGCCAGTGGAGTTTGATAAGTTCCTATGTTGCCCCTTCTTCTTCTGAGCATTCTCAGCTGTCACCTGTTTAACCCCTTCCTTTTTGGATTTCTTTGAGGACTTAAGGGTTACAAGATTTGATGTTGCTGATACAAATGTGGTCTCAAACTCAGTTTTCATTTTTACCATTTTCTCATTGATTTCTTCTTTTTGTCTGAGTTTGGAACCTCTTTTGTACCAACAATCATCTGTAAGATGATTGAACAAACCACATACTTCACATGGTTTCTTCTTCATCTTAGGTTGATCATCAACTAAAGAGGGTGAAGCAACTGAAGACTTGTTCTTCAATGCTTTGGAAGCATTGTTTGCTTTCTTGACTGCCTCTTTAGTAGACTTCAAACTCTTTCTACTGGCAGTTTTCTTCTCTTCAGTACTGACAGCAGTTGAAGTTTGAACTTCAGGTGTTAAATCCTGCTCTCTAGTCCTTTCAGGACCTTCAGAATTAACTCCTGAGTTGATCAACTCATTGATCATGTGAGTGTCAGCATTTGAACCATCAACATCAGCTGATAAGTTCAAAGAGGGCTTGATGCTGACTGCTACTTCTGATTGTGCTGTATCAGAAGGTAGATCACATGATGTGATGGATTGGTTATCACTCTCACCATCAGATTCTACCTCTGCTCTTGGGGTAAAATCTGTAGGTGGAGCAGTGTGATTGTAACCAATTCCAAACTTCACATTGGAAGCAGATTGCTTACTAAGAAGGATTTCAAAACCTTTGCATGATTGTACCCATCTATCACACTCTACCTGGGTAACTGCAAGGGTTTCTTTGAGATCTTTGTACTTCTCTAGAAGTACCTCTTCTCTAGCCTTATCATCAATTATTTGGCAATTCAGTTTATAAATCTCATCATTTTTATCTTTAAGCACAGACTTAAACTCAGCTTTGTTTTTGGAAATTATTTGTTCTAGCTCAATGTTCTTATTAGTTAGAGCTACATTTGCTTCTCTAATGGAAGCAAATGCAGCTATGCATGGTTCAGAACATAATTTGGCTTTTGCCTCAGAGGATACCTGTGATACCTGAGGTGTAGAGGCATTGGAAAATGCAGTATCAGCAGACTCCAAAGCCATAAGAGCTAGATTCCCAAAAGGACTGTCACCACCATGTTGACCAGCACCTGAGAACAGTTGGTCATGACCAGACATGTCATTTGGTAAACTGCTCCAGTCAACCACTCCTGGGGTGAAAAAGCTGTGTTGTTGAGGTTGAGTTTGTTGATGAGATTTGGATGGCTGAGGTTCTGGTAGTGCATGAGGTTGTGGTGCCATAGGAACTTGAACTTGATTTGACTGTGGCATGTAATAACAAGGGTACGGATATGGCATTTGACCCTGAGGAACAAAATATGCCGGAGATTGTTGTTGAGGATGATGACTAGAAGTGACAGGATGTTGCCCTCTGTGTTGTTGACTATTGCCAGGAAAAGTCACAAAGGGTGCAGTGGAGTTAGATCCAGTTGATCTACACTCTCTTGCAAAGTGTCCAAGCCTTTGGCATTTGTGACACCTCAACTTGCTCTTGTCAAAACCAACTTTGGTTTTGCCAGAGAGTCCTGGGAATTTTCTTCCAGTTCTTTTATAGAACTTCTGAGATCTGATATTTATCAGGGCCATTTGGCTCAAAATATCCATCTCCTCTAAGTCATCATCAGCAATCCCCTTGAGATCATCCATAATGAAGCATAGATTGTCATTATTACACCCAGTAAACTGACCATCAACACTCACAAATGCAGAATCAGAAGTGCTTGAAGAGAATTAATATGCTCATCATACTGGCATCCAGATAAGCATATTCTGACTCATGACCCACCAAGGCAGTGTTGCCTGGTACAAAGTCTTCAGTGAACTTTCCAGATGAAGATAGCTTTCTCTTCTGTTCTATCTCTCTCTCAAACGTGAGCAGTTTCCCATGGAGTTAGGTGAGAGATAGTTTGTCCAAACTGGCACTGGAGCGTAGGACAATTGTATATGTGTCCCATCTCTCAGGCAGTGATCTGAGAAATCTGTTATTCATCTGAATATTTGTGTACTCAAGTTTGACCATTTTTAGTTCAGAGATCAAACAAGAGAACCGCTCATATTGTTGAGTCAGTGTCTCACCCTTTCTATGAGAGAATGTCTCATATTGTTGGGCAAGAATTTCTCTATTATTTGCCAAGACCTCATCTGTTCCTCCAAATTGTTCTTTCAAGGCATTCCAGAGGTCATGGGCAGTTTCATGATGCATTAGCCCAGAATAGATTTCATTTGGCAGTGCCATGGCCAGAATTCCATGGGCTTTAGCATCAATTTCAAGCAACTTCTTATCCTCATCTGAGTATTGCTCCCTCCTCTTCGGAACAATTTGATTGGTTTCCGGTTATTCACCATAGGCTTGTGTGGACCATGTACCACTGATGTCCAACAACCTGCGCTGTTAACAGACAGGTGATGGAGCATACGTCTTTGCCATATGTTATACTCATTCCTAACCAGCATTGGTGGCTTGGTTGAGGAACCAGTATTGTGAGGATCATTGGAGGGAGTGGTCATTTTCAGTTCAAAAACAATTTAATTCAAGCTTTTAAAAGTTTTAAACAGACCACAACAAACTCAATAAAAACCAAGAGAAGATCTCAGGATGAATGACCAGAAATACAGAAAAGTCAATCTCTATAACCGTTTCTTGCAAAAACAAAAGCTAATTCAATCAAACTTAGATCTGGAATAGCAGTTTCAATGATCAATATTAGATCGATCAATGATTAACCTGCTCTGATACCATTTGACAGATCAGCGATCACAAGTTTGATGTATTAGAGTTCAAGGCAGCGGAATAAGAATAGGAATTAGACAAATTGTAGCAAGAAGTCGATGCTTGTATGCATTAAGAGCACATACGGTTATAGCGAGAGAATATATTTCTGATTCAAGGAATGTTTATAGATATGGAATGTTTCTAATCAAATCATTCATTCACTCACGTCATTCATACTATTACAATAGGTTGTCACTCCTTATATAGAGTGCAACAAACACTGCTGTTATCATGGAAAGTGACAACTGGTAGATCTAATACAAAATTAACTAACTCTTAACAAACTACTGAAATGTTCACAACTACTGAGAACATATCAGTGTTAAGTACAAAATATAAAACTACTGATACTACAACGACTGAAGAACAAGCTCTTCAGTCGTTTTACAAAACTACTGAAACATAAAACTACTGAAACTAGAAATATGAAACTACTGATATCACAACTACTGAAGAAGTACTCTTCAGCAGTTGTGACAAACTACTGACGCTTCAGTACTTGATCTTCAGACTTTGACCTTCAGATGTTTAATCAGTTGATGACTTCAGTAGATATCATCAGCTGATGTCTTCAGTCTTTGTCTTCAGACTTTGTACATCAGTTGTTGAAGTCTTCAGCACTTGTCAAACTGCTGATGAGGCTTTCAGCAGTTGTTGTGATACCATGTGGGACTTAGAGGTTTTCTGATCTTGGCTCATTGGTTCTTTTGGTCCAACATTTATGCATGTTATGTATGTATGCTATTGCCCTGTATGATGATGATGATTGTGTAAGATATGTTCCTTATTATGGTGTATGTTTATCTTTCTTGTGGCCTTATGTGTCATGTTAATGAACGAATGAAGTGTTATGTAACGTAAAGTGAAAGATAGCGAAATAGGAACATGAAGTAAGAATGCATGCATTATTGAATGACGAATGTACGGAGGAAAGGCTTGCAAGCACATATATGAGGTGAGCAACCCTGTTGTTGCAACAGACTCAGATAGCGTGCAATCATTGAGATTGCCTATAAGGTGAGCAACCTTATGGTTACAACAGACTCAGATAGCATGCTATCGTGAATTTGCCATGAGGTAAGCAACCTTGTTGTTGCTAGAGACTCGGATACCATGCTATCATTGAGATTGGCAATGAGGTGAGCAACTCTATGGTTGCAATAGACTCGGATAGCATGCAATCATTGGGATTGCTAATGAGGTGAGTGACCCTGTTGTCGCAACAGACTCGGGAGAACGAACTTATAGAATGAACGAAAGTTAACGAATGTAATAGAAGATAATAATTATATTATCTATATGTACGTATAATGTATGATCGCGTTAAACAAATATACGGTTTTTAACGACTGATAAATTATGTTTTATTATAAAACTAGAACTCACTTAGCAACGCTGACTTTTATCTGTTTCCAGTTGGCAGGTAATGATTGCTGAGATGGCATGAGGCGGCTACTCAGCTCTTTTGGGATGGCATCCATGTTTATAATGCTTTTTTGATGTAATGCAACTTGGGTTTTGTAATCGAATTACGATGTATTATTTTTCAAAAGCTTTTATAATGAAATGAGATGTCTATTTTGTCATTTCCACTGCAATGTTTTATGAAAGTAAAATGTAATATTATGTTTTATGAGCGATGAGGATCCAACTGTAAGCGTCTTGGGAATGGGGCCTTACATGACAGCACTAGCCAAAACCCACATTATATCCAATCTTTGTAGTTCATTTTCGTCCACCTACTCGTAGTCTTCATCTGCTTGATGTCAATTTCCAATCTTCCCTGCAACTAGACCATCATAGGAATGAACAACCGCTGCAAGAAGGTCCATGTGCTCCTTTGTAACCTCCACAGTAATATTACCAAGATTCTTGGTCTTCAACATAGTAGCATTTGCTTCAGGCACAATATATTGGATACTAGATGACTCTGACGTTTTAGATCCTGAAGCTGTGGTTTGAGAATGAGCGGCTAAAGTAGATACAAATGCTGTTTGAAGAGGTGCTCCTAAACAGGTTGGAGTGGGAGATGAGTTATATAGTGAAGGATTCTGGTCGTAGGATCCTTTCTGTGACTTGTAGTTCATCCTCAGTTCCTCCTCTGTTAATTTCAGGATGAAGTCATTTATGTCTAACTTGGCAAGTATATTGTTCTGTCTCACATTATACACAAATGAATCCCATTTCTCTGGCAACCCATGAGCAAAGCTTGACACTTTGTCTTCCACAGATGTCATTACCCCATGAGTGTATAGCTCACTCATCAGTCGTACGTATGGAGTGTGCGAATGAATTCAATCGTGCGATTGGATTCAGTCGTACGTATGGAGTGTGCGATTGGAGACAAGCGAATGGGGCTATTCAGTCGTACGAGAGAGTGAGCGACTGAGTTCAATCGAGCGAATGGGGTGTTCAATTGAATTCAGTCATGCGATTGAGCCAATTGTGCGACTAAAGGCTGTTGTTTTTGCAAAATTGAAGGTTTTTGACACTTTGAGACAAAAACATGATTTTTCAAGAACCCTAATCTGCCATATGCCAAAAAATGTAAACTTTAAGACCTGGAGACATGGAAAACACTATTTTACTCAAAAAAGGTGACTCCTTTGAATGAAAAACGTGATTTTTACACCGAAACTAATCGAATCTCACGCAAAATCAAGAGCCAAGGCTCTGATACCACTTCTTAGGGGATCATGTACGTACGGAGTACTAATTGATATTGCGTGAAACCAGATCAAATAGTGCGGAATCCTATTTGATTGGCGATCCAATTAGTGAGAACGCAGTCCCGATCAATCTAACAATTAAAGAAACGTTAAGAACAATTAGAACAATATCAACTACGAACTATGAACTTGGAACAGAATTTTTGGACGCTCTGGACGGCTAGGGTACGAGTATGTGTTGAAGTGTTTTCGAATTGTAATGTTTTTCCATGAACTAAGTGGTATTTATAGGTTAGGGTTTTTCAATTGTACGACTGAACCATTAGCATGGTTCAGTCGTCCGACTGAATCATACGATTGATCCATACGCACGACTAAAGGTTCAGTCATGCGACTGAGTCAATCTTATGTCTCAATCGTACGACTTATCCAGTCTCCTGGTTCAGTCGTGCGTCTGGTCCATTAGCATAAAGTATTCATGCGAATGGTCCATTAGCATGGTCCATTCGCATGAAGACTTCATACGATTAAGTTTAATCACGTTTGTCAATCATTATTTACTAAGAACAATGCATAACAACCTCAAACCAATATAGTTTGTTCATTATTCTTTAACACACAATAATACAATGAAATATTAAACATTATAAGCATCAACCAGATATTATATTTCATTCAACTCATTCATTACATATGTGTAAGACATGACAGACATTTACATTAATCTCATAAACTAGGTACATATGTATCAACAATAGTGAAATTTTTCTTATGTAATTGTAGTTGATTATATGTTTTTGCAACGCTTAAATAATTACAAATGTGCATTTCAACGCAAAATCGGACAACTTATCGGGACTTATATATTTTTTTCAGAAAATTATTTATAAGTTTTATTTTTATGATTCAAATATTAAAATACTCGTTTTTAATTACTATTTATGGTGCAAATTAATAAATAAAATAAGTTAATGGGTTAAAAGTGAAAATTTGTATTTTCCCTACACTCATCTCCCAACTATTTACACTAATGGCCAATCAAATTTTCATCTATAAATACTAATCCAAATCCCCCTCTGATTACTTTCATCACTCTAAACTCTCTCTAAATTCTCTCAATCCATTCAATAACTTCATCTTTTTTGCAAGAAATATCCAAGAATAACTTGTGAGTTTTTATTTCTTTATTTATTTATACTATCTTTCTTACTTTCTTCTTCATTATCTTTACCACTTGGGATAACCTCAAGGACATAACCACTTAGTCACCAAGGTGAAACAAGTATGGTAACCCCCATTTTGAGGTCCAAGTTGGAACTATTATACTTGATTCTTTCATAAATGTTTTCTTGTTTTATTTTTAAACCTTTTACATACTAAACCAAGTCACCAACAACTTCAATGTTGGAAGGCTTGTGTTGAAGTTATATTTCTGAAATTTTAAGTCTTTTACACTCCGTTCTTTCCTCTTTACAAAACACTAAATGATCAACAAATCAAGAAGTGGATGAAACCAAACCGAGCCTCTAACCAATGTTGAAAGGCTTGTGTTATGGTATGTGTCACACCCCCGCTAAGAGCGGAAACACTGGGGTGTAACGAGACGGGAATCGTCATAACACATGGTAAGCGATAGAGATGCAATAATAATAATGATGACAAGCGTGTCGTGTTTAGTCAGTATTTACGACAACAGAGCCATAAGCATAAACATGACACATAAATCATAATACATAGACCATAACATTGTATGCAATTCCCACAACCCGGGAACAAGTTAAAAAGTATAACGTTGTTTGAAATAGATACATCAATTGTTTTCAAAATGACAAGTTTGGCCCGAAAATGCATCCTAGGGTCTTCACTAAGGCAGCACACCTAGAACCTCAGCTAGCATGATCACCTGAAAAGATATGCTCAAAATGGTCAACAAAATTGTTGGTGAGCTCGCAGGTTTAAAGTAAATAAGTAATTGATGCTGTATAAAGTTGTTGAAGAATACCATGCATACAGTTATAAGTAAGCAAAATCACATGACAAGAGCTTTACAACCAAACCTAATGACGTACACAAAGAATCTTGTCGGAATATATTCACCCAAGGCCCGTACCTGGCTATTGTTGGTACAAACTAGTATACTAACACGAGGGTGGGGGTGTCAACCCAGTAGTACTACCAATACCTAACCGTCGGTTCCACACTGGAATTAAATGGTTGTAAGAAAGAACCACAAAGCAGACTCAAGCATGTATCAGATAAGTACCCACAAAACAGTAGCACGTTGATTCCAAGTATGTAAATTGTATGTATGTTGTACAGCATAGAAAACGGGCGAGCATACTTTTCCCCCATGTTTGTAAATGTTTGTAAGGTAGTGTAAGCACAATAAGGGGCCACGAAACTCACATGTTAAGTCGTAAGTATGAAGGATCGAGATTCCCAAGAATTGTATGCAGAGAACAGTCAACACCTATTGACAGTTATTGTTAAGCATTAATGACCTGTACAAAGCGTATAGTAATGTTTGGTCGGTTCGGGTTGTATCGTTTCGGTTGTGGGTAGCACACACACACAAGCGGACACACGTATCAGATCTTATGTAGATCCAAGTACTATGAGTAGTTATCATTGCTTATGACATCCGTGAAATGATCTCGTGGTTATGAGAGATAGCACTTGTTAAGTATTTGGAGTTCCAATTGGATTGTCGATAACTGTAAAATGTTAGGTTGTTTTCAATTGAAATAGTATGTGCATGTTGATAGCGTTTACTTTAATCTTTGTGGTCAAGCATTGACACTTTTACTGATGTTGCCTTATCATCATCAGACGTTCAAGGGGAAATTCACACTCAACATCATGATTCACACAACAGGACCAGACGCTCGACTCAACGCTCCATCCTTACGAATCAACCTTCAATCGTACGAATCAGCTTCATTCGTACGATTGAGTCTTCATTCGCATGGCTGGCATTCAGTCGTACCACACAACACACATTCACACGACCCAACCTCCATGTGCACGAATCAACCCTCAATCGTGCGAATTAGCTACTTTCGTGCGATTGAACCTTCATTCGTGCGATTGGACTTTCATTCATGCGATTGGACTCCAGTCGTGTGAAACACGCACAATCGCATATATTCAGTCGGTCACCCGACTCAATCGCACACAATCATTCATACGCATGACTCAATCACATACACTCATTCGCACGCATGACTCAATCGCATACAAACTCACAGTCGCACGACTCAGTCGCACGACATGCCTAGTCGCACAACTCGGTCGCACGATTGACTTAGACGCAAGATTCAGTCGCACGACTCACTCAGTCGCACGGCTCAATCTCCTGGCAGACCCAGTCGCCTGAACTGCAGAATCGCGACTGTGGTCGGGCCGAGCAGCCCCTGAGCTGCTCTAAACGCGAGTTTGACATCACAAGGACTTCCAGAAACACTCTTCAAACATACACAAACATGAAACACAAGCAGAAAGACCTCACACGCACCCACACGACCTCATGTGTTCGAGTTGAACCCGAACACCCGAAACCCTAGTTTGGACAGCCGTGAATAAGCAAGGAAAAGGGACAACCAAGGTCGTCTACCTGCTAGAATGAGTAGACTAGGTCGTAGGTGGAGTTTAGACAACAAGAACAAGACCAAGCTCGTTGGATTTGGTGCTAGAATGAAGAAAATGTGTGTAGGGAGTGAAGAGGTGAAGAAGATGAAGTGAATGAGGAATGTGGCTGGGAAGGGGGTTTATATACCCAGTCCAAGTTTGCAAAATTACAAGTTTAGTCCCTGCACTTAACCCTCGAGTTCCCCAAAATTTGTTTCGGTTGATTACGACCTTAAAATGTTCGTTATATTAAGGTTAAAAGCGTGTTTAATAGCATTTGATAGTCTAAAATGGTTTTATTAATGACAGTGGTTGAAATTAAAAATGATATATTTGGTGGTAATGATGATGAAATTTATAAAAGGTTTATGCTTAACACACGTTCTCGGAGAAAGTACAGGCACAAGGGAAAATAAAGCAGACATGATTCCTTAAAGCAGGAGTTCATGAAGAAAAGGAAGAATAATTAAAATAATTCTATGCTTATTTATGTCGTTTGACGGACCTTAAGGTGACGGATGTCACAGTCTCCCCCAGTTGAGAGAATTTCATCCCGAAATTCAGCTGGAGTTAGGTCCAAGAGTGTCATCCACGAATAGGTGTGGGTATTTGATTTTCATTTGTTCTTCCCGTTCCCATGTAAACTCTGGCCCTCGTTTTGAATTACACCTTGCGCGAACAATTGGTATTCTGCTGCGCTTCAACTATTTGACCTTACGATCCATGACTTCAATGGGTTCCTCAATAAAATGAAGCTTTTCGACGATTTTGATATCATCAATGGGTATGTGAAGTGATTTTTCAGCCAAACACTTCTTGAGGTTTGACACATGGAAAGTATCATGCACACCGTTGAGTTCTTGTGATAACCTTAATCGGTAAGCCACTGGACCAATTCTTCCTGTAATCTCGAATGGTCCAACGTATCTTGGGGCTAACTTCCCTTTCTTTCCAAACCGAACAACTCCTTTCCATGGAGAGACTTTGAGTAGCACTCGGTCCCCAACGTTGAATTCTAGAGGCTTTCGACGATTGTCGGCGTAGCTCTTTTGGCGATCTCTAGCGGCTTTCAGCCTATCTTTGATTTGGAAGATCTTGTCGGTTGTTTCCTGGATGATCTCTGGGCCTGTTAACTGACTTTCACCAATCTCGGCCTAACAAACGGGTGATCTACACTTCCTTCCGTACAACGCTTCGAACGGAGCACACCCAATGCTGGTGTGGTAGCTGTTATTGTAAGAGAACTCAATAATGGCAAATGAGTATCCCAACTACCACCAAAGTCGATTACACATGCTCTCAGCATGTCTTCTAGCGTTTGTATGGTTCGTTCACTTTGGCCATCTGTTTGAGGGTGATAGGCCGTACTCATGTCTAATCGAGTGCCCATTGCTTTCTGTAGTGTTTGCCAAAATCGTGAAGTGAATCGGCCGTCACGGTCGGATATGATTAACACCGGCACTCCATGTTATGTTCTCCCATTTCCATTTGGAATCTCAGGTTGCTGTAACAGTCCCGATGGTTTCTGATGTTCAGCTTTAACTTTCGAGCATGTCAAGCATGTGCTGACGTACGTGGCAATGTCTTTCTTTAGGCCTGGCCACCAGTACAGATCTTTGAGATCGTGGTACATCTTGTCAGCGCCGGGATGAATAGAATATCGTGTCTTGTGTGCTTCATCCATGACCAAGGTACGTACACCTCCCCACTTGGGTACCCATATACGGTCCACGAAGTACTGCACACCATCGTCCTTGCACATTAGTTGTTTATCCAACCCTCAGAATTCTTCTCCCGCAAGGTTTCCTTCTTTCAACGCCTCACTTTGTGCAATTTGGATCTGAGCTTTCAAATTTGTTTTAATGATCAATCCCAAAGCTCGAGCACGTAGTGGTTTCATGCGTTCCTTGCGGCTTAGAGCATCAGCCACCACATTAGCTTTCCCCGGATGATACCGGATTTCATAATCGTAGTCACTAAGAAGCTCTACCCAACGTCGATGTCGCATATTGAGTTCCTTCTGATCCAAAATATGTTGAAGGCTTTTATGATCTGTGTATACGATGCATTTGGTTCCATACAGGTAATGCCTCCATATTTTAAGTGCGAATACTACAGCGCCCAACTCAAGATCATGAGTCGTGTAGTTCTTCTCGTGCACCTTAAGTTGTCGCGAAGCGTAGGCGATCACCTTATCTTTCTGCATTAGTACACATCCCAACCCTTGATGCGAAGCATCACAGTACACCACAAAATCATCAGTTCCGTCTGGGAGGGACAATATCGGTGCATTGCACACTTATCTTTCAGCGTTTGGAACGCCCGTTCTTGCGCATCTCCCCAATCAAACTTCTTGTCTTTTTGTGTCAGCAACGTCAACGGTTGAGCGATCTTTGAAAAGTTCGCAATGAAACGACGATAGTATCCGGCTAATCCTAAGAACTGCCGTATCTCTGAAGGTGTCTGGGGTGTATCCCATTTCTTTACCACTTCGATCTTGCCGGGATCTACATGAATCCCGTCTTTGTTAACCACATGACCCAAAAACTTCACCTCTCGCAGCCAGAATTCACACTTCGAGAACTTGGCGAAATGTTTCTCTTCTCTTAACAGTTCCAGTATTGCCCGAAGGTGTTCTTCATGGTCCTCCTTCGATCGAGAGTAGATAAGTATGTCGTCAATGAATACGATCACAAACTTATCCAAGTAAGGTTTGCACACCCGATTCATCAGGTCCATGAACACAGCTGGTGCGTTAGTCAATCCGAACGGCATGACCAAGAACTCATAGTGCCCATAACGAGTTCTAAATGCGTTCTTCGGTATGTCCTCCTCGAAAACTCTTAGTTGGTGATATCCAGATCGAATGTCGATCTTGGAAAAATACAAAGCTCCTTGTAATTGATCAAACAGGTCGTCGATCCTGGGGAGAGGATACCGATTATTCACAGTTATTTTGTTCAACTCACGGTAGTCGATGCACATACGGAACGACCCATCCTTCTTCTTGACAAATAACACTGGTGCTCCCCAAGGCGAGTGACTCGGCCGAATAAAACCCTTCTCCAGTAGTTCCTGTAACTGGCTAGATAACTCTTGCATTTCAGAGGGTGCCAACTGATACGGTGTCTTTGCTACCGGTGTAGCTCTAGGAACCAACTCAATATGAAATTCCACCTGTCATGGAGGAGGCAAACCAGGCAAGTCATCAGGAAATACATCTGGGTAATCCCGCACTACAGGGATATTTGCCAATTTCTGCTCCTCTTCCTTCTTTTCCACCACGTGAGCCAGGAAAGAGTAGCACTGTTTCGTAAACTCCGGCGTGCTTTCATGCAGGAATAAGCTTTAAGTTTCTCCCCGTTCTTTCTCCTTGAATTCTGAGTACTCCCCCGTCTGACATAGGGTTCGCACTACCTTGTCTCGACAGACAATCTCGGCCCCGTGTTTCGACAACCAATCCATTCCCACAATCACATCGAAACTTCCTAGCTCAAAGGGTATCAAGTCTATATCGAAGGTGTGGTTCTCTAATATTATCGAGCACTTTCTAATAATCCCGTTGGCCTGAACAACCCTACCATTGGCCATTTCTACAGAGTAGCTAGTTTCTAGCCTACCAGGACTCAAATCGAGCAATTGCAGAAATTCAGAAGATATAAAGCTATTGTCTGCTCCAGTGTCAAATAATACAGATGCAAAGTGATTATTGAGTAAGTGCGTACCCGTGACGACATTTGGGTCCTGACGGGCTTCATTGGCTCCAATGGCAAAAGCGCGTCCCCGAGCCGCGTTCCCCTGGTTTGTCGGGCCTTGATTTCCAGCTATAGCCATAGTCTGATGCTGGTTGTTCCCTTGTTGGCCCGACGCCCGATTCAGTTGGGGCACCAGTTTCGGTAGTGATCAGGGCTTCCACACTCATAACAGCCCCTGGCGTTCCGGCGGGGTTAACCGCGTTGACTGGTGCGACCATATTCGGCGTGTTGTTCTGCAGTATCTTGCTAAATGTCCTGGGCGTCTACAGTTAGCGCACACCCGGCACGACATAGCTGGGGGATGATGAAAGTTGCACCTATCGCATCAGGGGTGCGGACCCACATATTCTCGCCTGCCCTGGGTCACGGCCACAAAATTTCTGGTTGTCTTGGCCCTTTTCTTGAATTTCCCGATACTCGACCGGCTCATTTCCCCAACTTCTTTCCTTTTCTCTACTCCCCTTCCCAATACCCCTGTTCTCACCATTTCATCAGTTAGAGCGCCAGCCTTCAGAATCGCGCTCTGAATAGTAGGAGGAGCAGTAGCGGTTACCATTGCCCGGATTTGAGGCGCAAGTCCCCAAATGTACCTCTCTATCCTTTTTGATTCCGGGGTGACTAGATGTAGAACCAACCTTGGTAGCTCGTGAAAACGATCGGTGTAAGCTGCGTGCCCAGCCCCCACCATGGCATGATTCCAGAACTCATGCTCAAGTTTTTGCATCTCATTGAGAGGACAGTACTCCTCGGTGATTAGGCGTTGAACTCATCCCACGACATTTGCATCGCGGATTCTCTTCCCCTAGCCTGAATCTGAGTGTTCCACCACGTTAGTGCCTTGCCCTGTAGTGAGCAAGTGGCGTACTTAATCCTTTGACTGTCGAGGCATTCGCTGATGTCGATCACCCTCCATCTTTTCAAGCCATCTGGTCAGAGCTATGGCTCCACCTTTGCCATCAAACTCTCGTGGTTTACAAGCCACAAATTCCTTGTACGAGCATCCCTGTCTAGCATTCACAACCCCGGTCTCATTAACAATTCCAGTTTCGTTAACGGTTGTACCACCATTTCCGGTCTCCTGATTGCTTTCGTTCCCGGTCGGGTTACCGTTATCCTCATTATCATTGCCACTGTCCCCGTGGGGGTGAGAATTCTGAAGAGCATCGCTCACTTGGGCCACGATAGTCGGAATTAGTGCGGCCAGCTGTTGAGCGATCAGGGTTGCCACGTCCGCGTTCCCTGTTCCTTGATTGTTACTGGCAGGAGCATCACTTGTTCTCGGGGTTCTTCCCCTGCCTCTACCTCTGCCCCTTGGGGCTTCACTTCCGCTACTATTACTGCGAGTAGATCTTCGAGGCGGCATGTTCTATTCATAAAAGAGGTAACATGTAAGCTTTAGTCACCATAAGATACACAAGTATTCCACTTATCAAGTTCCAATGTTCATGTTCCGGTCGGTCAAGATCACCATGCAGCCCATTTCAAGCATATTCTCGGTATACCGGTGATGTTTACATATAGGGTTCCCCGCAGCGTTCCCACCACACACCCTGATGTACCGAGAATGATGCCTGATCTGGTTACATGACATCCGACTTTCCTTTTGATCATATCCATAATAATCCATCAAGTCAACTGAGAGCCCAAGCATGTAATCACGTATAGTCTGGTGGAGGTTGCCTGTCTCGCATCCTTAAAGGACTCGGACATAGCCTCGTCGGGTCGGTCCTAGTATCCAAGGTTAAGCACAGTATATGATCTGTGAAGATCTCTTCGGGTCTCAATACCCGAATTTGGTTATGATAACTTGGCGCGCAGAGGGAACAGAAGATCTAATAGGAGCAGCCCATAAAAGAGTGAGCACAAGGGCTCTCTCATAGGGTGAAAAGATCACGAAATAGATAATTAAACGAACAAGTAATGAGGAACACGTATGAGATACAAAATGCACACAACCCTGGCATGCAATCTACATGAAGGTTCCTAGGTTATAGTCTAGGTCAAGCATATTCCCTAATTCTCTATAACCAATAGCTCTGATACCAGTCTGTCACACTCCCGCTAAGAGCGGAAACACGGGGGCGTAACGAGACGGGAATCGTCATAACACATGGTAAGCGATAGAGATGCAATAACAATAATGATGACAAGCGTGTCATGACAACACCCGACAACAAGGGGACTTGTGTCGTGTTTAGTCAGTATTCACGACAACATAGCCATAAGCATAAACATGACACATAAATCATACTACATAGACGATAACATTGTATGCAATTCCCACAACCCGGGAACAAGTTACAAAGTATAACGTTGTTTGAAATAGATACATCAATTGTTTTCAAAATGACAAGTTTCACCCGAAAATGCATCGTAGGGTCTCCACTAAGGCAGCACACCTTGAACCTCAGCTAGCATGATCACCTGAAAAGATATGCTCAAAATGGTCAACAAAATTGTTGGTGAACTCGCAGGTTTAAAGTAAATAAGTAATTGATGCTGTATAAAGTTGTTGCACAATACCGTGCATACAGTTATAAGTAAGCAAAATCACATGACAAGAGCTTTACAACCAAACCTAATGACGTACACAAAGAATCTTGTCAGAATATATTCACCCAAGGCCCGTACCTGGCTATTGTTGGTACTAACTAGTATACCAACACGAGGGTGGGGGTGTCAACCAAGTAGTACTACCAATACCTAACCGTCGGTTCCACACTGGAATTAAATGGTTGTAAGAAAGAACCACAAAGCAGAGTCAAGCATGTATCGGATAAGTACCCACAAAACAGTAGCACGTTGATTCCAAGTATGTAAATTGTATGTATGTTGTACAACATAGAAAACGGGCGAGCATACTTTTCCACCATGTTTGTAAATGTTTGTAAGGTTGTGTAAGCACAATAAGGGGCCACGAAACTCACATGTTAAGTGGTAAGTATGAAGGATCGAGATACCCAACAGTTGTATGCAGAGAACAGTCAACACCTATTGACAGTTATTGTTAAGCATTAATGACCTATACAAAGCGTATAGTAATTTTTGGTCGGTTCGGGTTGTATCGTTTCGGTCGTGGGTAGCACACACACACAAGCGGACACAGGTATCAGATCTTATGTAGATCCAAGTACTACGAGTTGTTCTCATTGCTTATGACATCCGTGAAATGATCTCGTGGTTATGAAAGATAGCAGTTGTTAAGTATTTGGAGTTCCAATTGGATTGTCGATAACTATAAAATGTTAGGTTGTTTTCAATTGAAATAGTATGTGCATGTTAATAGCGTTGACTTTAATCTTTGTGGTCAAGCAATGACACCTTTACTGATGTTGCCTTATCATCATCACACGTTCAAGGTGAAATTCACACTCAACATCATCAGTCACACAACAGGACCAGACGCTCGACTCAACGCTCCATCCTTACGAATCAACCTTCAATCGTACGAATCAGCTTCATTCGTACGATTGAGTCTTCATTCGCATGGCTGGCATTCAGTCGTACCACACAACACACATTCTCACGACCCAACCTCCATGCGCACGAATCAACCCTCAATCGTGCGAATTAGCTATTTTCGTGCGATTGAGCCTTCATTCATGCGATTGGACTCCAGTCGTGCGAAACACGCACAATCGCATATATTCAGTCGGTCACCTGACTCAATCGCACACAATCATTCATACGCATGACTCAATCACATACACTCATTCGCACGCATGACTCAATCGCATACAAACTCACAGTCGCACGACTCAGTCGCACAACATGCCTAGTCGCACAACTCAGTCGTACGATTGACTTAGATGCAAGATTCGGTCGCACGGCTCAATCGCTTGGCAGACCTAGTCGCCTGAACTGCAGAATCGCGACTGTGGTCGGGCCGAGCAGCCCCTGAGTTGCTCTAAACGTGAGTTTTACATCACAAGGACTTCCCGAAACACTCTACAAACATACACAAACATGAAACACAAGCAGAAAGACCTCACACGCACCCACACGACCTCATGTGTTCGAGTTGAACCCGAACACCCGAAACCCTAGTTTGGACAGCGGTGAATAAGCAAGGAAAAGGACAACCAAGGTCGTCTACCTGCTAGAATGGAGTAGACTAGGCCGTAGGTGGAGTCTAGACAACAAGAGCAAGACCAAGCGGTTTGGATTTGGTGCTAGAATGAAGAAAATGTGTGTGTAAGGAGTGAAGAGGTGAAGAAGATGAAGTGAATGAGGAACGTGGCTGGGAAGGGGTTTATATACCCGTCCAAGTTTGCAAAATTGCAGTTTTAGTCCCTGCACTTAACCCTCGAGTTCCCCAAAATTTTGTTTCGGTTGATTACGACCTTAAAATGTTCGTTATTAAGGTTAAAAGTGTGTTAATGGCATTTGATAGTCTAAAATGGTTTTATTAATGACAATGGTTGAAATTAAAAATGATATATTGGTGGTAATGGTGATGAATTTATAAAAGATTTATGCTTAACACACGTTCTCGGAGGAAGTACAGGCTCAAGGGAAAATAAAGCAGACATGATTCCTTAAAGCAGGAGTTCATGAAGAAAAGGAAGAATAATTAAAATAATTCTATGCTTATTTATGTCGTTCGACGGACCTTAAGGTGACGGATGTCACAGTATAAAATGGTGATGTTGAACCTTGGTTCTACAACTAATTTATTCACCATACATCACTTGAACACTTAGTCAAAGTAGTTAATTTACTTTAGTATTTTCATTTATATGCTCATGACCATCCGAATCACCCTTATATGGAGATATTGTGCAATGGTGATAATCTTAAGGCTGTGGATATCCCTACCTCTAATACATGACTTATATGAATATAACACTTGAGGTTTGTGGATTACCCTACCTCTAATACATGACTTATATTTATATCTACATAATACTTAGTCAAAACCAAACCATAATATCAATCAACATTGGTTGAATGTTATGTGTTAAGGTAGACATTATACTAATCTTATGATTCCTTATTTTTGACTCCCAATGAGTGACTAAAACTCATATAGAACACACACAATACAGGGTGTCCAAATAAGTGTCTAAGTAGTATATACTTTCATGTACTCTTATATTTGTAATTTTTGTATACTTTCCAATTGCTAAAATCTCAAACTTTGAATCCTAAACTTACACACTTTTATTTATCTTTTAGGGTGACTTTGGTGCATCATTTAAACTCACTCATCTATTCTTGTGGGTTCTAATTGCCAAACCATGAGTCATATTTCACCTATTTTGTTTTAACACTAGTTGGGTTGCAACATGTATCAATTATCAAATACACTCAATTATTCATTCAATCAAAATTATTGTAAACTCAATTCATACAAACATGCTTATTTGTTATACTATTTGTGACTACATTCTAGAATATGTTATCTTGCAAGCAATCTAAACCTCCCTTAACATGTATAGCGCTATAGGACTAGTACATCCGCCTATTTTGATGGGTCTATGTTAAGTTATCAGTCTTTACGGTATTGCTCACTTTTGATGCTAAGATTAAGCTAGTGGACACTTTAGTTTGATTATGGCTTTGCATGCTAACAATGTATAAACTTTAGTATACTTTACTCATGTTAAATTGAGATTTATTCACTATTATACTATGTATTCTAACTTCTATGTTCATCAACATATTCATATGTTGACCTATATTTTATACATGTTGCAGGAAGTGCTTAAAGCTTTATCAAGAAATTCAATTAGGTGGACTTAGAAACACATCAAATCTATCATTTTGTTATGCTTGTTTTAGACTTGTACTTCTCACAGTTTTGTATGTTTATCTGAATCATTGTAACGTTATACTAATTAATGACATGAAATTTAATCTTAATTTATTGTCACTTTAGTTTTATGATGTCTTTGAAAATCTATCACTTCTCGCCCTTTGATGTTTCCGCCATGGGTTGGGGTGTGACATTTACAATATGAATCAGGTCAGATTCTACACTCTCCCTTACTTTAGAAAAGCTTCATACCAAAATTTTCATTGTCAAGGCATTTATTCATATTACACACATGAAATATTTGATGAGCATTACTGATTTCTTAAGGTAGTCAGCTAGCCATTTTCGCTATACACTCAAGCACTTTGAATGGACGTACATAACGATATGCTAGCTTACCTTTTTTTTCAAAGCGAATCACTCCATTCTAATTTGATACCTTAAAAAGTGCGAGATCACTAACATTGCATGCCATGGGTGCAGGACCGGTGAAGGGGGTCGAATACAACACAACAACACAAAAAGGAGATTACCAAACTTAATCAAACCGTAAGACTGGATTAACCACAATAAGACACAAAGAACACAAGTAATATGAGAGACAGAAAACAAGAGCAAAATACACAGTGAGATGGTTTTCAAGATTGCAGTATATTGCTTTCTCAAGTTCTATTACAAGTGTTACAAAGCATATTGGAAAGATACAAGAACATGAGGTACTTAAGCTAGCTGGATACAATTGACTAGACAAAAAAAATCAATTGTAGAGTCAAAAGGCAGATTGCCTTTTGACTAATGATTATGACATGCCATAGCTCACATTCTTATCTATTACAAAACGGATAAAGTACATGAAGTAGAAAGTTACAGACTCAAGACCTTAGTGTAGAGTTACCAAAAGCATGGACCTTTTCACCAACACATGTAAGTTGGTCATCTTACAGAGATGCAACGGAAAGGTGTCCAGCCTAATGGAAAAGTACATAGATAATGCAGGTGTTAAAAGTCTTCGGAAGAAATTTGTGTTCATAAGTTGAAGCTTCGGAAGACTTTGTCTCTAAGGCTTTGGAAGACTTCATATTTGGCTTCGAAAGATATTGGTCTTGGCATCGGAAGATTTCACACTTAGAATGTTTTTGTTGCATGTGTGAAACTTCCTAAGCATTCTTCTTTATTGCACTTGTGCAGCATGCAGGATAGACTTTGGATGTTTAGGTTGCATTAGCCTTTTCATTAATCTCTACAAACTCTCCCTAGACTGATGCAACCAAACACTTAGTAGACTTCTGATACCAACGGTCCTCATTAGGATGATCACCATTACATTTTTCATAAGGTGATCAGGATCCTTCAGACTGTCAAAATGTCTTCTCATATCAAATCATGTAGAGGCAACTAAAACATATCTTGCCATGTGTAAATGTCTTCAGTGCCTTGATCTCTAATGACATGCCATCTTTCTAGATTTGTGGTGTATGTCCAAGACAAGATGGGTCTTCCTGATGCTAGGGGAGCTATTTGAGTTGGAATTTATGTAGCATCCTTTGGATGCACATCCTTAGGATGTTCTGACTCGTCCTGGGATTTAGAAGAGGGTGCAGTCTACTTCTTCTTTGGCTTTGTTTAGAAGTCATCCTCTTCATTCTTTTCTCAGGTTTTAACTGAGAAGACTGGCATGTAGTACCAGATTGATCTTCATTATCTTTCTCAGTTGGGACTTCCTCTCTCTCAGGCTCAGAAGGAGAGGAAGGTTGACCCTATTGTGGATCATAAGATGAAGCTTGTTGAGTTTCAGCAGGAGGTCCAGGTTGTGTTGTCTCTGGTTGTTCAACCTTAACCTCCACTTCAGGTGGGGCTTGACTTCGAGTGGAGTGTAAGTCAATAAGCACTCCAATTTTGATCTTCTACTTGATCACCCTAATATGCTCATCCATAGTGGATAGAGACATGGGGCCAAGTCTCCTTCCGGAGAATCCATATAGCATCAAGAAGCTCATCATCCTCTGCCTATTAGCAAACTTCTTCATGCTTTTTTGGAAGATGGCTCTTGATTTTGTAGCTTCTTCCCTTAGCTTTTTCTTAGTTGTCTTTTTGTCTTTAACTATCTCAAGTTCAAGTTTTTTAAGTACTCAAACTCAACATAGTCATAGGACAAGGGAAGAAGTGCTTCTGCCTAATAGAGGCTTGTGGCACTCAAGTAGTTGATCATCTTGATCCTTGCTTCTTCTTTATCTACTTGAGGTTCTTGTTGAACCACATCCTCTTGTGCAGGACTTTCTTGAACTGGGGAAAGGGTAGGCATATGTTTGTACAATCTTTTCTTTCTTCTCTCTCTTTTATTTGTACTAGAAGCTCTGCATCTTCTGCCTCCTTCTTCTCCCTTGACCTTTCCAGGTCAACCAGTTCATTCAAATCATCTAAGGGGAGAGAAATGACACTATCTATGTCATAGTTCCTTGTCTGCAGATAATTTATCTTGACTGCCCTTAAATTATTATTATGAGTATCTGGTCTGGGGGCAGCCCTGATAGCAGACTCCATGAGTCTTAAGACTCAACAGAGGAACTTTCTCCCCTCAGCCTCCTTTTCCTCTCTCTCTCTCCTCCTCCTCAATCTCCTCAGATGTCATCTTTCTTTCCCTTTGTCACTCCCAACCTTTGTGACTCCGCTTGATGCAGCTTCTGAGCTCTGGCCAAAGAGAGGTTGAGAAGCACCTTCACCAGCAGGTGTCTCAAAAGGAATGTGAATCTCTTTAGTAATTGATGATGATGAGACAGGGCTCTCAGGTTCTGCCACTAGGCCTTCAGTCAAGGTTTCCCCTATGAAACTAATCTTAGGGTTTGCCTCAACATCCAGTTGACCGATGGCATTGCCTAATTACCTAAGTCTCCTTCTGAAACTAAACTCTAAAGTGATCCTATCTTGGATTCTTTGAGCTAGCCTGTCAGCTTGTCTTGATTTGCTTGAATTGACAAGTGGCATGTTGACTAGATCCAAACCTTCATAGCAGTTCAAGTTTGAAAATTTATGACTTCTTGCTATCCTTGAACTCTTATGATGATTAGGGCTTTCCTGATGCTGTCATACCTCCACCCAATGATGTGATTGGAACATGGTGAAGATGACATAGCCCTTGGTATCCCATCCTCAAACAGACTCTGTATGAAGGAGTCTGTGTAGTCCACATCAATGTGAATTTGAGGAGGTTTCTAAAAATGCATAATTGCAAGTGAGGATGGTGAGTCCTCAATATCCATTCTCTCTGAAGAACTCCCAAGTTCTGTAGCTGTAATGACTTTCTCCCCCTCTTTGGTAGTATCACCCACTTGCATAGGTGAGCTGGAACATAGGTCAATCACATCCACAGGTTCTTGCGTTCCTGGTTGAGCTCTTCTTAAGGTCTCCCAGCTAGTTTTCCTTAAGATATGATATCTCAAGTTCCTGATCATTGATCCTGTTATGTAAGGTAGTCACCTAAGATTTAAGGTGACTGACCTTTGAGACTAAATAAGCGCATGTATTAGACAGTTTGTGCACCTTTAGTCTTAGATTCCCCTCATCTTCATCAGAAGAATCATTGGGGGATAAGATGACTGGACCAAAGTCCTTAGTCTCACCACCAGCTTGAGGTTCTTGGCTGTTGGTTTTCCTCTACTCACTGGCAGTCTCAGTTGAGATGACAGTAGGCTGAGTTGCCATGGTTGAGGTCTTAATGATGTAATCACTTTCAGAAGTTAGAGCCTCTTCCATATGGACATCCTGATCAGGTTCAGAAGTGTCCACCTTGGTAGTAGGTGACTGATGGGGGCTAGAAATAGGAGCCTCAGAAGCACTCATCTCTCTTTGAGTAGGGAAAAGAAGAGAGAATCATGGTACTCACTGAAACCTAGATCTTCATCAGTATAGAAATCAAGGTTGGGAATTGGTTGGTTAAGATCTATAGGCTGGGGATGGTAACTGTCCCCTGAAGGTTGATCACTTAAGTGTTGAGATTCAGAGTGATGGCTTAAGGCAGTTAAGCTAATAGCTCATCAGGTTGAGCATGAGGAACCTCAGCACTGATCCTTGAAGAGATGGGAGTGGTCTGATCCTTAGGAGAAGTGGGAGCTCTAATGTCCACTTCTGCCTGTGTGGTTAAGTATATGGGGGCCTCCACAGACTAGATAGTCTAAGCAGGGGTTCATTTGGATTTTCTTTGGTAAGTGAGGGTGATTTGAGGCTATGTGGGTTGTTGGGAAACAGTAGGTGTGGTTCAAAACTAGCTTGTGTTGCTAGGTTGTCACCTTGAACATTGAGCTATAAAATTTTTGGGACTAGGGTTGTTTCTACCCCAGACAAGCCAACAGTGGACTTTCTCAGTATTTTAAAGATGCCAGGCCTTATATGTCCTAGTTTAAGAATGTTACCTGTTTGCCTTAACTATGAGCCCAGTTCACTGTTAAGAATGTACTGTACATATCTAAGAAACATGTAATATTCTAAGGAGTCTAAATTAGCAAGCAAGTTGGTATAAACAAACTGAGAATACCTGAACTTGACCCCCTGAATCATTCCATGGATGATGAAGGAGAGATCCTCAGGAATCTGGTCCCATCCACCATGCTTGTTTGATAAGCTGTGGATGACCACATGGAGCAGGAATCTCCACTAGGATGAGACCTTCCCTTTCCTAAAGGTCTTTACTAAGATATCTCCCTCATATCCCATCTGCTCAAAGGAATGATTAACAGCTTTCTTTGGGAAGAACACCTCACCTTCTTCATCATCCAGCTGAAGATGCATGTTGATGATAGCCAGAGTGATGAAGACTGTTCTCCCCTGTACTGTGGCAGATAGTGCTTTCTCCCCATCCATGACAACCTCTTGGCAGGTTTTCCAAAATTCAAGCAGATAATCTCATAGAGTGGAGGATCGATGGTTAGGGAGGTGAAGTAGTTGGACAAAGCTAAGAATTGACAAACCTTTGAGAAATGAGGATCTTTCTCAGAGCTTAACAGAGCAACCTGATTATGTTATGTTTGTAGCTACATGGTAAAGTTGGGATCATTTCTGTGAGCGAGATTGTCCATTGTGAGGTAGCTCAAAGATGAAGAAAGAAGGAAGAAAGAAATTTCAGAGAGAAATTTGGGTTTTAGGTTTGGAGGAAGAACAAATGATAGAAAGAGGGGAAACCGTTGGAATCCAGATATCAGTCCCACCTCTGAAAAAGTAGTTTACTTTTGCTCAAAAAGTAGTTTTCTTGGAATTTAAAAAGCTTCCGAAGGTTAAATATCTTCGGAAGTTTTAATTAAAAAGCTTCCGAAGAGAAAATGACTTCGGAAGATTTTCCTTAGAGTTTCTAGAGTTTTGTTTCGGAAGAGAAATTAAAACTTGATTGCTTTGTATATAAAACAACAAAGCTTCCAAGAGTTAATTTTGCTTCAGAGAAAATAGTCCATAAAAATGAATGAGTGTCTGAGACAAGTATTTAACCTTTGGAAGATAGATTGAAAACTTCTTCCGAAGGTAAATTTCTTAGACAGTTATGTATTTTGAAGGCATGATTTTCTTCCGAAGTTTAAAGCATAACTTCCGAAAGATCAAAAATTTTCAAAAATCTAAGGAAAGTATTCAAAAAGATATTTTCATCCAAAGAAAACATGAGCGTATGAAAGTGATAACTAGACAACTTAGGACACACATATTTTAAGAAATAATAAGAATTAGTTTTAAGAAAAACCTACTCAAAGTTGATCATCCCAATAGCTGATATTAGATATTTAAATCTCTCTTCATCAAAAGCTTTGTAAACATATCAGCATATTGTTCATCTCTATGAACTTTGACTAGTTTAATTAATCCCTTTTCATGGTCATCTCTTATTAAATGATACCTGATAATGATGTGTTTGGTCTTTGAGTGCTGCACAGGATTCTCTATGATTGAGATAGCACTATTGTTGTCTATGTGAATGGGAGTCTCCTTCAAGTTTAACCCATAGTCTAGCATCTGATTCTGAATCCAAAAAACTTAAGCATAGCAGCTTGCAGCAATAATGTATTCAGCTTCAGTAGTTGATGTAGAGACATGGGATTGTTTCTTGCATTGCCATGAGACAACCCTTCCACAAGGAACTGATATCCCCTAGATGTAGACTTTGCAGTCATGTTGCAACCACTATAATCACTATCTGTATAAGCATAAAGATTGAAGTCAGGATTCTTAGGTACCATAAACCAAGTGTTGAGGCACCTTTGAGGTATCTAAGAATCCTCTTGATAGTAATGAGGTGAGACATCTTGGGGTTGGCTTGATATATTGCACAATACATGTAGCAAACATAATATTAGGCATGCTATTAGTAAGATACATAAGAGACCCAATCATAACCCTGTATAAGTGTTTATCTACACACTCCCCCTCAAGATCAGGTCCAAGGGAGTGGGTTTTGGCTATGGGTGTCTTAGCAATCTTACAGTCAGTCATGTTGGACCTCTAGAGTATGTCCTGAATATACTTTGACTGACTTATGAAGATGCCATCTTCAACTTGCTTCACTTGAATTCCCAGAAAGAAATTGAGTTCTCCCATGGCACTCATTTCAAATCTGTCTTTCATCAGCTTGTCAAAGTCTTTGCAGAGCTTTGGATTAGTTGAACCAAAGATGATGTCATCCACATACACTTAAACTAGCAATATGTCATTTCCCTGTCCTTTGATGAAAGAGTTCCATCTATAGTACCTCTCCTATATCCATGTTTACAAAGATACTCAGATAGTGTCTCATACCATTTCCTGGGTGCCTGATGCAGCCCATAAAGAGCTTTGTCAAGCTTGCAGACATAATCAGGATGATCAGGATCTACAAAACCAGGTGGTTGTTTGACATATACCTCTTCTTCAATCACTCCATACTGAAAAGCACACTTCACATCAAACTGAAAGACCTTGAAGTTCTTGGATGCAGCAATTGCCAGGAATATCCTAGCAGCTTCTAATCTTGCTACTAGAGCAAAGACATCAGTGTAGTCAATCCCTTCTTCTTGTGTGTACCCTTGAACAACTAGTATAGCTTTGTTCTTGATGATGATGCCTCTATCATCTTTCTTTTTCCTAAACACCCATTTGGTTCCAATGGTAGTCTTCCCATAAGGAAGAGGACAAAGGTTCCAAACTTTCTGGCTTTTGAATTGAAGCAGCTCTTGTTGCACAGCCTCAACCCAACTTCCATCCTTTAGAGCCTCATCAACTTTCTTTGTCTCTATCTGGGATAGGAAATAAGAGTGAAGACAACATTTGCTTCATGGGTTTGTCATCTTGTTCTTACCCCTGTGACAACATCTCCAATGATGTTTGTGGTGGGGTGAGACTTGTGGATCCTAAGCTGAGGGATCACAGTAAGTTGCTGAGAAAGATCTAAATAGGAGAAATTTAGATATTGCATAGATGTTTCTCCCACCACATCAGCACACTTTTCAAGAGAAACTTGATCCAAGAAGGTGTGTGACATCATTGATGCTCTTATCTATGGTGTGGTTAGTAGCATGAAGAAATTCTTGATCACTGTCACCATCACCATTGTTGTCTTCCATAATTGAGATGTTCTTATCTGGTTGTGAAGCCTCTGAGCTAGAATTTGATGGCACCCCAGATGTATCAGCTGAGTTTGTCATTGTAGTGCTGATGGAAACCTCATTAGCAGAAGTAGTTCCAACTGGAGCTGAAGATGTGTGAGTTGAAGGTCTTCTTAGCTTAAATCTTGGATCAGGATCACCTGTATTTAAATTTTGTGCAGATCCTGAAACATTCTCATAAGATTTGTTAAAACAGTTAGTAACTAAATCAAGATCAAATATCCAATCAAGACCAGAATCAACCACACAGGGTGTGTGTTCATTGAAAGTCACATTGGCTGACTCCTCAACAATTTTAGTTCTGAGATTGTATACTCTATAAGCCTTAACTTGAGAAGAGTATCCAATAAAATTTCCATCATCTGATTTCTCAGCAAACTTGGCAATTTGATCTTTAGTATTCAAGGTGGTGCAAGGACATCCAAATGACCTCAGAAAACCAATGAAGGTTTCCTCTTGTGCCAAAGTTCATAAGGAGTATTGCCATGAGTTTTGACCACTAGAACTCTGTTCTGCACATAGCAGGCAATGTTGACTGCCTCTGCCCAAGATACGTAGGACCATTAAGGTTACCCCAAGATACGTAGGAAGTTAGCCCCAAGATACGTAGGACCATTCGAGATTACAAAAAGAATTGGTCTAGTGGCTTACCGATTAAGGTTACCACAAGAACTCAGCGGCGTACCAATTGAGGACATCAAGATTGACGAAAAGCTTCATTTTGTTGAGGAACCCATTGAGATCATGGATCGAAAGGTCAAGCAATTGAAGCGCAGTAGAATACCAATTGTTCGCGTGAGATGGAATTCAAAATGAGGGCTAGAGTTTACATGGGAACGGGAAGATCAGATGAAACTTAGATATCCATATCTATTTGAGGATGACACTCTTTGACCTAACTCCAGCTGAATTTCAGGACGAAATTCTCTCAACTGGGGGATAATGTGACATCCATCACCACAAGGTCCGTCAATTAACGCGGTTTTCGTTAACTTTTCCTTGATCGTTCATTCCTCATCTTTATTAACTCCTTGTGTGGATATCCTACGTGTTTTATTATCTCTATGCTTGTGTTTCCTTTGTGAACGTGTGCTATGCTTAAAACTTTTACAAATTTCATCGTTATTATCACAAAATATATCATTTTTATATAAAATCATTTCCATTAATAAAACCATTTTTAAGTGCCAGTTATCATTAAATACATTTTTAACATTAATATAACAAACACCTTTAAAGTCGTTTTCAACCAAAACAAACTTTAGGAACTCGAGGGCTAAGTGCAGGGACAAAAATTGACATTTTGCAAACTTTGGCTGGGTATATATACCTCATTTTCCAGCCCTAGTCCCATTCTCCATCTTCTTCTTCTTCTTCATTCTCTCCTTCACTTTCATCTCCTTCCTTGCACCAAAACCGCCCCGTTTCGTCTCGTTTTCGTCGTCTAGACTTCATCTACAACCTAGTCTACTCCATCCTTGCAGGTAGACGAACTTGGTTGTCCCTTTCTTAATCGTTTTACTGCTGTCCATTTCTAGGGTCTCGGGTGTTCGGGTCCAACCCGAACACATCTGCTCGCATGGGTGCATGTGATGTCTTTCTACGTGTGCTTCTTGTTTGTGTGTGTATAGTGTGTTTCTGGAAGTTTTTATTGTGCAAAACCCGTGCACGGAGCAGCCGGGGGCTGCTCTGCACTTCTACCATTGCGTTTCTGCTGTTTGGGCGACTGGGTCGATCATGCGACTGAACCGTGTGACTGGTGAGTCGTGCGAGTGTGTGTGTGTGCGATTGAGTCATGCGGATGAGTGATGCATGCGATTGAGTCAATACGGATGAGTGATGCGTGCAATTGAGTCAATGCGGATGAATGTGTGCGATTGTGTGTGTATCGCACGACTGAGTGCCAGTCACACGAATGGAGGTTCAGTCATACAAATGAAGCTGATTTATACGAATGAAGGTTGATTCGTGCGTATGGAGGTTGAGTCGTGCGATTGGGTGTTGCGTGGTACGACTAAATGCCAGTCGTGCGAATGAAGGTTCAATCGTACGAATGAAGCTGATTTGTATGAATGAGGGTTGATTCGTGCGAATGGAGTGTTGAGTCGAGCGTCTGGTCCTATCGTGTGATTGAAGATGCTATGTGTGTGAGTTTCCTTCTTGAATGTCGTGTGATGATAAGGTAACATCAACACAATTGTCATTGTTCGACCACAAAGATTAAAGTCAACACTATCAAGGCCACAAATACTATTCCAAATCAAATCAACCTAACGTTGTACAAATTATCAACAATCGAATTGTGACTACTAATATTTAGCAAATACTTATCTTATAATAATGGATCTTTTACACAATATCACCGACAATAGCGACGGTTTCTAGTACTTGCATCTACATAAGATCTAATACATGTGTCAGCTTGTAAGTGTGTTTGTTACGCGTAACCGAACCAATACAACCTGAATTGATTGAACATTACTATTTGCTTCATACATATCATAATGCTTAACAGTAACTGTTAATAGTTGTTTGACCGTTCTTTTCATACTACATTTGGGGAACATTGAATCATTCATACTTACCACTTAACAAGTGAGTTTCGTGGCCCCTTTTTATGCTTATACAACTTTTCAATCATTTACAAACATAGGGGAAAAGTATGCTCACCCGTTTTCTATGCTATACAACTTATATACAATTTACATAGTTGGAATTAATGTGATACTGTTTTGTGAGTACTTATCTGATACATGCTTAGGTCTATTGTGTGGTTCTTTCTTTACAACCATTTAATTCCAGTGTGGGAACCGACAGATAGGTATTGGTAGTACTACTGGGTTGACACCCCCACCCTTGTTTGTTGGTATTCTAGTTAGTACGAACAGTTGCCAGGAACGGGCCTTGGGTGAATATATTCTGACAAGATTCTTTGCGTACGTCATTAGGTTTTGTTGTAAAGCTCATGTCATGTGATTTTGCTTACTTATAACTGTATTCATGGTATTCCGCAACAACTTTTATACAACATCAATTACTTATTTACACTTAAACCTGTGAGCTCACCATGTTGACCATTTTGAGCATATCTTTTCAGGTGATCATGCTAATTGAAGATCTAGGTGTGCTGCCTTAGTGGAGACCCTAGGATGCATTTGAGACTAAACATTGTCTTTTGGAAAACTTCATTATAGTTGCATTAAACATCATACTTTTTTAACTTGTTCCCGGGTTGTGAGAATTGCATACAATGTTATCATCTTTGTTTATGTGAATCATGTATCATGTTATGTTTATGGATATGTTGTCATGAATATTGACTAAACACGACACAAGTCCCCTTGTTTTGGGGTGTCATCATGACACGCTTGTCATCATTTATTATATTGCATCTCTATCGCTTACCATGTGTTATGACGATCCCGTATCGTTACATCCCCGTGTTTCTGTGCTTAGCGGGGGTGTGACACAGGGCTAGGCTGATCTAGAGAGGATCTCAACAGAAACTTGGAGAAGATTCTATAGAGATCTCTGAGCATCCTTGGGTCAATTTGCAGTACAACTTGGGATGGCTCAGAAAAGGTAGTTGCAATAGGAGCCGAATATTTGGAAGTTGAAGTTTGGCTCAGTGGTTCCTCAGGTGTTTGTCTCTGAACATTTTGCCCCTTTTTGGTAGTTTCATCTTGAGAGCTAGATGAGCTAGAGGAAGAGGTCATGGAGACCTGAATGGGTACATGCCTAACAGATCTCTCAATCTGTTTCTCAGCTAGTTGAGCCTTGAGATTGTCAATCTTAAGTTGCTGAGTGGTGGACCTGTCCTTTAAAGTCATAACCTTGGATTCAAGGTTTGAGAGTTTAGAAAGCCGGTCTAGTATAGTGAGTTGCAGTCTTCCCTCATCTTCTTTTCAAGAATCCCAGGGAGATGAGGTTACATACCTAGTATTTTCAGCCTCACCATCAGATGTGGTTTGTTGGCACCCTGGTTTCCCTTGCTTAAGGATGTCTCTTTCAGTGTCATCAAAAGGCATGGTTGCCGCAGATTCAGTGTCAGAAATGTTACCACTGTCCAAAAGGTCCATTGAGGCATCTTCTTTAGTGGCAGCTGAATCTACATGAATACCCTCCACATCAGTGGGACTCATCTCAGTAAAGGTTTGCTCATGGGCGCTAGAGATAAGAGGTCTTTCTAGGCTCTGTTGATCTTTAAAAGAGTGTTTTAGATCAACTTCATTTCCGTAAAGAGACGTAATCTCTTCATCAGTTTTCAAAAGAAGTTCAATGAAGGATAGGGAGGGTAAACCTAATGACCCGGGACCTTGATCAATGTTTACATGCATTGAGCCTTTGATGGGGCTATCCTTTATGGCTACTCAAAAGAGTATAGATACTAACCCTGAGGGCTTTCAGCTTGGGTAATGGGCTCATGGGTTTGAGACTGAGGAGACTCAAGACTCATATTGAGGTCAATAGTAAATGATGGTGAGACCTCAGGCTGAGTGGGAGCTCAATGCTCCACTCTAGTCCTTTTGGATTGAACAGGAGGAGCTTGTTCAATCATATTAGATTGAACAAGAGTTCGTTTGGGGTGTCTTTGGTAAGTGATGGTGATGGGGTGAGAAGGTAGAGTTGGTAGTGTGGGGGCAGTTGCTGGTGTGGGTTCATCACCTGTGGGATGAACAGGGATGTCACCAGGAGCTATTTGCTCAGTCATACCTAGAAGCGGAGGAGTGTACCTTCTAGTGAAGTTGGTGGACACCTTCTTCAAAGTCTTGAAGATGGTTGACCTCAGTTGAGGGACAATTAGAGCGGCTGCACAAACAAGCCGACTCTGGTCTAGCTCACAGTTGATAATGTGCTGGAGAAATCTGGGATAAAGAATGCTTCCATCTTAATATTCCCCATGAGATTGGTTGGCACAAATAACGAACAGTTGAATCGGAGGCCTCTCACCATTCCATGAACTAGGCACCCTAGTTCGTATGGAATTTGATCCCGTCCCCCAGATTTATTGGAAAGACAATGAAGAACAACATGTAGCAAGAACTTCCAGTTGTATTAAAGTTGAAGTTGTAGACAGTTGACCTGCTGACGTCTCCACCATATCCCATTTGAATGTAAGTGTTGTCCAAATCTGCTTTGGGAAACTCTATGGGTGCACCCTTATCATGAAGCTCGAGATGCTCCCTGATGGATTATTCAGTAATGACCAACTCCTGGCCACAAATGCTCGACCGAATTACACGAATCCTATTCATGGTTTCAATCTAACCATTTTCCCAAACTTCAGCCATGTGATTGGAGTACACAATGGGATTAACAGTCAGGGCAGTGTAATATGATGATTGGGTAAGAAAGGAAATGATTTCAGAGAAGTCACATCTCTTGAGGAATCAAGAAGTGCGACTTGATTGTGCTGAGGGTTAAGTGCCATTTGTGAAAGGTAAAGGTAGATGAGTGTGGACTTGGGTAAAATGGGAAGGAAGAAAGCTTTTAGGGTAGTAAAAATGTGATAAGAAGATGAAAGTAAATAGTCGGGATTATTTAAAAGAGGGTGAAGTGGTGATAATGGGGTTAGGATAAGGTGATGTGATGTTTTAGTTGATGATATGACAGGGGCAGTAAGGTTTAGTTTAGTTAAATAATCCGACATCAATAATAAAATCTTTACTTTTTACAGTGTGGGGCCCAAAAGATTTCCGTTACATAGTAAAATTTCTCTTCCGAGTATAAAGCATTTCCGAAGGTAATATGTCTTTCGAAGGCAATTCTTACTTCCAAAGGTATAGTGTCGCTTTCAAGAGTAAACGTTCCTTTTAGAATGAAGAGTTTTATAAGCTTCAGAAGTGGATCTAATATGTAATTAATCGTTTCTTCTGAGAATAAAATTATCCTCGGAGGAATTTTGCTTCGGAAGATGTGTAAAATATCTTCCAAGGGTTAATTCCTCTTCGGAAGAAGTTATACTTAGTGAAAAACATCGAAGAGAGAAACTTTTTATAACAGGGCTTAGATTGTATTGACATGAGACATTACATATTAAAAGGTTTTCAAAAGAGGTGAACTAATCAATGTTTATCATCCCAATAACTGTAATGAGATACTTAAATCTCTATTCATCAAAGTTTTGATGAACAAGTCAACATATTGTTCATTTGAATCAACTTTAATTAGTTTAATCAAATTCTTCTTATGAATATCTCTAATGAAATGTTACCTGATATCAATATGCTTTGTCTTGGAGTGCTTCACAGGATTCTTGGTAATAGAGATAGCACTGTTCTTGTCCATGTGGATAGGAGTGCTCATAAAGTTGAATCCATACTCTAACATCTGGTTCTGAAACCATAGCAGCTAAGCACAACAACTTGTAGCAGCAATGTATTCAGCTTCAGTAGTTGATGTAGAGACACAGGATTGTTTCTTGCATTGACATGAGATGATCCTTCCACCAAGAAATTAACATCCTCCTAATGTTGATTTCTTGTCAATGTTGTAGCCACCATAGTCACTGTCAGAGTATCCATAGAGATTATAATCATTGTTCCTTGGATACCAAAGACCTAATTTAGGTGCTCCTTTGAGGTATTTGAGGATTCTCTTGGTAGAAGCTAGGTGAGACACCTTTGGAGCAGCCTGGTTAGGTTCTAGGGAAATTGCCTCCCAGTTCTCTTGAAGAACTTCTTCGCTCTGTAGGTTAAAAGATCCATTTGTTGGACAACGTCCACGTACTCCACATCATCTGGACTGAAGCACTCTAGATCATCAAAGCAATACTAAAAATCACTAGAGTGCCCACTTCCTGAGACAAAGGCACAGTTGTCCTGAAAGGAACTATGCTGAGTCTGTTGAAACCTTGGAGTCTCAAGAAATGTAATGTATGGTCCAGATGAGCAGGATAGCTGCTGGGTGTAAGTTAGGTACTGTTGACGTTGTGTGGCTCATGAGCCTTCAATAACCATCAAAGCATTACTAGCAGGAAGACTCAGGGGTCTGCTTGTCTGTTGGCCTCTCTTGCTCTCCATCTCCAAACGGTATCCATCACGGATGCCATAGAGTTCAGTCATGGTGAGGGTGTTCAAATCTTCTGTTTTCTTGATAAAGACACAGTAGAACATCCACTCATTAGGAAGAGTACTCATGAACTTTCTTGTGAGGTCTCTAAGTTCAGGAGTATTTCCTATAGACTAAAGGGAAGAAATGAGATCCATGTACCTAAAATATTACTCACTGAGAGTCTCTCCAACAATGTAGGTGAAGTTCTCAAACTGCTACTTTAGTGAGTCTTTCTTGGAGTCACTTGAGCTGGAGTACATTTGAGCAAGTGCATCAAATAGTTCTTTAGCTGACTTGCAATGCTCAAACCCCACCATGATGGAGTTGGATATTGTAGTCATAAGAATAGTCATAGCATTGTTGTCAATGTCCATCTTCTATCAGTCCTCATCAAAATAATCTTCAACGGCCTTCTCTATCATAGAACCGTTTCCGTCGGGTGCTGCCACCTTGGGTTTATATGGGCCATTGACAATAGAATACCACATCTTGCTATCTTGATACCTGATGAAGCCTTCCATGCGTCTGCTCCATGACCTGAAGTTTTCAAGGGTGATGATGGGAGCTTTAGTCATTGTTCCTATCTCTACTTTAGCCTTGTTGAGAGCCATTTTGAGTGTGGTGGAAGAAGGAGTGAAAAACAGGTTGATTAGGATGCTCATAATCAAGAGCCTAAAATACTCTGATACCAATTCCAAGATCGGTTTTGACACTTAACACTTGGTTTTTTTCTCAAACTCACTTATGTTACACTCAGATCAGATGAAGCAGAGTTTATTCTAAGAGTTGATAGTAATATAATAAGTAACAAAGAACACAAGGATAATTTTCAAGGTACTTGCATATATTGCTTACCATCAGATAAGGGATCCATTTAATATGTATCCCTAGTTCATTTATTTCTAAGAGTTGATAGTAACATAACATACGGGTGGAATACCCATTGGAAGTTCTTGTTGCACATCGTTCTACACAACCTATCAAATAAATCAGGGGGATGGGATCAAATCCCTTATGATTGGGCTACCTAGTCCACGAGATTGTCAAAGGCCTCTACTTCAACTACTCACAATGAGGTAATCTCAAAAGGATCTATTCTACATGTATCCCTAGTTCATTCATCACATAATCAATTGTGAGCATGATCAAGACAAACTTCAATATGAAGACATTCTAATGGTCCCTCATATGAGGCCATGCATCTTCAAAATATTAAAGAAGGTTTCCACCAACTTCACCGGAAGATTCATTGATCTTCTTTCAGATATGCTTAGGCAAATGCTCCTGGTGACAACCCTGCAAACCCAACAAGTAATAAACCCACACTAGCGCCCACCATTTCAATGTTGGTCACTTCTTCCTATATGTAAGACTAAGTCTATGACAACCCTGCCAATTGATGCCCCTAAATTTGCTGATGAACATACTAGATATGTTATCTCATCTCCGTATGATTCTTCAAAAGAAGATAAGGGTGGTCTGTAACTTACCATCAGATATCTACTTTCTAAAGTCTCAAACCTTGAATCCAAGGTTAAGACTTTAGAAGATAGGTCTGCCACTCAGCAACTTCAGATTGAAAATCTCAAGGCTCTACAAGCTGAGAAATATATAGAAAGTCTGTTAGGCATGTACTAATTCAGGTTTCTTTAAGGCATTCCTCTAGCACATCTACTTCCCAAGATGATGCTACCACAAAGGGGGAGAATATACAAAAACAAAGACATGAGGACCTAGCTTGGTGATGTGCTCCAAATTATACATAAAAATCCTATTAAAAGCACATCAGTTATTTCTCAATATCTCCCTTAAAATGATGATTATGAATATAAAAGTGTTAAATTGTGTTTTCAGGTGTTTAAATGGGCAAGATGGAGAAAAGAAGCATATTTGACAACAATTTGAAGTAATCCGAGCTTTGGAGTCAAAGCATGGGGTCGTGCCTCATTAAGCACGCCCCCATGCCTTGCCTGGAACACACCCCTATGCTTAATTAACACAACCCCATTTTTGGACATCTGACAAGAAAAAAAGCACTGTACCCTAAAAGCAAGCACGGGGCCTTGCCCCATAAGGCATGGGGTCGTGCCATACCTCCAACACCGGGCAATGCTCCATCAAGCACGGGGCTGTGCCTGACATCCTCTACACGTACAAGCCGACCAACTTTTGTAAGCATTGTACTAGCACGGGGCCACGCCTTTTAGGCACGGGGTCGTGCTTAAACACCCTAGAAAGCCTATAAATAGAATCCTAATTTCACCATTTTGGCAAGCTTTTCGTGGGAGAACTATTCTATAGAATTCTCTTGGGAATTGTGTTTTCAAGACCATTTGGAGGTTCGGGAGGTGCATACAACACCTGAAAGAAGCTTGGGATTGTCTAAACGCCATCCATTATGGATTATCGGTTTGATTGTTCCATTTCACCGATGATTTTATATCTATCTTCTTTGTTATATGTTGTTATTTTCAATCTCATTATGAGCTAAACACTTATTATCATCCTAATTTGATGAAACTTATGTAATTTGTGATTAACTAATGGTGTGATATATGTTATGTAATGTTACAGTGGTCTTGAGAAATGGGTAGGATCTACATTTGAATGGGAAGTTATAAACTTATGGTTTGTGATTTTGATTGTCATACATAGTTAAAAAACGTACGATCAACTTTTATTCTCAAAACTTGTCTTCATAATAAATCCATGGCTAATAAACTAGAAATGGTTATTAGAAATCTTATCACTTTAACTTTCAGAGTATTCTTGGGTTCCCTTTTATGAGTCTAAGAAATTTACAGTAATTGTTATGGTTTTATTAAATTAATAGTATGTTAGGAAGGAACCTGATCAACTCTCTTTTTAAATTAAGTTATGTTTTTATAAATCATATGTCAAATAGGTCACAAAAGATTTACCTATATTACTTGGGCTTTGATCTAAGTAGTAATGTCAGCCTGACGTGATCCTAGTCACTACGGAGCAGTCTAGACGAGAAATCACGTAGGCTCATCTTTATAAACATTAACTTAATTACATTAATCATTATATTTAAATCACACCATGAATTCATCACAGTTGCATAAGTTTAGTCTAATTAGGATGATAACATTTATTCCCTAGTTCTAAATCCAAAAGCTTCAATCTTAGTTTACTTTATTTTTACTATTGTTTTTAAGCCCTAAAAATCTTATCAATACAATTTATCATTTTCTCAAACGAAAACCAAATCTGATTGTCAAACCTTAAGGTTGTTGAGTAGGCTAGGTGTGTCCACAAATTAATACTCGGTTCTTACCAACACTATATTAGCACACGACATGTACACTTTCCTTTTGTGTGTGTGGTTTAGTAAATATAATATCCAATTAAAACTAAATCTTTGCAAAAACTCCTTATCAAAATATATACATTCCACATCGCATCGAGTTATTAGGGCCGTTGCCTGGGACACACGGCAGATTGAAAAACAATCTAACTTTTTAACTATTTTATGTATATCATGTTAATATATTTTTGTTCAACTTTATTTTATTCTATTAGATAGTTTGCCTTAGCTAGTTTAGTTACAACTGTCTTATTCATTCTAAGCCTTAGTTAGTTTTAGCTTCCTTAAGTTAGTATATGTCCGACTCATCTAGCCCTGAACTTGTTTCGCCTCTTTCGGAACTCGAGCGATTATTTCATCAAAGGTTACACGAAAGACCACAAAAATTAGCCCCAATCATTGAAGAAGACATATATAAGGTACACCATCCGAAGAAGACATGGCTAATCGAGACAAGGAAATGAAGATGACGCACTATGCCACACCATCAATTGATGGTTACGAGTCTAGTGTTGTGAAACCAGCAATAGCGGCCAACAATTTCGAGATTAAGTCTAGTATTATCCAACTCGTAGAAAAATCTTTTCAGTTCTATGATTTGCAAGACGAAGATCCTAACGCTCACATCTCACGATTCATTCGTATCTGTGCGACCTTTAAAATCAATAATTGTTCAGACGACGCCATTCGGCTAAGACTTTTTCCATTTTCACTTCGAAGCCGAGCCATTGACTGGCTTGATTTGCTTTCACCTAGTTCCATCACCATATGGGCGGAAATGGCCGAACAATTTTTTTGAAATACTTTCCACCCGATCGCACTACCAAACTAAGAAGGAGCATCACAAGCTTCTGCCAATACAATGATGAATCATTACACGTAGCATCGGAGAGATACAAAAGTCTCCTTCGGATATGCCCACATCATGGACTTGATCGGTGGCTGCAATTTCAAACTTTTATGATGCGATCAGCGAGCACACAAACAAGTTGTAGACCAAAGTGCAGGAGGAGATTTCGGAAGTGTCATGTCACACCCCAACCTTGACGGCGGAAACGTCGAGATATGAGGGTTAAGATTGTTCATAGCCACATAACGCTAAATTTAAATGTAAATATTAATATTTTAAGTTTCAAATGAAATACATTCATAAGTCTCAAAACATGAATAGTTCCAAATCAAACTTTCAAAGCATAACATAATCATTTTATTCATTTAACTAGGTCCAAATCCTAGTGTATTGCAAGCTTCAAATGATGACTTCAAACTTGGGCATTTCCTGAAACATGTTAAAAATAAGGGTCAAATATAAAGTTGGTGAGTTTCCAAGGGTTTTACATACATAATATATCAAGATTACAAGTAGCAGTTCATGTCATAGGTTATGAGTTAGCAAGTTTATAGAACACATAAAGTTAAAACCAACCTCGACTTGATTACAAGTTTATAAGATTGGCAAAGTGTACCTAGTTCCCATGATGAACAAGTCAATGTCAGGCCCAAAGATCTAAAATATCACTAGGCTAGCAATAGTTAATGATTGTAAACAAAATATGTATCTGATATAAGGCTTACAACAACACAAATAACCATGACAAGTAAAAGTATGAATTCAAGTGCTTTACAAATTTAAACGTTTACAAGTGTATGTTGATAAGGTAACATGTTTCACCCCAAAATAGTGTGAAATAATATAAAAAGGGGCAAGGAAACTCACATGTCAAATAAGTATATAATGGAGATTAATAAGTATAATATACGTCGTTCGTAAGATAAATCGTCACAAGGCACCTAATACATAGATATTACAAGATTCAGGTTAATAATAAGGTTAACGATTTAACGTTAACTAGGGTATTAGAATTTGGGGGTTTTTATAAATAAAGTTAGTTTACTCTTATTTATATTTTTTCAAAAGAAGTATCATATATAAAATTTAAAGGAATTAAATCATTTGTAAATAACTTGCTTTTAATCATAAAATATGTTTGAATACTATAATTATCATGATTAATCTCTAGTCAAAGCAAACATAAGATCCAATAATAATTTAGTAATTTAAATTATTATATAATTTTATATATATATTATAAATATATTTAGTCATAACATTTGTAAATAAATTTTATAATAAATTGTTAAATTTTTTACAAGAATAAATTTACTGGAAATATTTAGATGATTAAAAAAATATTAAAAGTTTGAAAAAATCATTTTTATATTTATTAAAATTTTTCTATAATTAAATTAAAGCCAAAAGGCATTAAAAAATTGCTTGAGGGTGCCCGGGTTCGAACCGGGACCTCAAGATCAAGTTGTACTACAAGTGAACTAGGCTCTCAGCCGCGTTAGAACTTGGCTTTAAACCTTAAAACATAACCCATTGAAATCCCCTAAATTTGCATAAACCCTAATTCAAAACCGTATCCAATTGAAACATGAAATGATAAAGATCACTATAATAGACATGGGGCTTTCGTTCCCCGTGCATAATCGAACGTGTAAGCATGATCAATCACCTGTTAAATATTTGCAATCGATGTTATAGATTGAAGAACAAGCGTGACCAAGGTTGAATTCAATTTGCATGCAAAACGATGAAGGAAACCAAATTAAACCCGTGGGCTGCTTCGTGTGACATTCTTGATCAAAAGCCCTCAATCAATTTTGAAGCACGAAAGATAGGTTTTGTTTGAGTTGCAGGTTCGCGACGAAAGGGGAATCGGGGGTGTAAACTTTGTGTGTTCAGATGCAATTGAGGACAGTAAATGATTAAGTGTAACTAGATGATTGTTTAGGTTCATTTAATTTGAGTATTATTAAGGTTTAATGGTCGAACGCTATTCGTTTGATGATCGGCGGTTATCAAGTCCAAAGGACACCCATTATCGGCCTTAAACTCGAATAAAGGCGTGTTTAAGGTTCGGAAACTTCCTCACGAAGCGATTAAAAATGGTTAGGCATTCAAATCAAGTGTTTTTCGCGATTTATGGGATTTGCCGGAGTAGTGGTTGACGGCGGCTAACGATGGCTGGAATGCAGAAATGCAAGGGTCAACAGAAAAGGAGTTTTGGGTTTTGAAATGTTACAAAATGGTCCTACAGTTTGGTTCTTATTATTTTATGCAAAAATTTATATATAAAGTTTCTAAATTGACAATAAGTCCCCTAAACTTAATTAAAATTCAAGTTTTTATAACTTATCAATTATTTATAAATTATTACTTCCATTATTATTATTATTATTATTATTATTATTAGTATTATTATTATTATTATTATTATTATTATTATATTAATAAAATTGATAACAATAAACTCACGTTCCTATGTAAACTCAGCTCCACACTTATTCTCCCAACGAACCTTGACAATTGGGTAGTTGTGATTCTAGTCTTCTTCATAATGCGATACATGATCTCAACGGGTTTCGCAACAAAGTGTAATGACTCGTCGATTTGAATGTCTTCCAACGGAACATGCAGACTTTCGTCATCCAAGCACTCTCTCAAATTTGAGACGTGGAACACAGGATGAACTCCAATAAGGTCGGAAGGTAGTCCAGTTTATAAGCCACTTTCCTAATACTTTTTAAGATTTTGAAAGGTCCTACAAATCTCAGAGCCAGTTTACCCTTGTTCCCAAAGTGAACAACACCTTTCCACGGTGAAACCTTAAGAAGAACCATCTCCCCAACTTGGAATTCCAATGGCTTACGTCGCTTATCAAAATAGCTCTTTTGTCGACTTCTTGCCACTTCAAGGTTCTTGCGGATTATAGAGACTTTATCGGTCGTTTCTTGTATAAGCTCAGGGCCAGTGATGAAGTTTTCACAAATGTCGGTCCAACAGATCGGTGAATGATATTTACGACCATAAAGTGCTTCGAACAGTGCCATCTTGATACTTGAGTGGTAACTATTGTTATACGAAAATTCCGCGAGCGGTAGATGCGCATCCCAAACACCACCAAAATCAAGGACACAAAGATGTAGCAAATCCTCCAAGGTTTGGATCGTTAGTTTGACCATTAGTTTGAGGATTGTAAGCCGTGCTTGTTTCTAGTTGAGTACCCAAGAGTTCGTACATAGACGACCAAAAGTGCGTAGTGAAACGAGCATCTCGATCGGATATGATATGAAGAGGTACCCCATGATGACTTACAATCTCATCAACATATATACGAGCCAACCTTGATGTCTTGTTAGTGTCATGTATGGGTATAAAATGTGCCGATTTGGTCAAGCAGTCAATGATTACCATATGCTATCATGACCACGAGAGGTTCGGGGTAGCTTGGTTCTGAAGTCCATGGATATGTGTTCCCACTTCCATGTAGGGATTCCGGTTGCTCAAGTAATCCACTTGGACATTGATTTCGTCTTTAACCTTTGTACACGTGAGGCACTTAGCTACGTAAGTTGCTATATCCTTCTTCATTCCAGGCCACCAATATTGACCACGTAGGTCCATGTACATCTTATCAGAACTAGGATGAATAGAATATCGAGTTTGATGAGCCTCGTTCATGATAAAGGTACTAAGATTATCATGATTTGGATCCCAAATTCGATTCGCGAAGTACATCAACCCATTGGGTTTTGTTTCCAATTGGGTTAGAAGATTATGCTCAAGTTCATCCTTCATTCTTCCTTCTTGTTGCACTATTTATTGAGCCTCCAAGATACTAGACTTGATGTCACTATCTATTCTCAAGTTTGTAGCAGTATAGTAGTCTTATTGACATCTAGTCGGATCTCAGTATCGAACTCTCCCAAGGTGTCAAACCATTGACGTCGATCGTGAATTTCTTGGAACGAGATCATGTTGTTATGAACCCTTCGACTTAATGCATCAGCCACAACATTGGCTTTACCAGGATGATAACAAATGTCACAATCATAATCACTAATCAACTCCACCCAACAATGTTATCTCATATTAAGATCTTTTTGATTAAAAACATGTTGAAGGCTTTTGTGATCGGTGTAGACTATGCATTGCATACCATATAGGTAGTGTCTCCAAATCCTCAAAGAAAAAACAACAGCACCAAGCTCGAGATCGTGTGTTGTGTAATTCACCTCATGGACCCTCAATTGTCTCGATGCATAAGCTATGACCTTCCTTGGTTGCATGAGAACACAACCAAGGCCTTGTTTTGATGCATCACAATATACAGTGAAATCGTTGTTTCCATCGGGTAGGGTCAAGATAGGAGGATTACACAATTTGTGCCTTAAGGCTTCAAAAGCTTCTTCTTGCTCAGAACACCACTCGAATGGTTTATTCTTTTGTGTCAAAGACGTGAGTGGCTTCGCGATTCTCGAAAAGTTTGTATTGAATCGCTGGTAATAACCACCAAGACCAAGAAAAGAATGAACTTCGATAGGAGTTGTAGGAACACACCAAATCTTTACAGCTTTCACCTTTGCAAGATCAACATGAATTCTTTGGCTATTCACCACACATCCTAGAAATTGAACTGCCTCATGCCAAAATTCACACTTCGAGAACTTCGCGTACAACTGCTCTTTTTCAACAACTCAAGAACTAGTCGCAAATGTAGTTCGTGATCCGTGCTAGACTTGGAATAGATAAATGTCATCAATGAAGATGATCACGAACTTGTCTAGATAAGGCTTGCATACTTGGTTCATGAGATCCATGAAGACAGCAGGAGCATTTGTTAGACCAAAAGGCATAACCATGAACTCATAGTGGCCATATCGAGTACGAAACGCGGTCTTTGGGATATCATCGTCATGGACTTGTAACTGATGATATCCAGAATGTAGATCAATATTCAAGAATATAGCAGCTCCGTGAAGTTGATCAAACAAGTTATCGATACGAGGAAGAGGAGTATCAAACCTTTTACGATGCAATCAGTGGAGCACACAAACAAGTTGTAGACCAAAGTGCGAGAGGAGATTTCGGAAGTGTCACACCAATAGAGGCATACCAAGCCTTGGAAAGAGTAGCTAAGAAGAGCTTAGCTTACAATCCCTTAAGAACCAAACCCAATTCTAAAGGTATTCATCAAGTAGACTCTGAAACCCTAATTCTAGCCCAATTAGAAGCTCTAACAAAAAAATTTGAACAATTGCAAGCCGAGCTAAAGAAAACTCCAACTCGATGCATCACATGCGGAAATTCACACAAGACTGGTGAATGCCCACAAGGCATTATGATAGTTGAAGATGTTGACTATGTCGGAGGCCCAACTAACTCTTATAACAACAACTCAAATTGGAAAAGCAACTTGAATTACATAGAAGTTGCTAACAACCAATTATCATCTGGATTCAACCGATGGCCACCTTACCAATAACAGAAACCACCTTACCAATAACAGAAACCACCTTACCGATAACAGAAACCACCTTACCAAGGTCCAAGAAGTAGTACCCAAGATCGTGGAGCATCATCAATGGAAGAGTTATTGCAGGAATTATTGTTAACCACACAAGCCACAGATAAGTACATCCAGAAATCTTGTCCAAGAAATGAGGAGAGGTTCCAAAGAAACGAGGCTAGCATCAAAAGCAACAAAGCATCACTGCAAACCATAGAACACCAAGTAGGTCAGATAGCACAACTATTTGAAAGTCCCCAAGGTGCTCTGCCTAGCAACACTGTGAAAAATCCTAATGCTCAAGTCAAAGCCATCACCACCAGGAGTGGCAAAACCATTCAAGGTAATGCACCTGCATTACAACCATCCTTGAAGAAATGGATGCCAAAACTCCAAGTAATGCAAGTGATAAGCAAAAGCAACTTGTTGTTGTTGAAGAACCAGCCAAGAAATACGTACCACCACCACCTTTTATTCCAGAACCTCCATATCCAGGTCGTTTGAGACAACACCGAATGGAGGCATAATATGGCAAATTCCTGGGGTTGTTCAAACAACTCCACATCATTCTGCCTTTGGTGGAAGCCTTAGCCCAAGTGCCAAATTATACTAAGTTTTAAAGGGTGTTTTGTCAAACAAAAAGAAACTGGAAGAGTTATCACATGTAGTTTTGAACGAGGGATGCACTACAGTTCTTCCAAACAAACTACCTTAAAAGATGACTGTTGCAGGAAGCTTTACCATACCTTTCCTAATAGGAAATCTTTCTATTAGCAACACATTAGCTGATTTAGGTGCTAACGTTAACCTTATGCCTTATGCGGTTTTTGAAAAGCTAAACTTAGGTGAACAAAGACCTACCCGCAAGAGCATCCAGTTAGCTGACCGTTCTATTAAGTATCTGAGGGGCATCATTGAAAATCTCTTAGTTAAAATCTACAAATTCATATTTCTCATAGATTTTGTGATCCTGACATGGATGAGGATAAGAATGTTCCTCTTATCTTAGGTCGACCCTTCTTAGCGACTTCTCGAGCCCGCATTGATGTTTGCACCGGTAAACTCATGCTTCAAGTGGATGAGGAGGAAGTAACTTTCAATATAGGTCAATCCATGAAAAACCCTCAACATCATGATGACTCACTCTACTACATTGATGTTACGATTCAATCATAAGCCGTCATTTAAAGGGAAATCTTCGAAATGAAGCATGCAACACTCAATTAATAGATGTCAAAATCATGAATCCTATCTGTAAAGATCAAATCATTTTAGACATAGAAGTTGATGAAACATCGTCTTATCAAGAAGCATTTGAGATCATTGAATAAGAGCTAGAACCTAAAGCCAAACCTTCTATTGAGGACCCTCTAGTTTTAAAGCTCAAAGAACTTCCATCTCATCTCGAATACACCTTTCTTGAAAACACATCTCAACTTCCTGTAATAATCTCATCCGCCTAATCAATTGATAAGAAAAGCAAGTTGCTCAATGTGCTTAAGGCACATAAATGAGTAATTGCATGGAAAATAATGGACATAAAGGTATTCAATCCGTACTTTTGCACTCACAAAATACTCATGGAGGAGAACTTCAAATCAGTCATTAAACCTTAAAGATGTTTAAATCTGAGCATACAATAGGTGGTGAAGAAAGAAGTAATCAAACTGCTAGATGCTGGTTTGATTTACCCTATTCCTGATTTGCCTTGGGTCAGTCCTTTCAAAGTTGTTCCAAAGAAAGGAAGAATGATTGTTGTAACTAACGAGAAGAATGAGCTTATTCCCACTTGTACCGTTATAGGATGGAGAGTTTGCATCGATTATTGCAAACTCAATGACGCCAAAAGGAAAGATCACTTAACTCTTCCTTTCATCGACCAAATGCTTGAGAGATTATCTGGAAAATGTTCTATTGTTTCCGGATGGTTTCTCAGTTTATTTCCAAATTCCTCTTGCTCCCGAAGATCAAGAGAAAATGACATTTACATATCCATATGGCACGTTTGCTTATCAGCGAAAGCCCTTTGGATTGTGTAATGCTCCCGCTACATTTCAAATATGCATGATAGCAATATTTCACGATATGATCGAACAACCAATGGAAGTTTTCATTGATGACTTCTCCATATTTGGAAATTCGTTTGAACAATGTCTTGAAAATCCAAAAAAGATGCTGGTTAGATGTCAAGTTTCTAACTTTGTTTTGAATTGGGAAAAATACCACTTCATGGTTACTCAAGGAATAGTGTTAGGACATAAGATCTCTCGAGCAGGCCTTGAAGTCGATCAGGCCAAATTCAACACTATCTCCAAACTTCCATATCCCACAACCATGAAAGATATCTGAAGTTTCCTAGGTCATGCAGTATTCTACTGTTGTTTCAACAAAGATTTCTCGAAAATCTCTTGACCGATGACTCAACTTCTAGAGAAAGAATCACAATTCGTATTTTCTGACGAATGCACTAGTGCATTTAATTTACTCAAAGAGAGTTTGGTAACCGCTCCAATCATGGTTTCCCCAGATTGGACGCTACCATTTGAACTCATGTGCGACACAAGCAATTTCGTAGTAGGAACCATTTTAGGACAATGGAAAGACAAGCAATTCCACCTAATTCATTATGCGAGCAATACCATAAACAATGCACAAGAAAACTACACCACCATCGAGAAAGAGCTTCTTACGGTAGTCTTTGCATTTGAAAATTTTCGCTCGTATCTAATCTTTTAAAAAACAATCGTTTACACCGATGTGACATCCGTCACCACAAGGTCCGTCAATTAACGTGATTATCCGTTAACTTTTCCTTGATCGTTCACTCCTCATGTTTATTAACTTCTTGTGTGGATATCATACATGCTTTATTACCTTTGTGCTTGTGCTTTCTTCGTGGACGTGTGCTATGCTTAAACCTTTTTACAAATTTCCATCATTATTATCACTAAATATATCGTTTTTTACATAAATTATTGTCATTAATAAAACCATTTTTAAGTGCTAATTATCGTTAAATACATTTTTAACATTGATATAACAAACACCTTTAAAGTCGTTTTCAACCGAAACAAACTTTGGGAACTCGGGGCTAAGTGCCGGGAATAAAATTGACATTTTGCAAACTTGGGATGGGTATAAAAACCCCATTCCCAGCCATTCTCCTTCACTTCTTCTTCTTCTTCTTCATTCTCCTCCACTTCACATCTTCTTCATCTTTGCACCAAAATCACCCCGTTACGTCTTATTTTCGTCATCAGACTTCATCTACAACCTCGTCTACTCCATCCTTGTAGGTAGACGACCTTGGTTGTCCCTTTCTTGCTCGTTTTACTGCTGTCCATTTCTAGGGTTTCGGGTATTCGGGTTCAACCCGAACACAAGAGGTCATGTGGGTGCGTGTGATGTCTTTTTGCGTATGCTTCTTGTTTGCGTGTGTTTGTAGTGTGTTTCTGGAAGTTCTTATTGTGTAAAACTCGTTCTCGGGGTAGCCAAAGGCTGCTCTACACTTTAGCAGTCGCAAACCTACACTTCAGGTGACTGGGTCTGTCATACGACTAAGCCGTGCGACTGGGTGAGTCGTGCGACTGAGTCATGCGACTGAGTCTTTCGGGCGACTGAGTCGTGCAACTGGGGATGTCATGCAACTGAGTCGTGCTATCGAATGATGTGTGCGATTGAGTCAATGCGGATGAATGTTGTGTGCGATTGAGTCATGCGACCGAATGGATGTATGCGATTGTGCGTGCGTCGCACGACTGAAGGCCAATCGTACGAATGAAGGTTAAGTCATACGAATGAAGGTTCAGTCGTACGAATGAAGCTGATTCGTACGAATGAAGGTTGATTCGTGCGTATCAAGGTTAAGTCGTGCGATTGAGTGTTGTGTGGTACGACTGAATGCTAGTGGTGTGAATGAAGGTTCAGTCGTATGAATGAAGCTGATTCGTACGATTGAAGGTTGATTTGTATGAATGGAGTGTTCAGTCGAGTGTCTAGTCCTGTTATGTGACTGATGATGCTGTGTGTGTGAATTCCCTTCTTGAATGTCATGTGATGATATGGTAACATCAATACAAGTGTCATTGCTTGACCACAAAGATTAAAGTCAACGCTATCAACATGCAGATACTATTCCAATTTAAATCAACCTAACGTTTTACAGTTATCAACGACTCATTTATGACTACAAATATTTAACAAGTACTTTCTGTTATAACAATAGGATCTTTATACAAATGTCATTGGCAATGACGACTCCTTCCGATACTTGGATCTACATAAGATCTGATACATGTGTCTGCTTATGTGTGTTGCCCATGACCGAACCGATACAGCCCAAACTGACCGAACATTACTTTGTACTTTATACATATCACCAATGCTTAATAATAACTGTCAATAGGTGTTTGACCGTTAATTGCATACAACTGTTGGGAACTTTGAATCATTCATACTTACCACCTAACAAGTGAGTTTCGTTGCCCCTTTGTAGGCTTATACTACTTTTCAAATGTTTACAAACATGGGGGAAAAGTATGCTCACCCACTTTTCATGTTGTACAACATACATATAGTTTACATACTTGGAATCAACGTGCTACTATTTTGGGTGTACTTATCTAATACATGCTTCAGTCTGTTGTGTGGTTCTTTCTGACAACCATTTAATTCTAGTGTGGAACCGACGGATAGGTATTGGTAGTACTACTTAGGTTGACACCCCCACCCTCGTTGTTGGTATACTAGTTAGTAACAATAGTCGCCAGGAACGGGCCTTGGGTGAATATATTCCGACAAGATTCTTTGTGTACGTCGTTAGGTTTGGTTGTAAAGCTCATGTCATGTGATTTTGCTTACATATAATTGTATTCATGGTATTTCACAACAACATTTATATAGCATCAATTAATTATTTACTTTTAAACATGCAAGCTCACCAATAATTTTGTTGACCATTTTGTGCATATCTTTTCAGGTGAACATGCTAATTGAAGATCTAGGTGTGCTGCCTTAGTGGAGACCCTAGGATTCATTTTGTGGCTAAACTTTATCATTTTGAAAACATTGTTGTAAACTGTTTCAAACAACATTATACCTTTGTAACTTGTTCCCAGGTTGTGGGAATTGCATACAGTGTTATCATCTTTGTTATGTGAATCATTTATCATGTTATGATTATGGTTATGTTGTCGTGAATATTGACTAAACACGACACAAGTCCCCTTGTTATCGGGTGTCGTTATGCCACGCTTGTCATCATTTATTATATTGCATCTCTATTGCTTACCATGTGTTATGACGATCCCGTCTTGTTACATCCCCGTGTTTCCGCTCTAAGCGGGGGTGTGACATCCTCATGCATGTGTTCCTCTTTGCTTGATTCGTTCATCTATCTGTTTCGTGATCTTTTCACCCTATGAGAGAGCCCTTGTGCTCACTCCTTATGGGATGCTTTTATTGGATCTTCCATTCCCTCTGCACGCCGAGTTGGTTTATCAAACCCGGGTATTAACCCGAAGAGATCTTCACAGATCATGCTATTGCGCTTGACCTTGGACATTGAGAATTACCCTGAGGAGGTTATGTCTGAACCTCGAAAAAGGAGGAAATGGACAACCTTCGCTAGACTAACATGATTATTTGCATGGGTTGTGATTATTATGATGGATTACTGTTGGAACATTATCAACTCATTGTGTGCGAATTACACGACTTGTAGGTGACGTGTTGTAACCACAAGTGTGATATTAACTTGGAATGGTAAATTTTGATGAGTGGTATGGATTATATGCTTTGAATGGTTAAAGCTTATGCATTTACTACTTATATGATTAGAAAATTTTTAGGATCAGTGATCTAAGTTTGATTAATTAGAGAGTATTGCAGCGGAATTCGAACAATGAATTAAACAATTCACAAGAACACAATTGATATTCAATGTAACAGTAAACGGTTATAGAAAGACAGAATTCTACAAAAGAAATATTTCATTCATATGCTTTCGTGGTGGCTCAATGTCACATCGTACAATTAGGTCAACATTCCTTATATAGGAAATGTGACCTCTATTGATGTCACTTGATAGTGACATCTAACAGAATTTTTCAAACTACTGAAACTACGCAAACTACTGAGAGTGTTCGCAACTACTGATTACATCTCAGAGAATGCTAAGTACAAAAACATAAAACTACTGAACTACAACTACTGAAACGTAAATTACAAGTACTGAAAGGAAATCATCACAAATATTGAAGTTAATAACTTCAGCTGTTGTGACAACTACTGATCACTTTGGTCTTGAGTCTTTGTCTTCAGTCTTTGTTCTTCAGACATTGTCTTCAGTACTTTACTTTCAGACTTTGTCTTTAGTACTTTACTTTCAGACTTTGTCTTCAGTACTTTACTTTTAGACTTTGTCTTCAGTACTTTACTTTCAGACATTGTCTTCAGTAGAAGTCTTCAGATCTTGTCTTCAAACTTTGTCTTCAGACCTTGTAATCAGCTGATGTCTTCAGCTATTGAGATCTTCTTCAGCAGTTGTAATGTTTGTGGGACTTAGAGGTTTTTCTTATCAGTCTCATTGATTCTTTTGGTCCAACAAACTCCCCCTGAACCAATGCAGCCAAAACCTCTAAAATTATTGATGATCCCACTTATTCTTGGCAGAAACACCCTCTTGATCAGCTTCAGAGGTAATCATTTAAGCACAGGCCGGGAAAAAGGTTTCTAATCTTTTGATTGGCTAAGTATGGAAGGGAACTCTGTCTTGGGAAAACTGGACACAGAGTCTTATCCCAACCATGAAACCTAATTCCCATTAATGAGTCTATAAGACTCACTAGCATAGGCCTCAAGGAGAACAACTTGTTCCTCCTTGGTGAGTTCTTCTGCTTCTCCCTCGAAGAAGAACTCTGGGCCATAATACTTAGACAGGCATCTCACTGTCTTTCCATTCTTTAGCTCTACAGTTGTTATCTCTCTGTAAGCAAATTCATCAGGGTGAGAGCCTTCAAGCAACAACTGGAGTTCACTCTTCTGAAGATCTTCAAGTCTTTTGTATAACAACCCCTTCTTGATCATTTTTTTCTCAAGAATAGATTGAGGGGTTGTCTTGGAGTTGTGAGCTCTCTTGAATTCTTCAATGATTTCCCAGGGTGAGACTACCATGGCCAACGTAATTGCAGCATTCAAGGTCTTCTTCACTTGGCCATGATATCTACTTGGTATATTTTTCTTATGAATTCTAGAACTTACCCTGGGGTCTGGCCAGATCCGCACTCTTTCCCTTTGATGTTGAAAAGTATGTCTAAGAGTGTACAGCCTCAGAGCCTGTTTCTTCATTTCTTGAATAGATGAGGACTGAGGGAAATCCTTGTCAACCATCTTGAGAATCTGCTCATCATGCTGTTTTGCTTCTTCAATCTTTACCTTCACCATCTGCATTTGCAAGTCAGGTGTAATCACTTGTTGACTTCTATGCTCAGGTGTTTTAAGGTTGACAACCGCAGAGATTGGCAGACAATCTTCATCATCATCCTCTTCTTCATCTTCTTCTACCCTTAACACCATTCTCCTCCTTTTGGGTGTATCACTGGGTAAGGTTTGAGGTGGTTTTTGGGGTAAAGGGATTGGTTTTGAGGGTTGAGTTATGGGTGGCTTTGGTTTAGGGATAGATTTAGGAGATTTTAGAGATAAGGGTTGTGTTTGAGTGGGAGTGTGAGAACACTGACTTAGCATTTTGGTGGTGAGTTTGGCTTTGGAGAGCTTTGCCATTTCAGTTCTCTTCCCTGCACCTGCTTCATCCAGTGCTTCGATGATCAACCCTTTATTATAGCCTCCAGCAGAGCAGATTTTCTTGGTTATCTTCAAGATACTGTCTCTGGACCAGGCCTTTATCTCTATCAATGATCTTCCAAGGTATTTGGCAATGAATCTGATCATTATCTCCAATCTTTCCCTTTCCAACACACTATAACCAGCCCATCTAGCTTGAATCTCTTCTATTTCCAGCCTTCTGATCTCAGTGTCTAGTCTGGCTGTGTCATGACCTTGTCGAAAGAGCTGATCTATAATTTTATCCATGGAACCGCTATGAGCTTCATCAGCATCTTTGACAAGATCTTATAAGGATTTATCTTCATCAGCTTTTGACTCAGCACTTTTCTTTCTTTTATATGTGATCAAGTGATCTTCCTTCTCTTTATCTGTGATCAGCTGTTCTGAGATCAGTACTTTCTCCACCTCCTTCTCTTTTGTAGGTTCTTTCTCATCATCAACTCTTTTTCTTTTCTTTTCTTTCACTGCCTTAGACTTGGAAGTCTCCCCCTTTTTGGTTGCATTGGGATCATGGGCTTGAAAGGCAGAAAGAGATTTGTGAACAGCATCATCAATAAAGGTTTGTAGATTTGAGGAGATCCTCTCATCTATGGCTTTATAGACACTCTCAGTAACGAGTGGAGTGATGAGAGGTAAGCAGTTTTGAAAGACAGCAACCATCTGCTCAGAGGGGTTATGTCCCTGAGAGGTGGTGCCAAAGGCAGAGGCTGGTGGCATAGTTATGTGTGTAGGCAAAGTGTTTGGTGAAACCTTCAATTGAAGGTGCCATCTGTGTGGTTATTGGGGTAGATGGACTTTGATCCTAAGACATTTTGGCTAGCAGCTCTTTGAGTCTTCTTACCTTATTCTATAAGATAGTATTATGGGCTAAAACATCATAGAAAAAGCCCAGGTCATCATCAGTCTGTGCTGAATCACCTGACCTCCTGATTGAATCAGGATGTACATGCTCTGAGTGTAGATCAGTAGAAGCATGTTCCCCTTGTTCTTGGTACTGGGGACTTCCTGCCTCAGGACTATGTCCTTCATTGGTAGTTGCCTCTGGTAAGGTCTTATGGATGTTACCAACTTCATCCTGATCATTTGCTGAATCAGTAGAAGTGGCAGCCTTACCAGATGTTCTAACCTCTGTTTCTACACTTGGAGATTGAACATTGTAACCCCTGTGCTGTGGGTTATCAGAAGCATTTTGGTCCTCCCCCTCAGTGGTGGTGGTATTCCCAGTGGTAATTGGTTTCTGGGGAGGGGGTGAGGAATGCAACTGACTTAGCACTTTAGCAACTATCAGTGTTGGGCTTTGAGGGGCGGTTGCATGTGGAGATTGGTCAGAAGCAGATTGCACCCGGGGTGAGAGGTGCTCTTTAATGGTAACCCTCTCAATTGAGATAGGTTCCAGGAATGTGGGATCCCCAATTGTGGTTGCAACAGGATCCTGTTGAGAGGATACCTGTACGGCTTCAGCAGGTTGAGTCTTGGACATAACTAGGGGGTTAGAACCAGTATGTATTTCCTGTGTTTGTGGTACAGGGGCATCTTTAGGGGACTCATCTCCCTGAGTAGCCTTTTTGGGCTTTTTGGATTTGGGTTTGGTGGGGACTTTGGATCGGGAAGTGGAGGCTGTGGGTTCCCTCTGCTTGGGTTTCAGCATCCGGGCAGCCCCTTTTAGAGTAGGGTCTGAGTTATGTCTTGAGTATACCTCAGCTAAAACAGTTGGAGCAGGGACTCCAAGACTAACAAGGCCATCAGATTTTAATTGATTCAAAATTATGGCAATCAGAAACTTGGGATAAAGTAGCCATTTGTTTGCCATAGGTTTCTAAGCCAGATCCTTTAGTTCCATGAACACTATCTCAGAAAAATTTAGATTTTGGCGTTCAAAGATAGAGTATAATACCTGTTGCCATCGGGAAGACATCTTATCCCAAGAAGATGTCTTTGATGCAAGGCAGACATTCACCATATGAAAGATAAGTCGTTCAGCATCATGGAAGTGCTTTTTAAGTATGGTTGTAGCACTTATGTCGCCTTCATACCCGTTATTGATGAAAGACATATCAGTGGTGCCTTTCGGGTATTCTTTAACATAGGTGCCATCATGCAAATTTAGGGTTTTGCGAATGATGTCAGGGGTGATGAGCACCTGTTTCTGGTTCACCAACGACTGGAGAGTGAGTTGGCTATCATTCTCACCAGTTATTACAGAGACGTTGGTCCAGAACTGGGTTAAGGAATCAAGGTATATGGTAGGATTCATAAGAAAGGTTGTTCGGTATTGGGAATCCACCATAAGATCGATGGCATTGTCAAACTTGTTCAAGAAAGCCGATTTCGAAAGGTAGACAACACAGTTGTGTCGGGGTTTGAGTTTCATGGTCGCCATTGTTGAGAGAGAGAAGGTTTGAAAAATGGCTAATGAAACGTTTGGCTATAAGTGCAGGTATTTATAGGTTAAGAAAAGGCTAAAAAGAAAATGACTGAAAGTGTTGGTGTTGGCATCAGTTGTTATGAAACAACTGAAGACTTGGGTTTCACTATCAGACGTTTGAAAACAACTGAAGACTTGGTTTTAGTCATCAGTAGTTGTGAAACTACTAAAAACCTTGGTTTTGTCTTTAGCTGTTGTAAACAACTAAGGACTTGGTATTAATCATCGGTAGTTGTGAAACTACGGAAGACATGGTTTTTGTCATCAGCTGTTTAGGGTGAAACAGCAGTTTGTGGAAACAACTGAAGAGAAAATTCACATCAGTAGTTTTCGTCAATTCTTAGCTTTTCAGCTGTTTCATACTGTCCTCAACACTTACTCATTAGACTTTTTAGCTATTTTCAGTTGTTTCATAGGACATCAGTACTTATCTGTTTTTACTGACATCAGTAGTTATAACTACATCAGTAGTTGTAACTGCATCAGTTTCTTTTAACAGAATCACTACATATTTGTGACATGGTTACTAATGATCATCAGTACTTGTTTACTGAGATCATCAGTAGTTATCACTTATTCTAGCTGCAGCATACCAAGCCTTAACAGAAGGTTTTGGAAAGTTGAACTATCCAAAGGCTTAGTAAATATATCTGCAAGCTCATCAGCACTAGGCACAAACGTTGGATCAATCAGACCATTTTCAAAACAATCCCTAATAAAATAGTGTCTGATCTCTATGTTTGGTCCTAGAGTGCTGGAATGTGTTGATACATGTATGTCCCTAGATCATGATATGAATGTAATAGATCTTGTTTGTCTGATTCTAAGGTAATGCTTGGAATGATTAATGAAATGATATTGTTTGTTTGTTATTTATATATTTAATATTTCATTAGTGAGTCGACGTTGAATTGGTTTATTAGGTTTGTGGTTGTTTAAATTGTTACACATAATGTTATATTAATTAATTAATACATTCAAACTTAACAAAATGAAGTTCTCATGCGAATGGCCCATTCAGTTTGAATGTATTAATTAATTAATATAACATTATGTGTAACAATTCAAACAACCACAAACCTAATTAAGCAATTTAACGTCGACTCATTAATGAAATAGTAAACATTATAAATAACAAACAAACAATATCATTTCAATAATCATTCCAAGCATTACCTCAGAATCAGACAAACAAGATCTATTACATTCATATCATGATCTAGGGACATACATGTATCAACAAACTCCCCTTGGACCTAGAACTCTCTAATCTCTTGTTTTATGCATAACCTCCTTGTATTTCTTGTACTTCTCCTCTTTTGTGACTCCCGTGTGAATCTCAAACACGAAGCAGAGTCGTATAACGTTCTAGAACTGGAGGGCTTGTACAATATCTTGCGTATCATAGAACAGTGGCCACTTGTATAACGTATAGACATCATCATCCGACAAGTTTGTATGCCACATCGGGTCGAATACCCTGATCGTATCCATTTCTCCCTCTTTGCTTAGGACTATGACCGCTTCAGCTGTTCTCCAATCGTAGTACCACCACTTAAAATGTGGAGTGAAGTCCTGTGGCATTTCCCTGAGTGGGATTCTTGACATTATGCGCGGAGGATTCCACTTCAACACTATCTTGGGCTTGCCAGTAATGGCATCAACCTCAGACCTTCTGATATACCTAGTAGGCTGTTGGGGTCTAAAATTAACCCATCTGGTGTGGTACTCCTTCTTTAGGGCAGCCTCAAACCAGCCTGACATCTTCCTCGGTTCAGCATACAAAAGCTTTAGCTTAGCCAGCTGGTTGAGCTCGAAACTTGATAGAGTCTTCAGATCATGTGGGAATCTGAAGTACTCTATGCACTGTTCTCTCTTAACCACATAAGCATTAAGATCCTCAAAATACGCCCATGCTATGATCCTTCCTGACACCTTGTGATGTTTCTTGACTCTGTAGAGTTTGGTGTAGGCATCCTTCTTTGGTGCAGCACGTTGGGCTCTAACTTCTTCAAAACATGCAGCCCACTTAGCCTTTCGAATGTCAACATCATCATTTGAGGCTTTGGCTGTTCCTACTGCTTTCTCTTTTTCTTGCTCCATCTTGTTCAACACCTCAAAAGTATCGCTGACAAGGGATTCACCCAGATTGGGGACCACATTACCCTCATTGTCAGTGTACCGAGGGTAATCCCTGGCAGTGACATCTTCGATCTTGACTTCATCAACATCGTTGAGCTCTTCATCACTAGTCGAATTGCATGTCGGAGCATCTTTCACTGTCTCATCTGGATTTAGCTTGAAAAGCTCTGCAAGTTGCTCGTTTGATAGGTCATGAATTATTTCCCCTTCTTCAGGGGTATATTCACTGACCTCCTAACAATCCCTTGCAGATCAAGAATCATTGTTAGCTAAGTCTTGACCTGCTGAAGGGAGCAACATCAAACTCATCTCTTTGGTAATTTGGATCTGTTTGATTTAAACATTCAACACATAATCATTAGTAATTAATCAAACAGAAATGATTAACTTAATATAACATTCAATACATCGTTTTCAATACAGGATTCAAATACAAAAGTAAATAAATACATAAACATCTAGTCTTTACTTTTATCCTGTATCATCGTCTCATCACTTGGAGGAGCAGAAGTAGAAGCTGGTTGGTCTTGTCTGTTCTTTGACCTTTTCTCTTGACCTAAAGCAGAGACAATGCAGCTGCATCCCCTCCTTCTGCTTCATCATCATCGTCCTTTTCCTCTGTCCTATCTCCTTCGGTTTCCTCATTCTCCTCTGTATCACTCTCATCATCCTCATCATCATCTTCATCATCATCATCTTCGTCCCCTTCCTTGATCTTCAAGGGCTCCTCCTTAGATCCTTTTAGCTTTAACATGATAGTCTTCTTTGCCTCCTCCAACTCCTCTATCTTCTTGCTTGATGTGACACTATGTGCTTGGAGTTGGGCTATCTCAGTGCTCTGAGCAGCCATCTGTTGGGCCTGCTCCTCTATAACTCGAGCCTCCTCGCAATCTGGTGAGATTGTGCAGCAGTCAGGTCAGTAAGCTGGCGGATATGGGCCGCCTTCTCCTCATCTGCAGCCAGTAAGTGCATCACCATCCTGTTCAGCGCAGACAGTTGTTCCTCTACCCCGATTGGAGGTAGAGGTGATCCATAAGTATGTGAGGGATGGGCTGAGGGTCCTGCTTGGTGTGAAGTGGTGGTGGTGGTGGCTATAGTGAAGATAGGTCAGTGAAATAGTGGAGGTGATATGGGAGTAAAGGATATGGTGGTGGATGGAATCTGTACTGTGGTGGGAGGTATGGTGGTGGCTGTGGTAGCTGTGGTGGATGTGGTGGCTGTGGTGGTGACGAAGGTCAACTGACACTTCTTCTTCTTCTGACCATGGGCTTAGCCATCCTCTTCCTCCTCTCGTCCCCGTTGAGGTGGATGCTCCCCCTACAACCCTGCCTGCTGATCCCGGTGCATAGCTTGGGTCAGTATCAGTCTCTCCGAGTCTCTCGGGTGTTCACCAACCACCCTTAGCCCATGTTCTGTGGGAACAACTTTGCTTCCCACAGTTCGCGTTAGGGGCTCCTCATCCGAATCCTCCTCCTCCTCTGCACCATGAACAAAATCCTGATGGAATCCAGCTGACTCGGCTACTTCTCCAGCTGGGACGGACACTAGAGGTAAAACATCAGACACAGTGCCTCTAGGTGGAATAGGCATATCGTCTCCAGCATCCCCACTGTCATCATTATCCGAGTCATGAGTGGGTAGAGCAATCTGCTCCACATCAGAGTCACTATCATCGTGGCGCCACTTTCTCTTTGCTGGCACCACGTAGTCCTCCCGGGCCATGCCAAACAACCTCCTGACAGGGGTTTTACTTGCTTCCCCCTATACACCTTCATCCTCCCCAAGGTAGTGTCATCCATCACCTCGAGGACTACCCCATCCTCCTTCTCCTTCGGCAGGGAGGGAAGCTCTGATCTATGATCATCTGCATAACCTCGGGTACATACAGAAGCCTTCCTTCCTTTTCCCCTTGATGTTCTCCACCAGGTAGGTGAAGATCATCTTGGAGAAGCTGAATGGGTGGTTCACACCAACGCAACATACGCGTTCTGTATCTGGTCGGATAGCTCATCAAAACCTCCCTTCCTGGACGCTATGCACTTAAGCAGCACGTGCGTAAGATACTTAAACTGGGGACAGAGGTTACTCTTGTTGAGTACCCCAGCATGATGTCCCCAGAGTACTTGGCTCTAAGAAAGCATCCTCTGACTGTGAGGGGGTGTAATCGAGTCGGACAATCAGTTTCATCCCCCAACTGTAATACAATCCTTAGATCCTCCTCTGAGATAGTAATAGCCTCTCCAAAGATGGTACTTCTGATGCAGTGAGGCTCAGACGATCTATCAACTGTAGCGCCTTCCCAGAAGGCCTGCTGAATGGATCGATATGGAGTACAAGGAGTAGATATGCCATGTGCAATCCTCGATCTGAGTAGAAATGTGATGATGCCAGAGAAATCAGCAATATTTCTAGATGTCAAATCCAGATGAGCACATATATTGTGCTTCGTGCTCATAGTCCATCGACTCACCATCTGTTACACAAAGATAGTAAACGTTAGTACCATTGGCTAAAAAAGTCATGAAACACTTAAACTTGAAGGAAATCTTTCTGTCATGCGATTGAGATTGTGCGACTGAGATCAGTCGTGCGATTGAACAGTGCGAATGGAGTTGAGTCGTGTGACTGATCCCATGCGTACCACTGAGTGTGCAACTGGGCTCATACGTATATACCCTCATGCGGTTACACCAGTCGTGTGACTGAACTTCATGCGCATGGCTCAGTCGTGCGTTTAAGCAGTTCGCACCCTTCAGTCGTGCAACTGAAGTTCATCAAGCTATCCATTCGCATGATGTACTGACTGTTCAATTCAAATTCACTTTTTCACACTTTTGAGTTTTAGACATCGTTGTCTGGTTCATTTGACTCGCAATACATTCTTATAACACCTAACATCTTTACTTTCGTTTGTTTGAGGCATTTAGTTAGGTTATTTAGTCACTTAAGTCTCGGTTCTATCGCGAGTCCGAATGTGCCGATTTTGCATCAAATTGAAAGTTATGGGAGTGCTTCTTTACCGTAAATTACCTGTAGAGTCGATGTATATGGTCAGTAATGAAGAAATGGGGGGATTTAGAGATCAAATGAAATTTGGGCAGAGTGGCGTTAAGTCGTGCGATTCCGGGTTAATTTGAGGGTGATGAGTCTCTGCGACCGACTCCCCCTCTATTTATACTAACCCTAGATTCAATCGTGCGATTGAGCTCATATGCACCTTTCAGTCGTGCGAGTGGGACACAATCGTGCGATTGGTTCAATCGTCCTTCTTCAGTCGTCCGACTGGATCTCAGTCGTGCGACTGACTCACTCGTCCGCCCTTAAGCGTCCGACTGGGCCAATCGTATGGGCCATTCGGTTGGATGGTCCATATTCATGGTCCATTCGTACGAATGGCTTCCATTCGTATGATTGGTCCATACGTATGGTCCATTCGTGCGAATGGATCATACTTATTAAATTTTCTGCCAATTTGAATATTTAACTTTTAAAACCCCTTTAATTGTAGAAATTAACGTTATGTGCATTTGATCATCTCAGACTTGATCGTTTTGACTTGAAAACTTTTTGATCACCTCAGACGTGACTGTTTTAAACTTTTAAAACACATGTCTTCATCTCAGACATGACACTTTTAGTGAGTTGATCCCTTACTGATTTTCCTGATGTAGTCCGACAAACAAACAAACTAAAACGACTAACTAAATTAGAAAATTAAACTAAAGAATAAAAATAAGAATTGTTTTTGCTTTTTTTGAGAGATAAGTCCTGAGATGGAGATCTACTGGATTTGGTTCCGGAATAGACAGCTTCAACTTAGATTGACCATACCTGGACCAATTCAATTTTGGAATCATACAAGCAAGTCAAATCATTTTGGACTTGTTATCAAAATCTTTTGATGCTCAATTCTTGGTGTTCATCCAGAGTCGTTAGCAACTTTAGGAAATCATACTAGAATTCTTAGATTACCACATTGATTTAAACTTTCAAGAATTGCAGCCACAATGATTGTCAATATGTTTGTCCACTTAAATCCATACACAGACTTTTGACACAAACTGGTGATTATTTTAGGTTTAATTATTTCAACTAACCTTTGTGGATCCCACACTTATATGGTAATCAACATTCCTCAGGAGCTTTTGAGCGGTCTACGGGTATTATTACAAGGATAGACTATTCTTAGAGCTTTCAAAGAGAAGCCGGTCCTCAGGTCAGTGCCATCGCACAGCAGAGAGGCGGCAAACAACAATGAATTCTAGAATATCTAGGTTATGCTTATCCTCAGGTTAGTGCCATCGCACAGCAGAGAGGCACACAACCTATCTCCTTGTTAGAGCAGCTTAATATTATTTTGCACAAAATGCACCAACAACATAAGTCATTAGCTTTATAGCATTTGTCTTTCATTTTTTTCTTGCTTTGCTCTATTTATGGTCATCCGCACATATTTATGGCGTTTACATGCTCATTTCCCCTTAATTGAAAATTGTTGACTGTGTTAACCAGTGATAAGATGGAACCCCACAGTCAGTTGAACAACTTAGTTTGATCTTGAAATCACCAGTCAAGTCTAATCATCTATTGTGTTGAATCTACCGACATATCATTTGTGGTCTAGCAACCTCTAGGTCTACTCTCGTTGTGTTGCCTTAGGAGTTACTAATTTTTCTATCATCTTCCCTTTTATATTGCTTAGACTACACAGACTTATACTTTGAGTCTTTGCATCTTTTCTAAATTTAAATTTTACAGTCCCTCTTGATTTGTTCCTGTATACTATCATTTTCCAAAGGGTTTGAATCGGTATCACAGTTACGGTCTACCTTATATTAGCTATCCACTCCTTCTCCCTCATTTCTTTTAAATGTTACTTGCTGACAAATTCTCCCCCTAAAATACTAAAATCATAACTGGTTTAATTATTTTAGGATTTTAATAAACAGCAAAATAACATGAGTTAAATTAACAGACTAAAATAAACAAATAAAATAAATAAGAAAACTTTAACTAAACTACATCAGACTACACATTATTATCATCAGGAATAACCTCACTTTTCTTTTTAACGCCGTTGACCTCTAACAAATATTGAAAACGTGGTTTATCAAAGGCTTTAGTATAGAGGTCAGCGCGTTGAAAATCAGTATTAATTTTTACCACATCATTAAGTTCTTTTCAAAACAGTCTCTTATGAAATGGTATTTAATACCGATATGTTTGGTCTTAGGATGTTGGACCAGATTTTTAGTTACTGCAATTGCAGCAGAGTTATCAACACAAAGGAGTAGAGGAGAACTTTAAACCGTAATCCCGCATTTGCTGTTGAATCCAGATGATTTGTGAACAGCAACTTGCAGCAGCAACATATTCGGCTTCACAGGTTGACAATGCAACCAATGTCTGTTCTTACATTGCCAAGTACCTAGTCTTCTCCCAAAGAATTGACACCCTGCGGATGTAGACTTGTAGTTCATCTTGTAACTTCCGTAATCCGAGTCACTATATGCCGTGAGCTCAAAGTCATCATCATGAGGATACCACAACCCCAAGTGTGGGTGTACCCTTCAGATAATGAAAAATCCTTTTGACCCCGATCAGATAGTTGACCTTAGGCTTAGCCTGTTATCTAGAACATAAACATGTAGCATACATGATATCAGGTCTTGAGGCAGTGAGATACATGAGTGATCCAATCATTCCTCAATACATCGTGGCATCTACAAGATCTCCATTTTCATCAGGTGCTATGTCATGATTCGTAGCAAGTGGAGTCCCAGCAGCAGATACATTCTCCATGTCAAAACGACTGAGAATGTCTCCTACATACTTGGTCTGACGTAGAAAGATCCCATTTGGTGTCTGATCCACCTATAACCCAAGAAAGAACTTCATCTCCCCCATAGCACTTATCTCAAAACTCTTTCTTCATAACTGCTTCAAACTCTTTGCATAACTCTTCGTTCTTTGAACCGAAGATTATGTCATCAACAATGATCTGTACGAGCAGTAGGTCGCCATCCTTTTCTTAATGAACAGCGTGTAGTCAATGACTCCCCTGCGAAAGCCGTTTTTCACAAGATGAGTCGAGAGTTTCTCATACCAAGCTCTTGGAGCTTGATGAAGCCCGTATAAAGCCTTGTCGAGCTTGTAGACTGACATAGACTGTTTCTCTAATTTCCCCATGAAGGAATGCACTCTTCACATCTAATTGATAGACTTTAATCTTCATGTATGATGCATAGGCAAGGAAGATACGAATGGCTTCCATCCTTACCACGGGTGCAAACACTCATTGTAGTCAATTCCCTCGACTTGGCGAGATCCTTGAACCACCAATCGAGCCTTGTTCCTGATAATGACTCCTTGGTCATCTTTCTTGCATTTTAAAACCCATTTGGTGCCAATGACCTTAGCACCTTTAGGTCTATCAACCAGAGTCCATACACCTAACTTCTTGAACTGAAGAAGTTCTTCTTGCATGGCACTCACCCACGCCTCATCATTTAGTGCATCACTAACGTATTTTGGCTCAAATGTGAGACAAAACACCGATAAGCACCATCATGAATATATCCCTTTTCCATAACTGAGGCGTAATCAGCTAAGTATAGCTGATTTCGGGTTTGCACTCCTGATCTGACATCCCCAATGACATTGTTTAGGGGATGATAGGAATTTAGTCGTGATCCTGGAGTAGTAGGAACAACTACCTCAGAGCCAAGATTATGAACATTTGGTTCTGCAGCTGAGGTAGTTGGAGTTTGAGGCTTCGAAGTCGAAGGTACATCACTGGTAGATGCTTGTGGACTTTCAGGAACTAGAACCTGTTCCTCCTGACTGTTCTGGTCATCTTCTTCAGCTTCATTTCAGAGGAGGAGTCACTGTCGTCGACTACTCCCCCTAACTGAGTAGATGATCCTCCCAGTGAGCTTGATGTTGGTGTATTCAAGATATCATACATCATCCAAGGGAGAGAGAGGGATGTTGAAGGACTTGAAGAATCCATCATAGTCGAAAAACTAGGCGGGTCCTTTGCCAGTAGGTGGTGTGGTATATCTCTAAACGTCAACATTACACCACACTTCTACTAGACCCGTTGAGTTGTTGTAAACTTGCTTGTTCGGTATGTTGTATCCTAGAAAGATTCCTTCATCTGCCTTATTGCTGAATTTACCTTCTTGTGTCTTCTTCAGAAGTGTGCACGGCGCGCCAAATGGTTCGAGATACTCCAAATTCGGTTTGCGTATTTGTAGTAGCTCGTAACATGTCTTTCCGTGGCGCTTGACTATCAGGACTCGATTCAGTGTATAACATGCATTCGCCACTGCCTCATTCCAGAATTGGATGGGCAGTTTCGAGTCTACCAGCATAGTCCGTGCTGTCTCTATCAAGCTTCTATTCTTTCTCTCAGCAACGCCATTCATCTGAGGCGTGTAGGCAAAAGTGAATTGATGCACAATTCCCTTTTCCTTGCAGTATGCCTCCATCCACTGGTTCTTGAATTCTGTTCCGTTGTCTGAGCGTACTTTTCTAACCTTCAGCTTGTAGAGAGATTACAGTGTGGTTACCAACTCTTTGAATGACTCAAATGTTTCTGATTTGGATTTCAGAAACATTACCCAAGTGAACCTTGAGTAGTCATCAGTGACCACAAAACAGTACAAGTCGCCTGCAATGCTCTTTGTACTGACTGGACCAAACAGATCCATGTGAAGAAGTTCAAGAGGAAGTTCTATTGAATGAACTTTCTTTTCCGTATGAGACTTCTTCGTTTGTTTGCCTTTCTTGCAAGCTACACAAAAGTCAGGAAGTTGGAAGTTCTTGACATTAACTCCTCTCACCAGATCCTTCTGAATCAAGTGATTCATCTTCCTTTGACTAATGTGTCCCATTCTCTTATGCCAGGAGATGGAATCCTTTTCAGTAGCTTTAGATAGAAAACACTAAACCTCATGATCCATTGTAGAAGCTTTTGACAGATCCAAAACATAAAGATCTTTATATCTTGAAGCAGTCATCAGAACTTGGTCCTCTAGGATCACGCAGTCTTTCTTTAGCACGTAACACTTCTTGTTGTCGAAGATGACTTTAAATCCCTTATCACATATTTGGGAAACAGAAAGTAAGTTATTTTGTAGTTGTTGAACGTAGTTCACCTTATCAAACTTAACTTTCTGATTCCCCACTTCTCTTTGGGCTGTGATATAGCCTCCCTTGTTTCCAGCAAAACGAAACATGCCCTCCTTTTATTTGATTGACGTTTGATAAAAGGGCCCTGTTTCCTGTCATGTGCTTGGATGCTCCGCTGTCTACAATCCACGTGTTAGTTTCAGCACTGTATCAAACACCCTGCACATATAAGTAAAGGATTAGTTTGGGTTAGGAACCCAAGCCTTTACTGGCTTGGGTTTCCCAGAGGCATCACACATCATAAATTCCACCCATTGACCTTTAGAGGATGAGGGTAGCTCAGGTTCTTTCTTGTCATCATTATCAGACACAGAGGATGTCTTTTCCTTCCATAATCCAGATTTGTGCAAGGCCTGTTTGTGATAAAGAGTCGACTGACTTACAGGTTGAATTTTAGGTTCACTAGTTCTTCTAGGTGGAGTCAGAGAATTCCTCTTAGAAGACCTAGGCTTTGAAACCTGAGGTTCAATCTTCTTCCTAGGTGTCTGATAGAAATGACAATAGGAGGCAATGTGTCCATATTCATCACAGTTGTAGCACGACCTGCTATCAACTTTATGATTAAACTTTCTTTGTGGAGAAGTGTGTGACACTCTAGTAACATCACTCACTCTAGGTTTTGACTCTGGTTCTTTTGATGTTTTCTCTGGTTTAACAAAGTTAACTGTTTTAACGTGTTTAACATCTTTTTCTTTTTGGTTAATTGGTTTTTGACTTGAAATATGTGAAAGATTAACCTTAGAATTCTTTTTAGGTTCTGATTTGACTCTGTTTGACCTTGACTTTATGTTAACCTTTTCAAATTCATTTTCCAGATTAACACAAGGCAATTTACCCTTTGCCTTTGAAGTGGCCTGCTTTTTTTGTTTCCAGAGTCAATAGATGAACATAAGGAATCTGGATCACTAACAAGAGGAGTAGACACCACATGATCCTTGATGGGATTATTATTTATTGGTTTAGTCTTAGTGTTCATCAAAGTCTCAGGTGGTGGTGGAACCACTTTATAACCCAATCCTTCCCCGTTGTTCCTTTCTCTCACTAAGTGTTGGACTATGTGTGAAGAACTAGTCCAACTGTGCAGTTTCTGTTTTAATGAATTTACTTCTACTTCTAGAACTGCCTTTTGCTTCTTAGTGTCTTCTAGGGAGTTTAGATAATACCTAATGTCATTAGCTTGGTTAAAAGCAACTACTTTGGTTTCCCTAAACTATTTAGTCAAAAGGTCTATCTTTTTTTATAACTATGTTCATTTTGTTTTAATACCCTACTAGCCTCATTGCACAGTTGCAAATCTTTTACTAAGTTATCATTATGATCTAATAACCTAGCAATTTTTCATCTATGCTATTCCTAAAAGTATCACTATCAGAACAAGCATGATTATCAAACATTTGGTCAGTAGTACTTACCTGAGTTGATTCAGAAGAGTTAGCCATCACGCAGCATCAGATGTCTCTGGTTCTGGTGATTCTGTCTTTTCTGTCTCTCACGTGGTAGTCTCCTCTTTAGGCTTGTAACTGACCTCGGTTGCAGTTCTTCTTCACTATGTGACATCGCTATCTCAACTGCTAGATCTCCTTCACTAGCGGAATCATTGTCAATATCTTCTACACTTGCAATGTTTGATTCCCCTGGTGAGACAAACCTAAAGTTCCAATCCTGTCCTTCATCATCATGAGCAGTCAAGGCTTTTGGATCCTTGCTTGATGAAGTAGAACTGGTAGCTTGCTTGTCTTGACGAGTGAAGGACGAGAACGGGTTCCCGTTACCCGTCTTCTTAGGCTTGACACATTCTCTTTTGAAGTGCCCCTTCTCTCCACAGTTGAAGCAGGTCACTTTGCTCTTGTCAAAGCCAAATGTGGTATCCTTAGTAGCTACCAAGTTCTATCCGGTTTGTTTTACAAACTTCTTTGCCCTCCGGACAGCACTAGCTAAGGCCCACATTATGTCCATCCTCTCAAGCTCCATTTCGTCCACCTGCTCATAGTCCTCGTCTGCCAGATGGCAGTTTCCAATCTTCCCAGCAACAAGTTCATCATAAGAATGAACCACTGCAGCCAAAAGATCCATGTGTTCTCGAGCTACTTCCACAGTCACATTACCGAGATTCTCGGTCTTCATATAGTAGCACTTGATTCGGATCCAATATATTGGGTACTAGAAGGTCCCGACGTGTCTGATCCTGAAGGAGATGAACATGAAGAACTCGATGAGCTAGACACAAATGCATTCTGGAGAGGTGCTCCAGATGTCTTCGCTTGAGGCGTGGCATTGTACAAAGCTGGATTTTGATCATACGAAGACTTCTGAGCTCTGTACTTCATCCTAAGTGCCTCTTCTCGCAACTTAAGAATGAAGTCATTAATATCCAGTTTTTCCAGCATTCCATTCTGTCTAAGGTTAGACACGAATGAAGCCCATTTTTCAGGCAATCCAACTGCAAAGTAAGTAACTTTCTCTTCCATGGTAGTAGCCACCCCATGTGTATGTAGTTCACTCATTAGATGGTAGAATCTATATATAACCTCATCTAAACTCTCATTTCCCATCGATGAGAAGTTATCTAATTCCTTCTTTAACTCCTTAGCCTTGATTGCCTTCAACGAAGCATTCCCGTCATACCTCTTTTCTAGCTCATCCCAAAGTTTTTTGGACTGCTTATTCTCTGAGTATTGGTGGAATATGTCTTTAGGAATAGACTGTGTAATCAATTCATAAACTCTTTTCTCTGCATTGTATTTAACTTTCTGCACGTCCGTCATCCCTCCTAACGTTAGCTTAACTCCATCAGCTCCCACCGGTGTACTATATCCAATCTCGATGCCTTCCCACAGATTCGGATCCACTCCATTGAGGTAGATCTCAAAACGTTGTTTCCAGTGGGGAAACTCATCTAACGTCAAGAGCTTTGGTGGTTTATTATGATTACCCACATCACTCTCAAGCAATAGCAGGTTCTGTATCCTAGAGTCCTTCCCAGCAGTAAAGGCTGACATTTGATCTTCCATGGCGAATAACTTTAAGTCTAATAAAACAAACTGTCACTGGTGCGACTGAAGGATGCGAATGGTCCAGTCGTGCGGATGAACTCTGCGACTGGTTCAATCGTGCGGCTGAACTAAGCGATTGGCTCAGTCGTGCGAATGAATCTGATGCGTATGAGCAATGCGAACGAACGGTTCAGTCGTACGAATGGAGATGTGACTAGGTCCAATCGTGCGTGTGAACTATGCGAATGAAGTCCAGTTGTGCGAATGGACTCTCGTGCGACTGAAGCAACTTTTTTGCGAAATTTTCTAGGTTAAACGTGTTTCAGCCGTAAAAATTCGAATTTTCGCAAGGTCTAATCGCCTAAGTCCGTAGAAACCAAACTTTGATGAGCAGGAAACGTCCAAGATCACTTTTGACACCAAAAATTGCGTTTTAATGCAAATTCACAATTTTTTTATCAATCTTGATTGAATCACACGTAATCAAGAGCCAATGCTCTCATACCACTTTGTTAAGTTTGAATGTATTAATTAATTAATAAAACATTATGTGTAACAATTCAAACAACCACAAACCTAATTAACCAGTTCAATGTCGACTCATTAATGAAATATTAAACATTATAAATAACAAACAAACAATATCATTTCATTAATCATTCCAAGCATTACCTCAGAATCAGACAAACAAGATCTATTACATTCATATCATGATCTAGGGACATACATGTATCAACAGACTGGATTCTTGACAATACACAGAGCTGAAGCACTATCCATTAATAATGGAGTCTTAGTCTCTGTAATGCCATAATCCAGTAATTGGTTTTGAAGCCAGAGTACCTGAGATGTACAACTTGCAGCAGCAATGTAGTCTGCTTCAGCAGTGGATGTAGCAACAGATGTTCGTTTCTTACTCTGCCAAGAAATCAAACAGTTGCTGAGGTATTGACATCCACCAGAAGTTGACTTTCTAGTTAACTTACACCCTGCATAATCACTATCAGAAAAAGCAACTAATTTGCATGAGTGTCCAGTGGAATACCAAAGACCTAGAGATTGTGTACCTTGCAGATATCTAAAGATCCTCTTGACTGCAATCAAATGAAACTCTTTAGGAGCAGCCTGAAATCTGGCACAGTCATAAGTTGCAAACATGATATCTGGTCTAGAAGCTGTTAAGTACATCAAGGACCCAATCATACATTTGTAAAGTGTTTCATCAACAGCTTTACCTTTTTGATCTGCATCTAGTTGTGTGGTGTTGCACATGAGAGTAGAACAAGGCTTACAATTTTTTAAATCAAACTTATTCAAAAGTTCTTTTGTATATTTTGATTGATGAATAAAGGTTCCATCAGCCTTTTGTTTGATTTGCAAGCCTAGAAAGAACTTTAATTCTCCCATTGCACTCATTTCAAACTTTTGTTTCATTAAACTTGTAAAATCATCACACAACTGGGGATCAAAGGATGCAAAAATAATATCATCAACATAAATTTGAACAAGTAGCTTATGCTCATCCACTTTCTTAATAAAAAAAGTTTTATCTATGGAGCCTCAAGTGAAATTATTTTTAAGAAGAAAATTTGAAAGTGTTTCATACCAGGCTCTAGGAGCTTGCTTCAACCCATAAAGAGCCTTATCAAGTTTATACACCCAATCAGGATGTTTATTGTCCTCAAAACCTGGTGGTTGACACACATACACCTCTTCTTTTATTTTACCATATAGAAATGCACTTTTGACATCCATTTGAAAAACTTTAAGATTGTGGAATGCAGCATAGGCTAAGAACAATCTAATTGCCTCTAGCCTGGCTACAGGGGCAAAGGTTTCATCATAATCAATACCTTCTTCTTGTAAAAACCCTTGTACAACCAGTCTAGCCTTGTTCTTGACATAAGCCCATTTTCATCAGTTTTATTCCTAAACTCCTATTTAGTGCCTATTGCACACTTACCTGGGGGTAGAGGAACCAGTTCCCACACTTGCTGCTTTTTGAACTGCAGTAGCTCAAGCTGCATGGCTTCAACCCATCTATTGTCTCTCAAAGCAACATGATAGTTCTTTGGCTCTACCTGACTGATGAAGAGAGCATAGAAGCAGAAGTTAGACAATTGACTTCTGGTTGAGACACTAGCATTGATATCACCAATGATTTGAGACATGGGGTGATTCTTCAGCTTTTGGTATACTATAAGATCAGTGCAAGTGTGTGTAGCCGATTCAGTAGCAGCAGATGGTGATCCAGATTCTTGAAACCAAGTATTAGATGGCAAGTCAAATGATGTGGAGGAGTCAGAAATCTCATCAGCATTTGTTGTGGATGGAGCTACTGAAGCTACAGGAACATCAAGTTTAGCAGACTCAGGCAGTTGGTCACTAAACTTGAAAAGGTGAGTACTGATATCATCATCATCTTCAGTACCACCAGGTGGAAGACTTGCTGCAGAAGATGATTTATCCACATGATCTGCAACAGCTGGAGGTTGATAAGGAACATATTGCAGTATGTCCAGATCAAACAACTCCACAGGGTTTTGTGGAATTTTATCCTTAGGAGATTCATTGAATTTCACATGCAAGGTTTCTTCAACTATCTTTGTTCTGCGGTTGAAGACTCTGTAAGCCTTGCATGTGGATGAATAACCTACAAAATACCCTGCATCCAGCTTAGGATCAAATTTGTGGAGTTGATCCTTTGTGTTGAGAATGAAACAAGGACACCCAAAGGCTTTGAAGAATGAAATTAGAGGAGCCAAATGATGTAGAACTTCATATGGAGTCTTCATCAACCTCTGATTTACTAACACTCTATTCTGCACATAGCAAGTTGTGTTAATAGCTTCAGCCAAAAGGTCAATGGCAAACCAGAGTCAGCCAACATTGATCTTGCAGCTTCAATTAGGGTCCTGTTCTTTCTCTCCATTACTCCATTTTGTTCTGGAGTCCTTAGGATGCTAAACTGCCTCTTGATTCCCTTTGATAGATAAAAATCATCAAGTGTATGGTTTCTGAATTCAGTTCCATTATCACTCCTTATACACTTGACTAATAGGGAATACTTCTTCTCAACATACAACACAAAGTTTATAATCGTCTGAGCAACCTCATCCTTTGAATGCAAGAAGAAAGTCAATACAAATCTGGAGTAATCATCCATAATTACCATACAGTATTTCTTCTTTGCCATGCTCATCACTCTCACAGGACCAAATAGATCCTTATGTAGTAACTGCAAGCAGGCGGTGAACTTAGGTTCTTCAATAGGAGGGAATGAGACTTTGTGTTGTTTTCCTTTTAAACAAGCAATGCAGGTTTCATCACAGTGGAACTCCTTTATTGGTAGACCTGTCACTAAACTATTGTGGATCAGCTGATTCATGTTTTTGAGATTAACATGACCCAGCCTTCTATGCCACAGTTTAGATTCCTGAGGAGAGGCTTTGGAGAACAGACAAGAATGACCCTTCAAATCAATCTTCTTTGACAAATCCAAGGCATATACTCTTCTAATCCTGTTGGCCTTCAGGAGAGTATGATCATCCAATACCTTGTCAATCAGCCTCAGAACTTGGGAAGACAAAATCCTGTAGTTCTGGCTTGTGAAAAGTGCAACATGCCCTTTATCACACATCTGACTGAGACTCAGTAGATTATACTTGAAATTCTCCACATGGTTAACATCATCAAATCTGATATCCCCATTAGACACATATCCTCTCCCGATGATGTAACCCTTGGCATCATTTCCAAATGAAACAAATCCCTTCTTTCCTTGAGAGTAGTCACTAAGAAGCGAACTGCTCCCAGTCATATGCATAGATCCTCCACTGTCTACATACCAGATGCGCCTTTGGCATGCTGAAGAACCCTGCATTTCTCATAAAGAACTAGTTAGGTTTTGAGACCCAAACCTTTTGGTTTTGGGTTTGTTTTCATCAACAGATTTAACCATAACTTGTTTCTTATGATTAACAGCTGATGAAGAAGGAGATGGTGCTGAAATGGATTCCTTGGATTTGGGCTTGGAATTCCTTTTCAGTGGTTTGATCACAGGTGCATCTACTTGGTTAACTCTCCCCAACAAATGCTGAACCATCATAACAAGTTGTGTCTGATTTGTAGCCAAGGCTTTCAGCTCTTGTGACATATCAGTACTTGTGTTTGATGAGTTCCTGTGGCCCACCATTTCCTCCTTGAAATTCACACACTTAGTCTGATGTTTATCATGAGGAGCACTATAAGCTGTTTTATGATAAACCCTATCCTTCTTTTTGGATTTGGATGAAGGCTTGGGTTTATCACATTGGGATGACTGTGGTACAAACTTGGTCTCAAACTCATTTTTCATTTCCTCCATCTGGATTTTAATGAGCTTATCTCTGTTGAGTTTGGGACCCTTTTTGTACCAACATTCATGAAAAATATGATTGAATTTACCACATATTTCACATGGCTTATTCTTCATCTTGGATTGATCAACTGCTGATATGGAAACTACTGATGGTGTGCTCTTCAATACTTTCGTCCTTTCAGTACTTGTGTTAAGTACTGAAGGATCTGTAACAACTGAAGACTTGTTCTTCAGCTGTTCTCTATCAGCAGTTGTTAACCCTTTTATTTCAGCTGATTTGAAATGCTTTTCAGATGTTGTGTCTTTCCCTTCAGTGCTTGAGGTACTTTGAGAGACAACATCTGAAGTACTCAGCTTCATGTGCTTATCAGTAGTTGACCCATCAGGAAACTGATTTGCTGAGGTATCAACACTGATTTCATCTTGTGATTTTGGGTGATCACTTGAGGATGATGCACATGATGATGTGGTTTGGAAATTACTTTCACCTTCAGGTTTTACTATTGATTTTGGAGTAAAATCTGTAGGTGGTGCAATGTGGTTGTAACCTATTCCAAACTTCACATTCGAAGCAGATTGCTTGCTGAGCAGCATTTCCAATCCCTTGCAGGATGATACCCAGTAGTCACACTCAACTTGGGTAACTGCAAGTTTTTCTTTGAGTTCTCTGTGGTTCTCAAGAATGACCTCTAGCTTAGCCTTTTCATAATTTAATTGGCATTTAAGCTTATAAATCTCATCATCTTTATCCTTAAGGACAGGCTCGTATTCAGCTTTTCTTTTGGAAATAGTTTGCTCAAGCTCAAGATTTTGATTAATTAAAGCTACATTTGCCTCTCTAATAGAGATAAATGCAGCTATGCAAGATTCAGTACATAGCTTGGCCTTAGCCTCAGAGGATACTTGGGTTACATGTGATGAAGATGCACTGGAGCATGAACTCTCAGTAGACTCCAGGGCCATGAGAGCTAGATTTCCAAAAGGATGTTCACCACCATGTTGACGATCACCAGCAAATAATTGCTCATTACCAGAGATATCATCTGGTAAACTACTCCAGTCAACAACACCAGGGGTGAAGAAGCTGTGATGAGGTTGTGATTTAGATGATAGAGATGGTAGAGGCTCAGGTAAGGCTTGAGGTTGTTGTGCAATAGGAACTTGAACTTGATTTGGCTGAGGCATGTAATAGCAGGGATATGGATATGACATTGAACCCTGAGGGACAAAATATGCAGGAGATATAGGTTGTGAATGATGACCAGAACTAGGAGGATGTTGCCCTCTGTTTTGTGGACTATTGCTTGGAAAAGTCACAAAGGGTGCAGAGGAGTTAGATCCAGTTGATCTACACTCTCTTGCAAAGTGTCCAAGCATGTGGCACTTGGGACACCTCAACTTACTCTTGTCAAAACCAACTTTGGTTTTGCCAGAGAGTCCTGGAAATTTCCTACCAGTTTTCTTGTAGAACTTTTGAGATCTGATATTAATCAAGGTCATTTGGCTTAGAATATCCATCTCTTCTAAGTCATCATCAGCAATACCCTTTAAATCATCCATAATGAAACACAAATTGTCACTATTACAGCCTGACTAACTGTCAACACTAACAAATGCATGATCTGAACAGTTTGAAGAGAAATCTATATGCTCATTATAATTGCTTTCTGATGCAGCATATTCTGACTCATGACCAACCAAGGCAGTGTTCCCTGGTACAAAGTCATCAGTGAGCTTTCCTGATGATGCCAGTTTCCTTCTCTGCTCTATCTCTCTTTCAAATGTAACCAATTTCCCATGGAGTTGGGTGAGAGATAGGCTATCCAGATTTGCACTAGAGCGCAGGACAATGGTATATGTGTCCCATCTCTCAGGCAGTGATCTGAGAAATCTGTTGTTCATCTGACTATTAGTGTATTCATGTTTGACCATTTTCAGCTCAGAGATCAAATAGGAAAAACACTCAAACTGTTGAGTCAGTGACTCACCCTTCCTATGAGAGAATGTCTCATATTGTTGGGCAAGGATTTCTTTGTTGTTTGCTAAGACCTAATCTGTTCCACCAAATTGTTCCTTCAATGCATTCTAGAGGTCATGAGCAGTTTCATGATGCATAAGCCCAGAATAGATTTCATTAGGCAGAGCCATGGCCAGAATACCTTGCGCTTTAGCATCAATCTCAAACAGTTTTCGATCCTCATCTGAGTATTGTTCCTTTTTCTTCGGAACCATTTGGTTGGTTTCCGGATTGTTCACCATAGGCTTGTGTGGACCATGTACCACAGATGTCCAACAACTTGAACTGTTAACAGACAGGTGATGAATCATTTTTCGTTGCCATATCTTATACTCAGTCCTAACCAGCATCGGAGGCTTGGTTGAGGAACCGGTATTGTGAGGGTCATTAGAAGGAGTAGTCATTCTCAGATTCAACCAAATTCAATTAAGTTTTAACTGATTTAGAACAAAACACAACAAACCAATATGAACGAAGAGAAAACTCAAACCAAATAACCGAAAGCAGCAGAAATTCAATGATCTATAACCAGTTCTTGCAAATATGCTAATTCAATCAAACTTAGATATCGAAATAGCAGTTTCAATGATCAATTGTTAGATCGATCAATGATTAACCTGCTCTGATACCATTTGTTAGGATCAGTGATCTAAGTTTAATTAATTAGAGAGTGTTGAAGTGGAATTTGAACCATGAATTAAACAATTCACAAGAACACAATTGATATTCAATGTAACAGTAAACGGTTATAGAAAGAGAGAATTCTGCAAAAGAAATATTTCATTCATATGATTTTGTGGTGGCTCATTGTCACACCTTACAATTAGGTCAACATTCCTTATATAGGAAATGTGACGTCTGCTGATGTCACTTGATAGTGACATCTAACAGAATTTTTCAAACTACTAAAACTATGCAAACTACTGAGAGTGTTCTTAACTACTGATTACATCTCAAAGAATGCTAAGTACAAAAACATAAAACTACTGAACTACAACTACTGAAACGTAAATTACAAGTACTAAAAGCAACATGATAGTTCTTTGGCTCTACCTGACTGATGAAGAGAGCATAGAAGCAGAAGTTAGACAATTGACTTCTGGTCCAACAAAAATGCCGCCTCGAAGAGTTACCCGCAGCAACAGTGGCGGAAGTGAATCCCCGAGGGGCAGAGGCAGAGGCAGAGGTAGAGCACCAAGAACAAATGATGGCCCTGCCAGCAACAATCAGGGAACAGAAAAACACTGATGTGGCAGCTCTGATCGCTCAACAGCTGGCCGCACTGATCCCGACTATTGTGGCCTAAGTGAGCAATGCTCTTCAAAATCCCCACCCCCCACGGGGTTAGTGGCAATGATAATAAGGATAATGGGAACCCGACTGGGAACGAGAGCAACCAGGAGACCGGAATGGTGGTACAACGGTAATGAAACTGGGATTGTTAATAAGACTGGGGTTGTTAATGCTAGAAGGGGGTGTTCGTACAAGGAGTTTGTGGCCTGCAAACCGAAGGAGTTTGATGGAAAAGGTGGAGCCATAGCCCTGACTAGAAGGCTTGAAAAGATAGAGGTAGTGATTGACATCAGTGAATGCCTCGACACCCAGAAAATCAAGTATGCCATGTGCTCACTACAGGGCAAGGCACTAACTTGTTGGAACACTGAGATACAGACTAGGGGAAGAGAATCAGCAATACAGATGTCATGGGATGATTTTAAAGCCTTGATCACTGAGGAATATTGCCCCCTCAACGAGATGCAAAAACTGGAGCATGAATTTTGGAATCATGCTATGGTGGGGGCAGGGCACGCCGCTTACACTGATCGTTTTCATAAGTTGGCAAGATTGGTTCCACATCTCGTCACTCTGGAATCAAAGAGGATTGAGAGGTATATTTGGGGACTTGCGCCTCAAATTCGGGCAATAGTGACAGCAGCTACTCCTCCTACGATCTAGAGTTCAATTCTGAAGTCTGGCGCTCTAACTGATGAGATGGTGAGAACAGGGGTATTGGGAAGGGGAGCAGAGAAGAGAAAGGATGTTAGGGAAACGAGCTGGTCGAGTGCCGGGAAGTTCGATAAAAGGGCCAAGACCACCAGAAACTTTGTGGCCGTGACGCAGGGCAGGAGAAAGTATGTTGGGCAGCACCCCAAATGTGATAGGTGCAATTTCCATCATCCCCCAGCAATGCCATGCCGGGTGTACGCGAATTGTAGACGCCCGGGGCATCTAGCGAAAGACTGCAGAACAACGCTGAACTTGGTGGGACCGGTCAACACGGTTAACTCCGCTGGGAATGCCAGGGGCTGTTATTAGTGTGGAAGCCCTGATCACTATAGGAACATGTGCCCCAGACTGAATCGGGCACCGGGTCAACAAGGAACAACCAGCAACCGGTGATGGCCATAGGTGGAAATCAAGGCCCGGGAAATCAAGGGAATACAACTCGGGGACGTGCATTTGTCATTGGAGCCAACGATGCCCGTCAGGACCCGAATGTTGTCACGGTTACGCACTTACTAAATAATCACTTCGCATCTATATTGTTTGATACTGGAGCAGACAATAGTTTTATATCTTCTAAGTTTGTGCAATTGCTTGATTTGAGTTCTAGTAGGCTAGAAACTAGCTACTCTGTAGAAATGATCAAAGGTGGGGTTGTTCAGGCTGATGAAATTATTAGAAAGTGCTCAAAGATATTGGAGGATGATGCCTTCGATATAGACTTGATACCCATTTGAGTTAGGAAGTTTCGATGTGATTATGGGTATGGACTGGTTATCAAAACACGGAGCTGAGATTGTCTGTCGGGACAAAGTAGCGCGAATCCCTATGCCAGATGGGGAGGTACTCAGAATTCAAGGAGAACGACCGGGAAGAAACTTAAAGCTTATCTCCTGCATGAAAGCATGCCGAAGTTTACGAAAATAGTGCTACGCTATTCTGGCACATGTGGTAGAAAAGAAAGAAGAAGAACAGAAATTGGCAGATATTCCAGTGGTACGGGACTACCCAGATGTGTTTCTTGATGACTTGTCTGGTTTGCCTCCTCCACGACAGGTGGAATTTCGTATAGAGTTGGTTCCTGGAGCTAACCGGTAGCAAAGAAGCCATACCGGTTAGCACCATCTGAGATGCAAGAGTTATCTAGTCAGTTACAGGAACTACTGGAGAAGGGTTTTATCCGGCCAAGTCACTCCCCATGGGGAGCACCGGTGTTATTTTTCAAAAAGAAAGATGGATCGTTCCGAATGTGTATCGATTACCACGAGTTGAACAAGTTAACTGTGAAGAATCGATATCCTCTCCCCAGGATCGACGATCTATTTGACCAGCTGCAAGGAGCTTCGTATTTCTCCAAGATCGATCTTCGTTCGGGATATCATCAACTACGGGTTTTCAAGGAGGACATACCAAAAACAACATTTAGACCTCGTTATGGACACTATGAGTTCTTGGTCATGCCATTTGGGTTGACTAACGCACCAACTGTGTTTATGGACCTAATGAATCGGGTGTGTAAACCTTACTTGGATAAGTTTGTGATCGTATTCATAGACGATATACTTATTTATTCCTGATCGAAAGAGGATCACGAAGAACACCTTCGGGCAATACTGGAACTGTTACGGGAAGAGAAACTTTTCGCTAAGTTCTCGAAGTGTGACTTCTGGTTGCGGGAAGTGATGTTTTTAGGTCATGTGGTTGACGAGGATGGGATTCATGTAGATCCCGGCAAGATCGAAGCGGTGAAGAAATGTGATACACCTCAGATGCCTTTAGAGATACGGCAATTCTTAGGATTGGTCGGATACTATCACTGTTTCATCGCGAATTTGTGCAATGCACCGATAACGCTATTGACTTAGAAAGACAAGAAGTTTGATTGGGGACAGGCACCAGAACAAGTGTTCCAAACATTGAAAGAGAAGTTGTGCAATGCACCGATATTGCCCCTCCCAGACGGAACTGACGATTTTGTGGTATACTACGATACTTAACATCAAAGGTTGGGATGTGTGCTAATGCAGAAGGATAAGATGATCGCCTACACTTCGCGACAACTTAAGGTGCACAAAAAGAACTATACAACCCATGATTTGGAGTTGGGCGCTGTAGTATTTTCACTTAAGATATGGAGGCATTACCAGTATGGAACCAAATGCATCATCGACACTGATCATAAGAGCCTGCAGCATATCCTGGATCCGAAAGAGCTTAACATGCGTCAACGACGTTGGGTAGAGCTTCTTAGTGACTACGATTGCGAAATCCGATATCATCCGGAGAAAGCCAACGTGGTGGCTGATGCTTTGAGCCGTAAAGAACGCGCGAAATCATTACGTGCTCGAGCGTTGGGATTGACAATCCAAACGAATTTAAAGGCTCAGATCCAAATTGCACAAGGTGAGGCGTTGAAGGAAGAAACCCTTGCGGGAGAAGAATTCCAGGGGTTGGATAAACAAATGATTTGCAAGGATGACGGTGTACAGTACTTCATAGATCGTATATGGGTACCCAGATGGGGAGGTGTACGTACATTGGTCATGGATGAAGCACACAAGACATGATATTCTATTCATCCTGGTGTAGACAAGTGTACCATGATCTTAAGGATCTGTACTGGTGGCCAGGCATGAAAAAAGACATTGCTATGTACATAAGCAGATGCTTGACATGCTCGAAAGTTAAAGCTGAACATCAGAAACCAACGGGATTATTGTAGCAATCTGAAATTCCCGAGTGGAAATGGGAGAACATAGCTATGGATTTTATCACCAAACTCCCTAGAACAAGCAGTGGGCATGATTCGATATGGGTCGTAGTGGATCGGATGGCGAAGTCAGCTCATTTCTTGCCGATCTGAGAAGACTACAAAATGGATAAATTGGCGAGATTGTACACAAAAGAGGTCATGACAAGACACGGAGTGCCGGTGTCAATCATATCCGACCATGACAGCCGATTTACTTCACGATTTTGGCAGACACTACAGAAAGTGATGGGCACTCGATTAGATATGAGCACAGGCTATAACCCTCAGACAGACGGACAAAGTGAACAAACTATACAAACCCTAGAAGACATGTTGAGGGCGTGTGTAATCGACTTTGGTGGTAGTTAGGACACTCATTTACCGTTGATTGAGTTCTCTTACAACAACATCTACCATAGGAGCATTGGTGCGCTCCATTCGAAGCGTTGTACGGAAGAAAATGCAGATCTCCCGTTTGTTGGGCCGAGATTGGTGAAAGTCAGCTACAGGCCAAAGATAATTCAAGAAACAACCGACAAGATTTTCCAAATCAAAGACAGACTAAAAGCTGCTAGAGATCACCAAAAGAGCTATGCCGACAACCGTCGGAAGCCTCTGGAATTTAACGTTGGAGATCATGTTTTACTCAAAGTCTCTCCTTGGAAAGGAATAGTTCGGTTTGTAAAGAAAGGCAAGTTAGCCCCAAGATACGTACGACCATTCGATATTACAGAAAGGATCGGTCTAGTGACTTACCGATTAAGGTTACCACAAGAACTTAGTGGCATACATGATACTTTCCACGTGTCGAACCTCAAGAAGTGTTTGGCTGATGAATCACTTCACGTGTCAATTGAGGACATCAAGATTGACGAAAAGCTTCATTTTGTTGAGGAACCCATTGAGATCATGGATCGAAAGGTCAAGCAATTGAAGCGTAGTAGAATACCAATTGTTCGCGTGAGATGTAATTAAAAATGAGGGCCAGAGTTTACATGGGAACAGGAAGATCAGATGAAACTTAGATATCCACATATATTCGAGGATGACACTCTTGGACCTAACTCCAGCTGAATTTCGGGATGAAATTCTTTCAACTGGGGGATACCGTGACATCCGTCACCACAAGGTCCGTCAATTAACGTGATTAACCGTTAACTTTTCCTTGATCGTTCATTCCTCATCTTTATTAACTTCTTGTGTGGATATCATACATTCTTTATTACCTTTGTGCTTGTGCTTTCTTCGTGGATGTGTGCTATGCTTAAACCTTTTTACAAATTTCCATCATTATTATCACTAAATATATCGTTTTTTAACATAAAATTATTGTTATTAATAAAACCATTTTTATGGACCTAATAAATCGGGTGTGTAAACCTTACTTGGATAAGTTTGTGATCGTATTCATAGACGATATACTTATCTACTCCCGATCGAAAGAGGATCACGAAGAACACCTTCGGGCAATTTTGGAACTGTTACGTGAAGAGAAACTTTTTGCCAAGTTCTCGAAGTGTGAATTCTGGTTGTGGGAAGTGATGTTTTTAGGTCATGTGGTTAACGAGGATGGGATTCATGTAGATCCTGGCAAGATCGAAGCGGTGAAGAAATGGGATACACCCCAGACGCCTTTAGAGATACGGCAATTATTAGGATTGGTCGGATACTATCACTGTTTCATCGCGAATTTTTCAATGATCGCTCAACCATTAACGCTATTGACTTAGAAAGACAAGAAGTTTGATGGGGACAGGCACCAGAACAAGCGTTCCAAACATTGAAAGAGAAGTTGTGCAATGCACCGATATTGTCCCTCCCAGACGGAACTGATGATTTTGTGGTATACTACGATGCTTAACATCAAGGGTTGGGATGTGTGCTAATGCAGAAGGATAAGGTGATTGCCTACACTTCGCGACAACTTAAGATGCACGAAAAGAACTATACAACCCATGATTTGGAGTTGGGCGCTGTAGTATTTTCACTTAAGATATGGAGGCATTACCTGTATGGAACCAAATGCATCATCTACACTGATCATAAGAGCCTGCAGCATATCCTGGATCAGAAAGAGCTTAACATGCGTGAACTACGTTGGGTAGAGCTTCTTAGTAACTACGATTGCGAAATCCGATATCATCCGGGGAAAGCCAACGTGGTGGCTGATGCTTTGAGCCGTAAAGAACGCACGAAACCATTACGTGCTCGAGCGTTGGGATTGACTATCCAAACGAATTTAAAGGCTCAGATCCAAATTGCACAAGGTGAGGCATTGAAATAAGAAAACCTTGCGGGAGAAGAATTCCATGGGTTGGATAAACAAATGATTTGCAAGGATGACGGTGTACAGTACTTAATGTGACTTGGACCAAGACCGAAAGAATTGATTCCTACAAATTCACAAATTAGAGGAATTAAGAGAACAACCATATGAAAAGGCTAGGGTTTACAAAGAGAAGACAAGGAAATTCCATGACGCGTGATCAAAGAGCACAAATGATTTCATGTGGGAGAATGTGTCTTCGTGTATTATTCTTGTTTCCACTTGTTCCCTGGAAAGCTGAAATCACATTGGTCTGGACCTTACACAATTAAAAACGTGTTTCCAAATGGTACCTTTGAAATCGACAACCATGACGTTTAACTTTCAAAGTATATGGTCATCTTTTGAAACCGTATAACGATGGACCAACCAAGATTCTCTCGGAATAATTACACCTCCGCCCCGACGAACACTAAGTGTGGGGAAGGGTCGCGTCGAAGATCCGAAAGTTAAACACGACACTGGTACATAGATTTTTCTTAATTTTTTTGTACTTTTTAGGACCTCACAAGCACAAGAACAGGGTCGTGCCCCATGAAGCATGCCCCCGTGCCTCTGACAAAAAGTTTCCTTGACCTACGCTGATGACTCTAAAACGCTGCAGGTTGAATTTAAGACTATTTCTAACAGGCACAAGGCTGTGCCTACCCAGGCACGCCCCCATGTTCAACTTTCACGATCGTTAAATAAATACCATACTTGTTCCATTCTTTCATCACATCCATTCCTTCTTAAAAACGTTTGAAAAATGAAAGAATCAAGTCACGAAAGCTCAAGCTGGAATCCTACAAAGAAACCGCGTTTTGAAACGCATGAGCCAACAACACAAGAATACTTCTCTAAGCTACATGAATTAGTCAAGCAAATGACTGAAATGAACCTTGTCGCATCGTAACGTCTCGCTAAACTTATCCAAAAAGTTCAAGAAATGGGCAAGGAACTCGTTTCCATTAACCGTCAGCTTGCTGAACTAAGCAACCGCACTTCTCACTATCCCATCCTGACTCTTCCACGCGAAATATGTGGGGGCTTCTTTTAGAAGCGTTTCGTGATGTGCTAGGTGTGCTGATGTGCATCAAGGGGTCTAGTTTTGCAGTTTCAAATTCTCGGCATTTAACGTATCATGTTATCATAGGACCTTAGGAAATGTAATTATCAATTTGGCTTGGGTTATCGTATCTTTTTTGATAATTTGAAAGTGATAAAACTTAACCAGGTAAATTTCGAAACACGCTAAACTAAAAAACAGAACAACGAAATACTGAACCCGAATAATATAAGGGGAGCACACCCCCGTGTCCATAGAGTCACGCCCCCGTGCTCGATAAGGAATGACACCACCTGACTTTTTTCAGCTTTTTGTTTTGTTCCCCATCAATTTTACATGTTAAAAACGGAGCTCTTTGTCTGCAAAGTTCGTATCCTCTTCCATTTTCACCATATTTTCCATTTTTCTTTCACCTTTTCAAGAGTTTTTTCAAGAGTTTTGATCAAGAGGTAAATATGCTAATTCCTATGATTATGATAGTCATTTACATATAGTTAGATGATTAGGTCTCTAAACAACTAAATTACTAGCAATTATATGTAAAGACTTATACTTAAACGTATTATGGAATGATGAATGCTTTAAACCTTCTTATTCGTCTTTCTTATTGAAATTGGTTACTGTTAATAAGTATGTTAGTTAGTTATTAATATGTTTTCTTTATTTGTTAATGAGACTATCTTCATAATTTATGGTAAGATCATTGTTAATCATGTTCAAGTTACAAGAATTCAAAAGTGGTGTTAAACACTATATATATCTTTTTGATTATCTTGAATTATTAACAAGTGATTAAAATGATAAACGTATAATCTTTGGTTTTTCAAGCAAGAAAATGTTAAACCCATGCTTAATCAAAGGTTTAGTAACAAAACCATGTGTGCTCGAATCAAAATTTCATATCTCAAAAGGTCAACCGCACCCCCACGTTTCACAAGACGCACCCCCATGTTTAATAAACTTTTTATTGGATGGCTTGGGTGTTATGTCTTCTGAAACCCATGGTTATCACCAATATCATGAAATTGTTCCAGAAATTTGTTTTGTATAGTTTAACTTATTTCTCATATTTCAGGATCATGTATCATCCTTATTTGCTATATAAAGGAGGTCATGAGAGATGGTTTCGTGATAGACTCCAAAGACTGCTACAAAGGGTTGAAAGATCCCATTTACAAGTAGATGAAGAAACACTAGTGGAAATCAGACATCTCGAAATATATAATAATTTATTAAGTATTTAGTGGAAGTGACTGTTCTCACAAAATAGACCTTCTGTTTATGAACTAACTCTTGAATTTTTAGCATCTTTCAGATTGAGCAAAAAAGACTCTGACCCTTGGGATGATAGTGTAGTTTCATTCCGACTTGGTGGTCGTTGGCATATGACAGCCATTGCCTAATTCGATGTCTATCTCGGTATCTACACGGAGCATGAAATGGAGGAGGAAGAAATATCTGGAATTCCAGCATACCTCACCTTTCCAGAGGAGGAAAGTAAAGACGCAGAAAGTGGTGCCATGCGGAGAGCGTTTTGGGAGCAGATTGGAACCGGAGGTTTCAACTCAAGTAAAACAAAATGCAGCCAGATACGAGACCTGCTGCTACGATAAATTCATCGATTACTTAGCCATTCCATAACAGCTTGTGGTCAAAGCAAAGGAGTTGCTAATTTGGGTGACTTGTTCATTTTATATTGTCTGGTTAATCATTTGCCATGTAATATTGGGTATTTGTTTTGTAATCTTTTTTCCAGGAACACGATTGCACGTGCTCCAACACCCATGTTTGGAGGAAGTTGGATTCTGAACCTATATGAGAGTTATGGGTGTATAACTAACGGAACTTAAGGAGTAATGTCGAGGCTGTTGGACTTGAGCATTTGCACAAGCATGTACATGGTGACAAGCCTACGAAACGGGCAGTCAAGGTTCATGGATAAAAAGGGACAAATCTGAGATCAGGTGGATCCTGAGGAAATCATCATGGACCTTGACATGCCGATACAACCGGAAGGAGACGGAGCTAGATCTTCAAGTTAACGCACTAGAGAATTTTTCCACCATGTTAGACCTTTATGAATCAATTCAAACCATCAGCGACCATACAAGGCGATCATATGAATATGCCCAACAAGCCTTCAACCAAGTCGAAGATTTGCATTCATGAGTCAATGACCTGAGCAATGATGTCACTTACATCAGGAACCGAATGTATCATGAGTGGGGGGATATCCCGCCACAAACTTTCAGGGCCCGGGCATAGTTGTTTTATGCCAATCTATCTTTTAGTGCCATTTTATTTTTATTTTGTGTGTTTAGGATTTTAATGCTTTTAATAAACTGGTGACATTTCAGGTGATCCCGAGGATTCTCCCAACTTGAGGGCAACCAAACACAAGTGACAAGCTCATCATTTTTAGGAGAGTTATTTCATTACCCTTTCTCGATCTTAATATATAAATCACATTGAGGATAATGTGAATTTTAAGTGTGGGATAGGGGTAATGCATTTGACTTTGCTACAAGATCACTTAACAATAAACTTTTATGACAAAAAACAAAAAAATTAGTACACTTTTTGATAAACCAAATTATAAATATACGTTTTTGGGAAATAAATAAGTAAATAAACGACATCCGAATAAAAATTGAAGATGTTTTTTGTGAAATCCTTAAAAGCAATAATCTAGTTAAAATATTTAGTCATGTAAAATAAAAATTGAAGATGTTTTTTAGCCTTAAATAGCTTTTGCAAGTGCAATTCTACATTCATTCTGGATTAAATCAGGGTGCCTTATGATACTGTGATTAAAATTTGATTTGGGTATACATTTCAAGATCTTAATTAATGTTTATTGCATAAAAATGAGTTAGGCATTAGAAAACCTTAACCATTCAAGCCCTAACCATTTTCAATTTATTTTCCTTACTCGAACGTCAACCCTAGTTAGCCCCGTTGAGCTTACACATTTTTTTATTTTTCAATCACCCGAACCACCAAGTCACTTAACCAAAAAGCCTTCAACAAAACCGTTTTTCGTTAAAGACACGTTATGGCTTTAAAAAAAATTTGGTCTTTTACCGGTAGACCTAAAAGAACTTGAATGCATTTTTTTATTTTAATTTGCCTTGTTACCTTCACCACGCAAAACCGGGACTTCCCCTGGAAATCCGCGAACAATTTTTCAACCTCACATTCGACACAAGAAAGAAATGGCGAAAAAAGAAACAAGTTCCGCCATTTTGTGGAATATCAAAAAGTGCTATAAAGAGGCGGGCAAAAAGATACGAGAGATGCCCGAACTATGGAAATTGGTCCCACAATGGGAAATGCAAAAAGAGCCAAACCGAGTCTCAATACAAATACACCTAACTAATCCGATTGGGTGCTATTAGACTTCAAACCTAACGATCCTTACGAAAGAAAAGTACGGTCTTGACAATCTGACCTTAAACGGGTCCTCAAGTTAGCATATCCCTTCTAACTTGAAGTATTGTAAATGGAACCTTTTATTGTTTTCCTTGTAGTTTATGTTAGAAAAATAAGCCAAGACCGTCGTCTTAGCATTTACTCACTTTTTTCAAATATTCCATACCTGAGCCCGAGCCAAGTTACAACCCATCAAAGACCTAATGATTTATGCACGTAAAATATCTAAGTGGGTGGAGACTTGATCCCTTAACAAACATACGATTTCACACGTATTCATAGTAGGCAATTCAGTGCACTAGTCATACTTAATCTTAATTATGACTCCATATATTTAGCTGAGTGTGAGTGTATCTTGTGAGAAGTGTGGATTTTTACATGATAATAATCTTTACTAACTATTCTAGTGCTTGCTAGGATATCATTTTACACATGCTTAAAATGTTTACATTTAGATGAAATAATATTTTCTTGTGTATTTCCCGAAAAACATATTTATAAGTTGATTTATTTGGTTTTTTGGTGGAATTGTCATTTTAAGTGATTTTTGCTTAAGGACAAGAAAGTTCAAGTGGGGATTTTTTTATGTGCTTCAAATTATACATAAAAATCCTATCAAAATTACATCAATTATTTCTCAATATCTCCCTTAAAATGATAATTATGAACTTAAAAGTGTTAAATTGTGTTTGCAGATGTTTAAAAGGGCAAAATGGGCAAAAGAAGCATATTTGACAAGAATTTGAGGTAATCCGAGCTTTGAAGTCCAAGCATGGGGCCGTGCCTCATTAAGCACGCCCCCATGACTTGCCTTGAACACACCCCGTGCTTAATTAACACACCCCCATGTTTGGACATCTGACTAGACAAAAAATACTGTCCCCCAAAAGCAAGCACGGGGTCGTGCCCCACCTCCAACACGAGGTCGTGCCCCACCTCCAACACGAGGTCGTGCCCCATCAAGCCCGGAATTGTGCCCGACATTCTCTTCACGTATGAGCCGACCAACTTTCTTAAGCATTGAATTAGCACGGGGCCGTGTTTAAACACTCTAGAAAACCTATAAATAAAAGTCTAAGTTCACCATTTTGCAAGCTTTTGGTGGGAGAATTACTCTGCAGAATTCTCTCCTGAATTGAGTCTTCAAGACCATTTGGAGGCTTGAGAGGTGCGTACAACACTTGGATGAAGCTTGGGATTGTCTAAACGCCATCCATTATGGATTATCAGTTTGATTGTTCCATTTCACCGATGATTTCATATCTATATTGTTTGTTATTTGTGTTATGTTCAAGTTCATTATGAGCTAAACTCTTATTATCATCCTAATTTGATGAAACTTATGTAATTTGTGATGAACTAATGGTGTGATATATGTTATGTTAATGTTATGGTGGTCTTGGGAAAAATTTTGATGGATAGCATCTACATTTGAACGGGAAGTTATAAACTTATGGTTTATGATTGTCATACACGGTTGAAAAATGTATGATCAACTTTCATTCGCAAAACCGGTTTTCATAATAAATCCATTGCTAATAAACTAGGAATGGTAATTAGAAATCATATCACTTTAACTTTCTGAGTATTTGCGGGTTCCCTTTTATTAGTCTACGAAATCCACAGTAATTGTTATGGTTTTCTAAAATTAATGATATGTTAGGAAGGAACACTCTCTATTAACATTAAGTTATATTTCCAGAAATTATATGTCAAATAGGTCACAAATGATTTCCTACATTACTAGGGCTTTGATCTAAGTAGTTAATGTCAACCTGACGTGATCCTACTCACTACGGAGCAGGATAGATGAGAAATCACGCCAGCTCATCTTTATAAACATTAACATAACTACATTAATCAATATCTTTAAATCACATCACAAATTCATCACAGTTGCATAAGTGTAGTCTAATTAGGATGATAATATTTATTACCTGGTTCTAAATTCAAACGCTTTAATCTTAGTTTGCTTTATTTTTACTATTGTTTTTAAAACCTAAAAATTTTATCAATACAATTTATCATTTTCTCAAACAAAAACCAAATCTGATAGTCAAACCTTATGGTTGTTAAGTAGGCTAGGTGTGTCCACGGATTGATACTCAGTTCTTACCAACACTATTTTACCACACGACAGGTACACTTATCTTTTTGTATGTTGTTTGGTATTTGTATTAACCAATTAAACTAAATCTTCACGAAAAATCCTTATCAAAATATATACATTCCGCATCGCATCACTTGTCCATCACAATTTCTCTCTCTCTTTCTCTCTCTTTTCATTTTACCCTACACAACAACACCCTACAACCATCTTGCCACAGCAACCTCCTATCACTATTCAAGTGGATCCAAGGATGCTTATTGATCTTAACAGATTTTTAACTAAATTTCTGATAAGCTCCTCCCTTGAACAACCCTCCCCTGATGTAACCATTGCCTACTTTAGAGCTAAAGAGCTTCAAAGGTTGAGTGCACCACCTACCTTTGAGAAGGAAGTTGTTTAACCTAAGGCCTATAATGAACCTAAGATTGACTTCTAAGGGGAAATAAGGACTGTTGAAAAGAAACTGACTTAGAATGGACAAGTGGTGCAGTTCTAATCTCTTTGAAGCAGAAATTCAAGCGGTGGAAGGGATAATTGAATTGTCCTCCTTGTCCGATGACCTCTAAGGTAAACAGTGAGGACTTACTCAAAACCCCTATATTTTAGACACCACAAGTTCAACATCACTCTCCCCAACCTGAATCCTCTAAGCCGGAACCTCCAATTAAGGTTGAATCTTCCTCAGACCTTAAAGGAAAAAGGAAGATGACTACCAAGGAGTTTCTAGAGGAGGAAAGGTTGGAGAAGCTTAAGTAGAAAGAAAGAATTGATACTGGAAAGTTATTGGCTACAAGCAGCAAAACAACAGCAACGACTCAAGAGAGTATCGACAATAGAAGGAGAGTAAAGGTCATAGACAAGCTCATCAGCCTAGGAGTAGATAATGAAGAAATACTTCTACTCCCACTTGATGAGTTTGTAAAGTTAGAGAAGGCAACCTTCCTGCAAAAGGAGAAGTAGGAAACAACAAGGTCTGCCATAAAGGAGGAAAAGAGGAAAGAGAAGGAGGAGGCTTTACAAAGGGAGAGGATGAAGATAATAGCATTTCTCTACAAAATAGGTTATTCTTAGGAAGAGCTAACTTCTCATGAAAATGATACGATCTTGTTTCTTTTCCATAAAAAAAGATCATATCAAAAAGGAGAAGGATGCCAAGGAGAAGTTGAGAGAGACGAAGAAAAAGGAGGATGAGGCCCAACTTGCAGCCGCAAAAAAGGAGGGAGATAAGGCTTGGATGAAAGCTTATCTCAAAGCCCATGGCTTCACCGGCAGGCAAGTGGGTCCCATGTTAGAGAAGAGCCTATAGCGACATGTTAGTGACATCAAGGCTGGCATTCGCATAGGAAGAAGGTAGGAGGTGTCTAAAGGCAAAAGTGCACAAAGGATGGTACCCAAACCACAACCAACAAAACCTATTCCCTTTCCCATCAAAATCGAAACAAATACTGAACCTTATACCCCTAAACCCAAACCATTAACCTTACTTACACCCTCACCCCTCACCCACTACCTCTCAACAATCACCACCACTACCTATCCTTAAACCCAAAACACAGCCCCAAACCCCAATCATTATCAAAACCATCCTTTGAACCATCTAAGCCCCTGTCCTAAGAAGAGTTCAAGGAGATCAAAAGGAAGCTCATCAACTGCACAACCTTGAGCGACATCTCTTGTAAGAAAGAGTACATTAATCTTAAATACATTGATGGCTCTTTCTATTCCCTCATAAGGGATGCATTCTTTGATCTGCCTAGGGGAACACTGGACCAAGCTCCTTAACTTCTTGCACCTAACTCAAACACACTCAAAGAAGAAGAGAAGAAGTTGGGAAGGAGATTGGTGGCTTTACTAGACACTGGGAAAGGGGATAAACTACCAATCAAGCCCCTAAATTCTAGAAAGCAAATTTTTCTTTAAAGGTTCAACGAACCTTCATAATGCTTTGATGTGGAAAGGGATAATGGTGAAGTCAATGGGCTTCATACACCATCTCTGCTACACTCCAACAAATTTGATATTGTTGAGTTAGCAGAGAAACCATTCTCTAGCCCCTCTAACTCTTAGACAGCTGCCCACATCAGAAATCATCTAAGCAAACTTCATTTTGCAAAGCTAACAAAGAAAGCCAAGACTGAAGAAGAGTTGAAGATGAGAGCAAAGGAAGAAGAAGATGGTGAAACTACAAAAGGAAGAACATTCCTATAAATGGTTGAAGGTGTTATTTCTTATTCTGTAGTTAGATGGGAGTATGACTATAACTCCCATCAACTTTCTTAAGATGGCCATAACAGAGGATACATATCATTCAGAGCAACAGACTAGATCCTATATATACGAATGACTTGTATATTCTCCTCAACACCATATTAGGGAAGAACAAGGAGAATTACAAACTTTCGCTGGTGTTGAAAGCATTGAAGAGCATAAGGGAGTGAAGCTTTAGTAACATCAAAATAAAGGGAGTGTGTTGTATCATATGAGGCTAGTGCAACCAAAACAACACTTAGAGGATTTTGAAGTACATTTGAATAGGTCTTCAGAAGACAAAGCTGCTCATCTGAAGACAAGTTAAAGATCTTTTAAAGCTCAAGAATGAAGAAATTCCAAAGGTACAACTCATTCTTCAGAGACTAAGTAGTTCTCCTTTTGAAGTATAGACACTTTGAAGATCCAAGGCAAAGTCTTCTGAAGAATAAAGTCATAAAGACTTGCAAAAGTGTCAGAAGAAGTTGATTCTTCCCAAGTATAAATGGCTTTAGAAGAACTTATTCTGCCGAAGCCATTTAAGCTTCGAAAGAACCAAATATGAAACAGTGGACAAAAGTATGTTCTGACACCCACTTCCATCTCTGAAATACCGCATGGTGTTTTCCCACGCCGATGTAGTTCACCGTACTTTAATCCACATTTCATCCTTTATCAATTAGTATAGTTACCACCTTTAGTTGGTGATAAAAGGGAAGTCATGAACATGTCATGGCTACCTAATTTATGATAGTATTTTATCTTGGATGCTTTACTTCTAGCGATGTAGTATTTGTCTAGTTGTAAATTACAGCTGGTTATTCGAGTATAACTGGCTGTAGATAGAGTATATATATTGTTTCTCATTGTAACTCTTTAAATTAACCTTGTAAAAGTCTTGTAATGCTGAGTTGAGAAGTAATATATACAGTTATCTTGAAAAACCATTCTTGTGTTCATTTACTTAGTATACTATTGCGAACTTAGTTAGAGATTCTTCTTCATCAACCAAGTGAGATCAAATGAGTTTGAGAGATAAATTTGTGTTGAGAGACCAACACCGATCCAGCATAATGGTTGTGATGATATCATAAAAAGTTATAATTGTTTGGTGCGACGCCTATTTCATGTAACAACGTGTTAGTTTATCTTTGGATTAACAACACATCGTGTGTCTTTATTTGTTCTTTTCACATAATGTGAGTAACAAACCTATGGTGATGATCATAGTCATGTGTCAGTTGCTTTAATGTTTTAATGTGGTTGTTCGCTGGTTCTAAGACCTATGTCCATCACACGCACAATGGTTATGGACGAACACTACTAGCTTTATTGAAAAATAGACTTATCTTTAAAAAATAAACATATATACACCATTTTTGGTGTTTTAAACATCTTTCACATGTGCTTTATTGTAACATAAATCTGTATTTTGATTTGATTTCATCAGAGTTATAATATAGCCAAACTAAATTTACTCGTTAATTGAAGAATGCGCATGTGTATTTGAAACCTTACGTAGATGAAAGTGTTAGAACTTCATACATAATCTTAATTTAAAATGCTTTTCATAATTAGAATGAATACAGACAAACATTGATTGAAAAGCGTATCAGTTAATATTCAATTATTCTGCATATATACAGTATATTTGAATCTTATGAATACGCCAGACTGTTAAACCCTAAAAAGTATAGGCGATCTTGTGTGAACGAGGTTTGCAGAGGGCCTGTAATGGCTTCAATTTGGCCATGGACATGCCATAAAAAGCAATCATGTCAATCTCTTCCATGCCTATCTTTTCCCATTCGTATGCGTGGATCAAAGTTCCTAATGCCAACCCAAGGATACGATACCCTAAATTGGTTCCACGACATCCACACCTACCAACACTAAAGGCAAGCATTCTATATTTTTCCTCACCACCAACTCTCTTATCATATCTTTCAGGCTTAAAATTATCTGGTTCATCCCACAAGACGGGATCTCTCTGGATGGCCCATGCATTCACCATCAACATTGTTCCACGAGGCACTAAATACCCATAAATCCTAATATCATCGGAGGCTTCGCGTGGAAATAATAAGGGAAGAGTTGGGTACAAACGAAGACTCTCATTGATTACACTCTCAAGGTAACTTAGTTTATCCAAATCTCTTTCTTGTAAAGAAAGGTCACTACTAGCATGACCGTCGAGCTCATTCTTGATCCTTTCCATAGCATTTGGGTTATTGAGCAACAATGACATACACCACTCAAGTGTTAAATATGGTGTTTCAGTACCAGCGACTAGCATTATCTGCGAGTTAAACATAAGAATGTGGTTAACATCCTTCCTAATTATCCGAAAAATAAGAAAATTCACATCGTTCAAAATTCAAGAATAAATGTTGATTTTTGTATAGTTTCCGGCGAGAAGATAGTTAACATCCTTCCTAATTATCCCAACATTAAAAATCTTTCATATCATTCAAAATTCTAGAACAATGACCTTGGAATAGTTACGGCGAGTTATGAAATTTGTAGACGTCCAAGTGAATTATTTCAAACAACTTTTTAAACAAATATCTTATTTATGACTCATTATGTGTATGTGTGGTGTAAACTTAAGTAATGGGAATAACTTGCTTAATTTTTCCTTTTATATACAAGACTACATCCTAAAATTAGATATCAAACCGATTACAATACCCGTATATTAGAAGGTTTGAATAAAAGTTAAAATGTAAAAACAAAAAATGTTGATAATGTAATCTCAGCAATGGATAAATTAATTATATAATATCAAGACAAAATATATCATAATAATATAATGTAACTATATTTAATAATAGTAATTTATAAAAATCATGTAAACTTTAAGAATTGAGTTGTGATTATTAAAAAAATCAGTTAGTACTAGGATATTATTATCATATTAAATATTAAGTTATTTATTCAAAAATATTAACAAAATTGTAAAATTTTGATTTAATCGATCTTTCATTTATATAGATTCTTTAAGATGGAATTTGAAGCTTAAGATTAAGTTTGAAAACTTTGACATGATTAATTTTATTTAAAATAATAAGTTATTGTGATAAATACACATCAAATAATCCTAAGTAAATCCTAAGGAGAGAAAATATAACACCTTAATTATTATTTTATTGATATGTATAGATTGTGCTTCGAACAATCTATTAGTTTCTAAAATTTGTTCAATACATATATAAAGTGCTTTATGGCATAAACAAGAGTTAATATGCGAATACTTGCTATATATTGTGCACTAGACACGTATACATTTCAAAATTATATTTAAAAAAATGTGAAAATTGTGAAAAATAATCCCTGTGATTTTATCATACTGCAAGTTTGATCCCCAGATTTTAATAATTGCATATTAATGTAAACATTTGAAAGTTTGTTGCAAATTTAGTCTTCACTGTTAGTGTCCGTTAGTTTTTAACGAACTCGGGATTAAATATGCAATATGGTCAAACCATAGGGACCAATTGCGTAATTTTCTCAAAAAACTAAAAGAAATTAAAATATCATATAAAAATAAAATAATAAAGGTTAAAAAATCATACTAAATTCAAAACTAAATAAAATTAAAAATAAAACTTATGAGAAAGCGAGAGTATTGAAAAAGAAGTTTGCGATTAAAGTAAAAAAATTAAATAAAAACCAATTAAAAATTAAAAATACAATCTAATAAACATTTATAAAATTCAAAATAAATATTGAAAAAATTATACTAAAGTAAATAAAAAAGTAAAAAAAATTTTGATTTCATTTTTCGTTTTTCGGATTTATACTTTCACAAAGTTTTTGTATTCTTCGATTTAAACATGACATATGAACTTTATAAAAAAATAATAATAATTAAAAAAATTTAAGAATACTTCTCATTTTCTCATTTTCTATTTTTACATGTATTTTTTGTTAGTTCAACTTTTTAACCGTTATTCTCTTTTTAACGATTATTTAAATTTCTTTCTTAAGTTTATTTGAATCTTTTAAATTTTAATTTTTTATATAATTCTTTTAGTTATTTTAATTTTTAGAGAAAAGTACGTAATTGGCCCCTATGGTTTGGCCATATTGCATATTTAGTTCCCGATTTGTTTAAAACTAACATATATTTACGATGAGGACTAAATTTGCAACAAACTTTAAATGTTTGAACAAAATTTGTAATTTTTAAAATATGAGGACCAAATTTGATCGAAGAATTCAGAGGCACAATGTCAATATATACTGTTAGACAAGGAAACCGATTACTGTTTATCCAAACTATTTAAAGAATGTACATGAAAAATCAATAAATAATAAAAATCAAAGAATTTGTTGGGTGTCGAGTCCAACAAATAAATAATAAAAATATGAACCTACCATACACACACTAAGTATAGTATGAGCGGAAGTAGAGTTCGTGTCCTCAGGGATACGGGTCAATTATTTTATACAATAACGTTTTAGAACAGTTATTTTGATTGATTATGAACTAAGGAATGTGGGGGTTTTAATTAAAAACTAAAACTAAAAGAAACTACAAAAAGTAGAAAAATTCTAGTGACCCGACATGGCCGTGTCAAAACTGTAAAGGAAATTCCACGCGATCGTGTTAAGGTTCTGCTCGAAAAACAAAAATTGGCATTTATTGTATTTTTTAATTATGAAAAATAGATTATTAAAGATGTCAATTAAATTATGAAATAAATTCAAATATGAAGACTAATTCCAACACTAAGGTAATTTATTGACTCGATTTGGCTTACGATCATTAACGATTACGGTGCAATGACAATTTTCAATTGATGATTTGTATCCATACTATATATCACGTAGTTCAAATATCCCCTCTATCTAATGTCCAATCAATCAAAGTTCGTTGATTGGAGCCAACCCGCTACTCTAAACTCACGCCGTTCGGATCTTAGCGTGCGGGTTGCAATGATAGAAGTATCAATTATAATTAAACACACACGCCGTTCGGTATGCTTAACTAGATTGCGTGATTCTATAACGAGAATGATCATAGACAAACTCAAACCGTTAATTGTTCCTTATATCAAAAATCAAAACTTGATTAGTGTTTTAAATATTGAAGAACTTTATTAGAGAAATTAATAAAGTGGCCAATTTTATTAACAATTTAATATATACCGAATTAGATAGGGGTTTAAGATCAAGAATCAAACAAACAAACCATCAAAATAAAAACGTCTCAGAATCGTTTCACATAAGTTCAAACTAAAATCATAGAAATTAAACCTTAATGTTGAAATCAAAGATTGTTCTAGCTGGACATAACGACTGGATCAATCAAAACTAAAATAAAATAAAACATACGAATCGAAAACCATAAAGTAACCTAAATTGCTATTGCTACTTGTTGCTTCTTAAACTTGATTCTTCAAACTAATGTCTTCAAAATCCTTCCAAGGTGCTCCCCAAAGATTTTTTTTTTCAGCCTTCTTCTATTTATTTTTCTCCTTTAACTTCCAGATCCACTTTTTAGGTTTTTTTGTTCTCTATCTTCAAAAATCTGAATATAATCATATTCAATAAAAATTTCTAAACATTAGGAATTTTCTTGCACTCTTTAAAATTCAAGATTATATTTAATAAATATTTTCTTTTAAATCTTTTTCTTCTCTCTCAATTGAATGCACCTACAAAACAAAAAAAACACACCAAAGTAGATTTCATTCCACAAAAATACTATTATATAAAATAACTGAAAAATGCATGCAACTAATGCAAAGTATATGCTAAAATATACTCTAAAATTATTATAATTTATGACTAAAAATATAACTAACAAATTTCCCCAAGCTTAAACCTTTCCTTGTCCTCAAGGAAGTCAAGACTAGGAATAACCTGAAAAGTGAAAAAAAAAGAACATATAATTATATAATTAGGGTGTTGGCACTACCAATCTTAGCCCCGTGTAAGAAGTATGAGCATGAAATTATCTTATTATGTTAATTTTCAGTCGTCGTAGACAAATTGGATTTTCAAGATTTTTATAAACAAATGTGCCCAATTTGCAAGTTATGATCATCTAACCCTTAAGTTCCGGATTTATCGTTTCATATAGATTAAGCCGTGTTAAGTTAGTCATTTACGTGTCCCAACACCTTTCTTCACACAGTGAAACCTTCCTAACCTCAAGGACTATAGAAAGCAAGTGGTCAATTTTTCACCACACGAGATCACAAATGATTTTTGCCATTATTGCGGCTTCTTTATCATATAACTAACTTCTCTTTTTTTTCTTTCTTTTTTCTTCTTTTTTTTTCTTTTTTTCTTCTTTTTTTCTCACTTGGACTCGGCTCTCAACCTATTTTTGCTAGGTCTCAGTCTCCTTATGTGATGAGATCGGCATTAGGCACACATGACTATTAGATGTTTTATTTTTAAAAACCAAGAACAAAGGGCACTAGCATAACGGAGCACATTTATCTATTTATTACTATCAACCTATTTGTACACGTAACCTACGATTAGCATAATAAAGGTAATATCATTTTTCATGTTATTCTCAAAATATTTCCCGAGGCTACGAAGATGTTACCCCTTTTTTCGATAGTGCATACCTAATACTATGATTAACTATATACAATGCAGTCCTAATGCAGTTCCTAAAACTACCATAACTATGATGCGACACTAAATGCAATATGTCATATGTAATTGAATGATAAATAAGACGAAAAAAAATTAAAATTACCTCTCCCCAAGCTTGAATTCAACGTCGTCCTCGAGGCTAGGAGTAAAGAGTAGGATGAAATTTACTGAGGTGGTTGATGGTACGGTGGAAAGAACGAAGGATAGATGTGGTTGTGAATTCAAGGTTAGGAAGAAGCCAAGTAGCAATTCTGTTTAGAGACAGATTTGAGCACTTTTTTAACTCAGAAGGTTTACGCGACCGTGTTTGTTTTATAAAGCAATCGCTATGCGGCCGTTTCAACCTCCTGTTTGATACTTTTTTTTGCAAAGGATGAAAATGAATAACAAAAAAAATAAAAATAGAAGAAGATAGAAATAGAAAAACAAACAAAATAGGGTTGCCTCCTGCGTAGCGCCTCTCTTTAACGTCTTTGGCTAGACTTTCGGAAGTCTCATTCAGTCTGATGTCTGTGGAATAAATTAAAAAAACTTTTTCATTAGTAATTGGTAATTCTACTTTTTGTTCTTCATACCGTGTTTTCTTTTGTGTACTCATGAATGTAAAGACTTCCATCAATACCTCCCCAAGCTTAAACTTTTCAATAAGCTCCTTGTTATTAATTCATCAATGCTCCTATTTAACACCAATGCTAGAACACTATGGTTAGATAACTCAAAACAATCATCATTTAAAGGTTCAATAATATCTAACCAATTCAAAGAAGAAATATCATTGGGATATCGCATTACATCATCTATGTTGAAATTGATTACCTCCCCATCAAACTTCATAGAAAGTGTACCATTATAAACATCAATCTTAGTTCTAGCAGTTTTTAAAAATGGTCTTCCCAACAAAATAGAACTTGAATTTATAGAGTCATCATCTTTCATATTTAAGACATAAAAGTTAGTTAGGAACACGAGTTCATTCACTTGAACCAACAAATCCTCTAATACACCTACTGGGTGTACTATAGACTTATCAGCTAATTGAATGACCACCCCGGTCCTCTTTAACGGTCCTACATTAAGTGTTTTAAAAATTGAGTATGGTAGAACGTTAATAGAGGCTCCAAGGTCAAGAATTGCTCCGAGAACACTAACATTCCCCAATTTACAAGGAACGGTGAAGATACCTGGATCGTTGCACTTTGGGGGTAATCTCTTTTGTAAAACAACAGAAACATTTTCACTTATTTTCATCGTTTCATTACCTTTCAGCTTTTTCTTTGACGTGCAGAGTTCCTTAAAAAATTTAGCATACCTTGGAACTTGTTTAATAGCATCAAAAAGTGAAATATTTACCTCTACCTTCTGGAAAGTTTCCATGATTTCTTGTTCTTCCCTTTCTTTTTGTGTACCTCTTAGTCTTGATGGGAATGGAGGCAAAGGAGTAAATGTCACATCATTTTTAATTGGATTTGATGCTTTATTCTTTTTATTCTTCTTATTTACATCAAAGGTTTCTTCCTTCTTGTCTACTTCATGTATTCGAGGGCCTTTACAACTCTTCTCACTTCTCAAGTTAATAGCACAAACAATATGCTTAGAATTTGTCTCGGTTTGAGCGGGTAGTTTACCTTGAGATTCCAACTTACTTACGAAATTGGCAAGTTGAGCCACTTGCTGCTCTAAATTCTTAATGCTAGCTCTTGTCTCTTGGTGGAATGTGTGCGTACTAGTTGCTAAATTCTTGACAATGTCTTCTAAAGACATCCCTGAGTTTCCTACTTGTTGTTGTTGAGGCTGATAGTTTTGTTGATTGCCTTGCATTTGAAATGGAGGTCTTTGATGGATTGTGGGGCTCTTTAACCAACATTGGGTGCTTGCCCCCAATTTTGATTATTTCTTTGTTGTTCATAGGGTCTTGAATTCTGCCCTGGATAACCTCCTATTGCTAGTGCTTCTTCAACATCTTCTTGAATGGTGGGACACATGTCAGTGGGGTGTCCAAATTGTAAACATATTCCACAAGCTCGAGGTTTTTGTTCAGCTTCCTTGCCTTTTGTAAGCTGCATTACAGCTTTAGTCAACTTAGCAAGTTGGCTTTCAATGTGAGGAGTGCTCACTTCTTTAACCGCCTGTGGTACATCGTCATATCATCCATCTTCTTGTGAGGAATGTTTGGTATCTTCAACTATGGACATTATCAATTCTCTAATTTGGGTTGGTGTTTTATCAAGTAAAGCTCCTCCACTAGAGGCATTTATCAAACGCTTTTCTAATGGTGCTAACCCTTTACAAAAGTATTGAACTAATTGATGTTCTGAGATGCCATGTTATGGGCATCGAGCACAAAGATACTTGAATCTTTCCCAATAAGTATGCAAAGATTCTCTTTTTGCTTGTTTGATCCCGATGATCTCCTTGTGTAGAATAGATGCTTTGACTTCTGAGAAGTACTTGTCTAAAAACAGTTTTGCAAGATCATTCCATGTGTTTACCGACCCTGGTGGTAGGTAATATAACCATTCTTTAGCTGAATCTTGCATAGCAAAGGGGAATGCCCTAAGCTTGATTTGGTCTTCAGTAACGTTGTGCGGCTTCATTCCGGAACACACAACATGAAATTCCTTGAGAAACTTATGAGGATCTTCATTCTCAAGGCCTCGAAAGAATGGTAACAAGTGGATGAGACCGGATTTCAACTTAAAGTTCACCATAGCAGGGTAGTTTATGCAGAGGGGTTGTTGGGTAACATCGTGGGTTGCCCATTGTCTAAGGGTTTGTTTGGCTGGAGCTGCCATGGTTGGTTCAGTTAAGGGTGGTTCTTGACTGATAGGTGATTGTGGTGGAATGGTGGTTGTTTGTGAGGGTTGTGGTGATTCGGTGTCGGATTCGGATTCACTTGACAAGGGTATATCTTGCCAAATATTGGTGACCGGAGGTGAAGTAAGTGGTGTTGAGGAACTCGCTGACTTCTTTAGGATCATTGCTTGTTTCCTTAACCTCTTTGCGGTCTTCTCAATCTCCGAGTCAATCTCGAGTAGTGTACATGTACGAAAAGATCTTGGCATAAAATGATAAAAATCACCATATCCTCGGCAGCAACGCCAATTTGTTGGGTGTCGAATCCAACAAATAAATAACAAAAATGTGAACCTACCGTACACACACTAAGAATAGTATGAGCGGAAGTAGAGTTCGTGTGCTCAGGGATACGAGTCAATTATTTTATACCAAAAACGTTTTAGAACAGTTACTTTGATTGATTATGAACTAAGGAAGGTGGGGGTTTTAATTAAAAACTAAAACTAAAAGTAAACTACAAAAAGTAGAAAAATTCCAGTGACCCGACACGGCCGTGTCAAAACTATAAAGGAAATTCCATGCGGCCGTGTTAAGGTTCTACTAGAAAAACGAAAATTGACATTTTTTGTATTTTTTAATTATGAAAAATAGATTATTGAAGACGTCAATTAAATTATGAAATAAATTCAAATATGAAGACTAATTCCAACACTAAGGTAATTTCTTGACTCGATTTGGCTTACGATCATTAACGATTTCGGTGCAATGACAATTTTCAATTGATGATTTGTATCGATACTAGATATCACGCAGTTCGGATATCCCCTCTATCTAATGTCCAATCAATCGCAGTTCGTTAATTGGAGCCAACCTGCTACTCTAAGCTCACGCCGTTCGGATCTTAGCGTGCGGGTTGCAATGATAGAAGTATCAATTATAATTAAACACACACGCTGTTTGGTATGCTTAACTAGATTGTGTGATTCTATAACGAGAATGAATCATAGATAAACTCAAACCGTTAATTGTTCCTTATATCAAAAATCAAAACTTGATTAGGGTTTTAAATATTGAAGAACTTTATTAGAGAAATTAATAAAGTAAACAATTTTATTAACAATCTAATATATACCGGATTAGATCCAGGTTTAAGATCAAGAATCAAACAAACAAACCATCAAAATAAAAACGTCTCAGAATCGTTTCACATAAGTTCAAACCAAAATCATAGAAATTAAACCTTAATGTTGAAATCAAAGATTGTTCTAGCCGGACATGACGACTGGATCAATCAAAACTAAAATAAAATAAAGCGTACGAATCGAAAATCAATAAAGAAACCTAAATTGCTATTACTATTTGTTGCTTCTTGAACTTCATTCTTCAAAATAATGTCTTCAAAATCCTTCCAAGGTGCTCCCCAAAGATGCCTTTTTTTTCAGCCTTCTTCTATTTATTTTTCTCCTTTAACTTCTAGATCCACTTTTTTAGGCTTTTTTGTTCTCTATCTTCAAAAAAATCTGAATATAATCATATTCAATAAAAATTCCTAAACATTAGGAATTTTACTACACTCTTTAAAATTCAAGATTATATTTAATAAATATTTTCTTTTAAATCTTTTTCTTCTCTCTCAATTGAATACACCTATAAAACAAAACAAAACATACCAAAGTAGATTTCATTTTACAAAAGTACTATTATATAAAATAATTAAAAAATGCATGCAACTAATGCAAAATATATGCTAAAAAATACTCAGAAAGTTATTATAATTTATGACTAACAATATAACTAAGAGGTGAGGACTAAATTTGCAATAAACTTTAAATGTCTAAACAAAATTTGTAATTTTTAAAATTTGAGGATCATGATTGAAGAATTCAAAGGAGGCACAATGTGAATATATACTTTTAGACAAGGAAACCTGATTACTGTTTATCCAAACTATTTAAAGAATGTACATGTAAAATCATTAAAAAATGAAACTAGTAGATATTAAAAATCATTTTGTAACATATTAAAATCTCTACGAGCGGTATTTTTTATAATCAAAGCTTCTTATTTGACATAACTATTTGACATTACATTGTTACTCTTAATCTTATTACTATAATAAAAAAGTAAATACGATGTCACGTGTCAACATCATAATTATTTTCACTAAAATTTTGCTGCATCTTTCTCCTATGAAGTAATTTCTTGAATTACTAATAATATTATTTTAATACTTTTTAATATTTAATAAACTAAGAAATCAATCTATTTATTACGGTTATTTCTTAATAAATTGATTTATAAAAAGTCAATTTTTTAAAAACAAAAAATTATCTAATTGGGAGTTGTAATAATAAAAATTTTAAAATTGATATTTTATATGGTTGTTTTAGAACAAATTTTTATTTTTTTAATTTAATAAAAAAATTTAAAAAGTTGTTATCATTGTTTTATTATTTATAGTTTTTATTTAATATCTAATTTTAGTCATATCATATCTTAAAATATAATTTTATAATTAATAAATTTATTATATTAGTATTTTATTTATTAAATCCATATAGTACACGGGTTTACTAAAACTAGTATTTTTATAAACAAGTTGAGTTAACATGCTTCTATCTGTTTCGAAGGAATTACACGAATGTTCAATATCAGTAAAAAGTTATATAATTGGTTATTTGAATATTTGATTAAAATTTTAAAACCATCTATCCTTGTGAGCTTTACTTACGTAACAAGCCAACAATCTCAAAACATTAATGAAATAAAATATAACACGTTCCTTGAATACGTAAATTCAATTTAAATAGTGATTAGCGACGTTAACTTAATTTTATATAATAACAAACTTTGAATTTCGAGAAACACCACATCGTACTTTAAAAAATAATAGCCCCTTTCAATTAACTAACTTTCTTCTATTATTAGAAAAAAAATAATATTTATTAGGTGACAGGCTTAAATTCGATCAAATCTCCATCTTAAATTAATTGGTTATGGTTTAGTTGAATATCCATTGAGTTGGTTACTAATTAGCTCCTAATTTTATCATGGCTTCAACTCATTGACTAGTTAATTATCTAAAATGAAAATAATCAAAATGACCCAGTAGTTACCCAAAAAAAACTATTAACATTGATTTTTTTTAATTAAACACCAACTTTTAGAACACTTATATTTAAAAAGAAACAATCACAGAATGTTAAGTAAAATTCATGAAAACAACAATACAAATATTTTCCATTTTACCCTAACTGCTAAGATTGAACCTAATTTTATGCAAGTGTCTAATTTTAGAGATGATTAAGTTTTTTTCAAAAAAAGCTAAGGTATAACCTGTTTTTCTTACAAACGATTAAAATTAACCTAACTAATTAAAATTTTTTTCTACGCAAGATATAAATGGACATTTTCTCATCTATATTAATTCAAAAAGGATTATAAAGAAAAAGGATAAAGGTTACAAAGTCTCTATAGATCAAAAACAGCTATGAAATAAAGCTAGATCAACTGGAGATCTTGTGAGAAATGTGCTTCAAACAGGACAATTAATCTCTGAATTGCTGAATGCAATGATTCTACCTGATAAATCCAAAGAGGTGAAAATAATTACATGGAAATATGATGAGATTTTTTATGTGTTTTTTATCAAAAGAGTTAATGCTATTTGCGATTATATCATTACTACTCAAGCATCATTGCCTTACCTATGCAAGACTTGAAAGAATTGCATAAGTTACCACTGATCAATAGTACAAAGGCTGAAATAGGAGTAGTGTTTGTGAAATTGCTTGATATAGGTATATCCAGGTTGCCGACATTTCTTAAAACTCGTTGTGATCAAGAAGACAAAAGTTATTTTGCTAAGATGAAGAAGAAGTCAAAGAAAGGTGAGACCAGTGAGGAAATGGATGATTGTTACTTAGAGACGTTCAGTGATAAGTATTTTAAAAAGTAACAAATCCTGGATTGAAAGTTATAGATGGTACACAATCATCAAAACCAATTTTGAGATGTTTTTATGATTCATCCACTTTTCATACGAAGCTAGTGAGGAACTTGGATGATTGGGATGACGACATGATAGTTTGTTTGGAGTATTTGAACTCAAACTCCTTCATCCTAGTTATATCTCATTCTTGTCCAATCAATCTTTTGAAGCAGTATCATCAACAGAAGCAGAGAATGATAGAAAATACTTTTTGACAATTATAAAAGTAATGAATGCTACTATGGAGAGGATTTCTTTGAGGAAAGCAATGGCTTATGCAAACATAGTAAAGAAAGATATAAAATATATTGAATTCATGAGAATCTCACGCAAAGAAATGCTGGAGATCTACACAAAAGACAAAAACCAATTGAAATGTATACTATATGGATATTGTAGGATTATCTAAAGAAACTCTGTTGAAAATGGATGCTATAGAGATTAAGACGAATGATTCCAAGCTAGAGCAAGGAATTCTAGCTAGGGAGTTTAAGTCTTCAATAAAGAAAGCTCTTAAAGAACTAGAACTGTACAAAGAGAAACCAATGTTGAAGATTAAAGAAGAACCTGAAGACTATTTTGGTTGACGACAAATGCAAATCTTAGAGGGAGTATTGTTAGAAACCTAGAAAGATTAGCATTTTAGTTTTTAGATAAGTTTTGTTATATTTTAGGGACTTATTGTGTAAATATATGTTCCTTTTTGTTTTCCTGATTATAGTATAAATAGGATTGCTATGTATGTGCAGGTAACGACTTTAGATATTTTCTCTCAATTTGCACTTTGTAATCCAGCTAATATTAATGAAAACTCTTTGAATCTTTCTGATATTTATTTGTTTGATTAGATTGTTCATATTATTGTCAATTGCTTGATATCAATCACAGATCGATCCATTTGAACATATCAACTATATATTGGTTACTTAAGTCTTGTTATATTTTTATGACAACCCTAAGCTTAGAAAAACTAACACCTCATAAATAAGACTCTATTTATACTTAATTAAGGAATTATAAAAACAAGTTTTATTTGATTACTTTCTATAAAGTAATATATGTTTAACTGATTATATATGTACATGCATGCATCCATGTATGAATGTTCACTTGTGCATGTATATGAACTTGTTAATTTTGTAATCGAGGTTATATGATTAGTTGCTTGAGAAATTAATACTTTAAACCAAGTATGTAATGAACTAAGACTAAAACTAAAATCAAACTAATCCTAAACACTTAAGTGTGTAACCAACGCTTCAACTTAACTTAGTAATCGGTTCATTAGGATATGAACTAGTATGGATTAGTGGCTAAGCAAAACATTAACTTTTATATAATGACTAAGTATCATCTAAACATAACACGTAGCCATTCTCACACTAACCACACCTCCACACATGATACCTATTAGGCTAAGAAGGCAACACATAAGCCTAAGAGGAATCTCCTAGACCTCTATGGGTCTCTCGGCCGATGACACCCATTCACAATACACTAATCATACCTTGAGTTCGACACCTATCATACCTAATCCTTAGACACATATCAACCCTACACAAACACCTCATCAAGAGTAATCATCAGTAGCTCCTAATGTCCCCTCTCGGCCGATGCATGTATCATCGTCAACTCATTTCTCTCAATCTTAAATATCATCACAATCATTATTCTCCATACCAATCTCACCTTAGACACTCTCATCTTTTCCCGTCGGCTACAACACCACACAACCACCACTCCACCAAAACACCAAACCATTCTCTACTCCTTTGATCCCTCTCAGTTCTACACATTCACCAGCACACCACCATAAACCACCATAACTACAAGTCGCTACAACTATTTCTCGATTCTCAAGTCACCAACTCCAACCATTTCATCATCATCTTCTCATCTAGTGCTATTTCAAATTCATGAACTTAGGAATCAAGCACCACGAAGACCACCTCAACCAAACCATCAATCCCTTAGTTACTCTTTCAATAAAAATGTTAGATTCTTAACAACATCTAAAGGATCCATATGTGTTTAAAACAAACACATATGATCTAACTCCTTGAAAACAAATCATCAAGAATAATCAAGAAAACCGCATATATTCTTTTAAAACAATAAGTGTAGAGGTTGAAAAATAAGAAAACTCTTTATAAGAAAATGTTTTAACATAAAGATTACAAATAAAAAGAATAAAAACCTAATTATTTTGGTGAATTTAATTAAATACTTAAATGACTATGATTGTGAGAATAAAATTAGAAAAATGTAAGAAAATATTAGAAATAACTTTCTATGAATTTTGGTGTAGTTATAATTAGTAAATTAATTTATATAAATTATTTAAGTTCATGAAATAAAAATATCATCCAGAAGCCCGGACCTGGTGAAGACCTGAAAAATTATATTATGGACCTTATACTTTATAAGAATTTCTAGACAAATGTCATGACTTAGTTTGTCATATGACTGAATTATATAATTTAGAACCTTTTGTGATTTGAAAATAAGAAGAAATAGCAAAAATACGAGATAAATTATAGAAAATTTACATAAAATAGGGTACCTAGATTACAATAGTTTGTATCAAAATTCGGAATTTTTAGAGTTATTTTATTATTTATACTAATTATTATAAAAATGGTAAAAATCATAGAAACTTTACCATTATGAGTTAATAACCTAAAAATTTCTGATATAATATAGATTTTAGAATATAGATCCTGGTAAATTTTGAGAACCCGTAGCTATTTCTGTTGATTTATTTGAACATTGTAAAAATTCTAGAAAACTAATTATAATTAGTTATTATTTGAAATATTTACATATTAATTTGAATTTTTTGATGTTTTTGCTATCAAAATTTGGTGATATATGAATAGATGTAACTATTGTTTTGACCATATACGTACGGAGTACTAACGAATTTTGCGTGAAACCAGATCAAATAGTGCGGAATCCTATTTGATTGGCGATCCAGTCAGTGAGAACGATAACCCGATCGATATAACAATGAACTAAACGTTAAGAATGAGTAGGAATTGATCAAGATCGAACTATGAAGTTGGAATGGCTATTTAGGACGCTCTGGACGGCTAGGGTTTATGTATATTCGAAGTATCTCTCAAAGTGCTGTGTTTTTCCATGAATTAAGTGGTATTTATAGGTTTGTAGTTTTCATTCGTACGGCGGATCCATTAGCATGGTTTATTCGTGCGACTGACTCATGTGATTGATTCATAAGCACCACTGAAGGTTCAGTCGTGCGACTGAGTCAATCTTTTGTCTCAATCATATAACTGATCTAGTCTCCTGGTTTAGTTGTGCGACTGGTCGATAAGCCAATATATTCATGCGTATGGTTCTTAGCATGAATAATCACCCGAATAGGTTGAATACAATTCTTAATCGTTATTGACTTAGAATTGTGTACAACAACCCCAAACGTATATAAAAAGTTCATACATATGAATCAAAGATAAATAAACATCAAGGAATATATAATACTTCATTACATCATCACATTACAAATATGTAAGACATGAATGACTTTTACATTAAAGCATATAAACTAAGAACATCATGTATCTACAAACTCCCTTTGGACCTAGTTTACCCTCTTGTCTAACATTCTTCATATGTTTTTGAAACTTCTTGTACTTCTTTCTCTAGTGACACCTGTGTGTATCTCAAATGCGAAGCCGAATCGTATAACATGTTGGAATTGAAGAGCATGTATAATGTCTTGCGTGTCATAGAACACTGGCCACTTGTATAGAGTGTAGACAACTTCTGCAAACAAGTTGGTAAGCCATATGGGGTCAAGTACCCTGATAGTCTCTATCTTCCCTTCTTTGTTCAACACTATGACCGCTTCTCCCATCCTCCAATCATAATACCATCATTTGAAGTGTGAAGTGAAGTCCTGAGACATCTCCCGTAAAGGAATCTTAGACATTGTGCATGGGGGACTCCACTTCAACACTACCTAAGGTCTTCCAGAGATAGGATCAACTTCATTCTTATGAATAAAACGATTAGGTTATTGAGGCTTAAAGTTGACCCATCTGGTGTGGTATTATTTCTTCAGAGCTGTCTTAAACCAACCCAACATCTCCTCGGGTTGGCATACAAAAGATCTAAATTAGCCAATCTATTAAGCTCAAAACCAGGAAGAGTCTTCAGATCATGTGGATAAATGAAGTACTCAATTCCCTTCTCTCTCTTTACAACATAAACATTTAAGTCTTCAAAATAAGCCCATGCTATGATTTTGGCAGACACTTTCTGATGTTTCTTGACTCTATATAGTTTGTTGTAGGCATTCTGCTTTGGAGGTGCGCTCTGGGCTTTTATTTCAAAAAAACACGCGACCCATTCAGCTTTCTTAAGATCAACATTCGCATCAGAAGCTTGGGCTTGATTTTCATCTTTCTCCTTTTATTTCTCCATCTCGTTCAGCTTATCAAAGTAGCACTGCAAAAAGTTTCACCCAAGTTGGGGATAACATTGCCCTCAGGGTCAGGGTACTCAGGATAGTGATCTGCTGTCACATTTTCAATCTCTATTTCATTGACATCCTGTAGCTCCTCATCACTTAGAACAGCGACTTCGGAGCATCTTTGATCAGTTCATCTGGATTTAGTCTGAACATATCAGCTAGTTGCTCGTCGGTGAGGTCGTGAATGATCTCTCCTTCCTCAGGAGTGTAGCTTACCGATCGTCTTACTATCCCTTACAAATCAAGAATCATAGTGAGTTGAGTCTTGATTTGCTGAAGGGGGACGACATCATATTCATCTGGCTATTGAGCTTCATTTTTGCCTTGATCAGGTGTCTCTTCAGCTTAAGGAGCTGAGGACGAGGCTCTTTGATCCTGATTTCGCTTGGTGCGCCTCTCCTTTGCTAATGGATTTGAAGCTGATGCAGATGCATCACCTTCTTCATCATCCTCATCACTTCCTTTTCCCTTTCCACTTCCTCCTGCTTCCTCCTCATCATCAGTAAGCTCATCATCATTATCATCCACACCATCACCATCATCATCACCCTCTTTAAGCACCATAGGAAGCTTCTCATCTACGATCATCTATACAAACGTGGATACCTACAGAAGCCTTCCTTGCCTTTGGCTTCAAGGTTCTCTATCAGATAGGAGAAGAGCATGCGCCAAAACTAAATGGGTGGTTTAGTACCAGTGCAACATATGCATTCTGGATTTGGTCTGACATTACATCAAATCCTCCTCTCCTGGAGGCAATACACTTCAAGATCACATGTGCCAAGTATTTGAATTGTGGGCACATGTTGCTCTTGTTTAGTACGCCGGCATTAATGTCTCCGCGCATACTTGGTCCTTAGAAAGCAACCACGCACAGTCAGTGGATGCAACTCAATAGGATGGGACCCGTCTTTCCCCAAGTCTAGGACTCTCCACAAGTCTTCTTCACGGATCTCAATGTCTTGTCCGAAATTGGAGCTCCGGATACAGTGAGGCTCCACCGATCGGTCAACTGAGGCACTTTCCCAGAAGGCCTACTCAAGAGATCTGTATGGTGTGCATGGAGTTGAGATGGCCTTGTAGATCCTCGATCTACGTAGGAAAGCAATAATCCTGATGAACTCAGAGGTGTTCCGAGAAGTAGCATCAAGATGTGCACATATGTTGTGGCTTGGTGCTCATGGTCCATCTTTCAGCCATACTGCTGCAACACAAGAAATATTTACATTAGATTGGTTGCTGAACTTAATAGTTGAATTTTGAATGTTTGATCTACTGATTCAATCGTGCGACTGAACGATTGAGTCTGCAACTGAGCTTAGTCGTTTGCTATGCCATGCGGTTGAGTCAGACATGCGCTGGACCGATACGCATGATTCATTCGTGCGATTAAATTATGCGCCAAGCTCAATCGCATGACTGAAGTTCATCAGCATGTCCATTCACATCTTTCACTGTTGAACACCGTAGATTTGAATCTTTGTCAAAACGTGACATTACACTTCGTGTTTACGTTCATTTGGACTGCAGAGACTCAAAATAGCACTTAGTATTGTTTAAATCACCATTAGTGTCCATTTACTAGGTCTATTTTAAGAGTTTAGTCTCGGTTATTGATCTTAATAATTTAGGTCATTTAGGGTTCGATTAATCCATTCATTTTGGCTGATTTCAGTTGCAAACTAATTGTAGATGAGTAGGAAATCAGTTAGTATCACAAATGGGAGTAATCACAACGATCAACTTTGGCAGATTATGTGTCTGTATGGGCGTTTTAGAGAGTTTTGAAGGGTGGTAAGGTTACGACCGACTAACCCCTTTCTTTATACAGTTTTAGATTTCAGTGGTGTGACTGGACCCATACACATGCTTTATTCATGCGACTGGGTTCAATTGTGCGAATAGCTTATACTCCTTTATCCATTCGTACGATTGGTTCAGTCTTGTGGTCCAATCGCATGGATGTCTCATACTCATGGTCCAATCGTGTAACTGGCTCATACTTATGGTTCAAAACATGCGATTAGCTCATCCTTATGATTCATCGTGCGATTGGCTCATACTTATGAGTTTGCCTCATACACTTTCAAACACTTCAAATTTTAACTTTTGATATATAACATTATGACCTATGATCATCTCAAACATGGCCCTTTTAATTTAACATCATTTGATCACCTTAGGCGTGATCCTTTTAGTTTAGAACCGATTGGTCATGTCAGACATGACTCCGTTTAGTGAGTGATTTACAGATTTCATCTAGTTGTATAGTCCGACATCTACACAACAAAAGACTAGAAAATAGAAAAAAACTTGAAATTTTAAAGAAAACAAGACATATTTTTGTGGTTTTAGGTTTGAGATGGATGGAAACCTTTTAGAATACATCTAACCGATTTTACTTCATAAGCAGAACACCTTCAAATTAATTTCATCATTTCTGGAAAGATTTATTATGGAATCATATAGGTATATCATAATCATTTGGGACCCCTTTTAATATGCACTTTGATGCTAGATTCGTGTTTTGTCTAAGAGTCAATAGCACTTTCAAGAAATTATACTAGAGCTATAAGATGCACACAATGATTGTTTTTGACTGTCAAGAGTTGCAGCCACGATGATTGTTAGTATATTTGTCCACTTAAATTCATACACAGATTTTTGACTCATATTGGTGATGAGTTAGGTTTAATTATTTCAACAGCATTTGTGGATCCCATAGTTATATGGTAGTCAACATTCCTCAGCAATTTTTGAGTGTCTATGGGTATTGAACAAGAAGAACTATTCTAAGAGCTTTCAAAGAGATGCCAAGCCTCAGGTAAGTGCCATCGCACAACAGAGGGCGCAAACAACAATGAATTCTAGAATTTAGGTTATGCTATCCTCAGGTTAGTGTCAGTGCATAACAGAGAGGCACACAACCTATCTTCTTGTTAGAGCATTGTTTTTCTTTTGCACATAATGCACCAACAACATTAGTCATTAGCTTGATTGCTCTTTGCAGTTTTTCTATGTGCTTTGCTAATTTTTTTATGGTCATCCTCACACATTTGTGGCATTTATTTTGCTCGTCACCCATTATTGGAAATGCTTTGATTGTGTTAACCAGGGATAAGATGTGAACACACAGCAAGTTGAACAAATTAGTTTGAATTTAATTTACCATGAAGTCTACTCATCTATTGTGTTGAATCTACTGACACATCATATATTGAACTAGCAGCCTCTAGGTCTACTTTCTCTGTGTTAGCTTATTAGCAGACTAGTTTTACTATCATTTTTCTTTTGTTGTGCTTAGACTTCTCAGACTTGTAATTTGAATTTAGCATGTTGAGCATTTAAATCCTTTTGAAGTCCCAACCAATTTGTTCCTTGTGTACTATTATTTTCCATAAACTTTGATTTAAAATCACAGATTTGATTTCATTTTTTTCAGCTAATCTGCCCTCCCCCTCGTCCTTTTAAGTAAATAAATACTGCAACTTAGTAAATACTAAACTAAACTATTCTGCCCCTAAAATTCTAAAACCAAAAATCTTTTTGTGTTTTTGGATTTTAATAAACAGGAAAATAAATAAAGAAAATAAATAATAACTAAGAAAACTTGTCGGACTAAAAACTTTCTTCTTCTTGAATCATATCACTTTTCTTTTTCACTCCATTACCTCTAAAAGATATAAAACCAAGGTTGTCAATGCTTTTGTGTAGAGGTCGGCGCGTTGAAAATCCGTATTATTTTAACAACATTGATTAATTGATTTTCAAAACAGTCACATATAAAGTGATATTTAATACTGATGTGATTTGTTTTCGGGTGTTGGACTAGATTTTTGGTGACTGCTATTGCAGCAGAATTATCAACGAAGATAGGGGTGTTGGAAAATTACAATCCGTAGTCACGCATTTGCTGTTGAATCCAAATGATTTGCGAATAGCAACTTGCAGCAGCAACCTATTCAGCTTCATATGTTGACAGAGCAACTAATGTCTGCTTCATACACTGCCAAGTGACTAACCGTCTACCAAAGAACAGACATCCCGCTGATGTTGACTTGTAATCATCTTGCAAGCACCATAGTCCGAGTCACTATACATTGTAAGCTTAAAGTCATCATCATGAGGATACTACAACCAGAGTGTTGAAGTACCCTTCAGATAATGAAAAATCCTTTTAACTCCAATGAGATGATTTACTTTTGTTTTTTTGCTAGATATCTGGAACAGAGACACATGGCGTACATGATATCAGCGAGAGGCTGTGAGGTGCATAGACATCCGATCATTCCTCTGTACATTGTGGAATTAACCAGATCACCATTTTTGTCGGGTGCACGTCATGGTTCGTGGCAAGTGGAGTTCCAGTAGCCGTAGCATTCTCCATGTCAAATCGACTGAGGATATCTCCTCCTATTTGGACTGATGCAGAAAGATATCTTTTGGTGTCTGATCCACCTGTAATCCAAGAAAGACTTCATCTCCCCCATGGCACTCATCTCAAACTCTGCTTTCATTACATATTTTAATTCTTTACATAATTCTTCATTTTTGGGACCGAAGATTGTGTCATCCATATATATCTGTACCAGTAGTAAATCACCATCCTTTACTTTGATGAATAACGTGCAGTCAATAACGACCCTGCGAAAACCATGTTTCACTAGATGAGTTAAGAGTTTCTAATACCAGGCTCTAGGGGCTTGATGGAGCCCGTAAAGAGCCTTGTCCAGATTGTAAACTCTATTCCGATGATACGGATCCTCAAATCCTTCGGGTTGACTGACGTAGACTGTTTCACGGATTTCACCATAAAGGAATGCACTTTTTTACATCTAATTGATAAACTTTAATCTTCATGTAGGATACATAGGCTAGAAAGATACGAATTGCTTCCATCCGTGCCACAGGTGCAAACATTTCATTGTAGTCTATTCCTTCGACTTGTCGAAACCCTTGAACCACAAGCCGAGCCTTATTACTAATTATAACCCCTTGGTCATGTTTCTTACACTTGAGCACCTATTTAGTGGCAATGATCTTAGCACCTTTTGGTCTATCCACAAGGGTCCATACTCCTAACTTCTTGAACTGTAGGAGTTCTTCTTGCATAGCACTAACCCATGCCTCATCGTTGAAGGCTTCACTTACATATTTTGGCTCAAATTGAGACATAAAAAATCGATAAGCATCATCGTGAAGATATCCTTTTTCCATGACTGAGGCATAATCAGCTGAGTATAGCTGATTCCGTGTCTGCACTCCCATAGAACATCCCCACTGATGTTTTCCCAGGTAATGCACATTAATTCGAGATCCAGGAGTGGTGGGAACAACAACTTCAGGATCCAGATTTTGAATTCCAGGTTCAGTATCCGTAGCTATTGGAGTATGAGGTTTAGAAGTGTCAAAGGCATCAAGATCTGATGCTTGTGTACTTTCATTGGTGGGAACCTAGTCCTCCTGGTCCATATTTGCAGTCTCAACTACTTTTTCATCAGAGGAGGAGTCACTTACTTCAAGCTCTCCCCCTAAAAGATTAGACGAATCGTCTAATGGAACCGATGGTGTCGAGTCTTATGGACGATTGTTCAGAATGTCGTACATCTTATAGCAGATAACTTATCATCAGGATGAGAGGGAGGTAGGTTGAAGGACTTAAAAAATCCATCATATTCAAAGAAGAAGGAAGGTCCTTTTCCATAGTGGGTGGTGTATCTTTGAACATCAACATTGCACCACCTCTACCTGCCCTGTTGAGTTGTTATAAACTCTCTTCTCTAGTATACTTTATCCGAGAAAGGTACCTTCTTCTACCTCTCACTAAACTTCCCAGACTGAGTTTTCTTTAACAACATGCACGGTGCACCAAATGGTTCAAGATACTCCACGTTTTGTTTACGACGCTAGAGCAGTTCATAATATGTTTTACCATGACGTTTGACCACCAGGAATCGAGTAAGAGTGTAGCATGCATTCGCCACTGCCTCGTTCCAAAATTAAATAGGTAGTTTAGAGTCAGCTATATTGGTCTTGTTGTCTCTATCAAGCTATGATTCTTTCTTTCAGCAACCCCATTCATCTGTGGAGTGTAGCCAGAAGTAAATTGATGTACAATTCGTTCTCTCTACGAATGCCTCCATCCACTGATTTTTTAACTCTGTTCCGTTGTTTGATCAAATCTGCCATACTTTTAGCTTTTAGATGATTCCAAAGTAGTTACTAGATGTTTGAATGATTCAAAAGTCTTTGATTTGGATTTTAGAAATATCACCCCGAAAAATCTTGAGTAATCATTAGTTACTACAAGGAAGTATAGATCTCCAGTGATACTCTTTGTCCTTACCGAGCCAAACAGATCCACGTGTAGAAGCTCGAGAGGAATATCGATATAATTAACTTTCTTAGCCTTGTGAGACTTCTTTGTTTGTTTTCCTTTCTTACATGCTACGTAAAAATCCAGAAGTTGGAAATTCTTGATAGTTACTCCATTCACCAAATCATTCTATACCAAATGATTCATCTTCCTAGGCTTAATATGTCTTATTCTCCTATGCCAGGAGACTGAATCCCTCTCTGTTGCCTTTGACAAGAAGCATTGCATAATGGTCTCAGTTGTGGAGGCTTTTGATAGATCCAAGACATACAGATCATTATATCTTGAAGCTAATATTAGAACTTAATCCTCTTGGATAACATAATCCTTCTTCAACATGTAGCACTTCTTGTTGTCAAACACAACTTTGAATCCTTTATCACAGATCTGGGAGACTAAAAGCAAGTTTTTTTGTAGTTGTTGAACGTAGTTGACCTTGTCAAACTTCACTTTCTCGTTTCCCACTTCTCCTTGAGCGGTGATGTAACCTCCTTTATTCCCAGCAAATGATACATGTCCCCCTTTAATTTGTTTGACGTTAAAAAGGAGAGACGAATTCCTGGTCACGTGCCTGGACGCCACGCTATCAATAATCTAGGTATTTATGATAGCGCTGTAACGGATACCTTATGAGGAATCAGATGAATCAACCATCAAAGCTATATTAGACTCTGTTGACTGGAGATTCTGAGTTTGTTGCTCTGAGTTCTTCCTCAACCAAGTGATTTAGAACATTCATAGCTTCCTCGGTATCTGACATCGCTTGCTCAGCTATGATCTCACCTACACTAGCAGATCCATCATCCAGTGCATCAGCAAAGGCAATATTTGTCCGCAGGAGAAACAAATCAGAAGGACTAGTTTTCCCTTCATCACCTTGTGCAATCAGAGCCTCTGTCTCTTTACTTGAAGAATAGTTCCAATCATGTCTTTGTCTTGACGATTGAATGTAGGAAATGGGTTTCCATTTCTAGTTTTCTTGGGCTTTACACATTCACGTTTAAAGTGCCCTTTTTCACCACAATTGAATCATGTGATTTTGTTTTATCAAAACCAAAAGTCGTATCTTTAGTGGCAACTAGATTTTGCCTCGTCTCTTTGACAAACTTCTTTGCTCTTTTGACTGCACTCGCCAAGGCTCACATTATATCATTTTTTCTAGCTCATTTTCATAAACTTGCTCATAATCCTCATCTGCAAGATGACAATTTCCAATCTTACTGGCAACTAAACCATCGAAAGATTGTACAATAGCTGCTAGAAGATCCATGTGCTCCTTAGCAACTTCCACTGTGACATTACCAAGACTCTTAGTCTTCAACTTTGTAGTATTTGCCTTAGGAACTATGTATTGGGTTCTAGATGACCCTGACGTTTCGGTTCCTCAAGCACTATTTTGGGAAGAAGCAGAAGAACTAGACACGAATGCTGTTTGTAACGGTGCTCCTGAAACAACTGGAGTCGGAACTGAGTTGTAAAGTGAAGGATTCTGAACATAGGATCCTTTCTTCGACTTGTATTTCATTCGCAGTTCTTCCTCCCTTAACTTCAAGATGAAATCATTTATGTCTAACGTCACAAGAATGTCGTTTTGTCTCAGATTAGACACAAATAAATCCCATTTATCAGGCAAACCATCAGCAAAGCTTGAAACTTTATCTTCCATAGATGTTGTCACACCATGAGTGTGATACTCACTCATCAGATGATAGAGTTTGTCAATAATATCATCCAAGCTCTCATTCCATATTGAAGAGAAATTATCAAATTTCTTTTTGAGAGCTTTAGCCTTCAGTGCTTTGAGAGTTGTGTTTCTATCATATCTCTTCTCCAATGCCTCTCATAACTTTTTAGCCTGCTTGTTCTTAGAGAACTGATGAAAGATGTCCTTAGGTATCGACTGTGTCAACAAAGCATATACTTTCTTTCAGGATTGAACATAATCTTCTGAGCTTCACTCATTCCTCCCAAAGTCAACTTTACTCCATTAGCAGTGGCTGGTACCGTATAACTAGTCTCAATGGATGTCGAAAGATTTGGATCAACTCCATTTAAATAGATTTCAAACCATTGTTTCCACTGTGAATTCATCTAACGTAACAACATTGGCGGTTTAATATGTTTTTCTAATCTCACTATCCAGAAGTAGAAGGTTCTGGATGCGGGAGTCCTTTACGGCGTAAATGCAGTAAATGGTCTTCCAATGCTTTAACTTGGTACTTTTAGAACATGACAGTTTCACTCGTGTGAATGGGCTATGAGTATGGATCACTCGCGTGAATGAAGGATGCGAATGAATCCAATCGTGCAATGGATTCAGTCGTGCGTATGAACATGACGATTGGAATCAAAAGACTGGAGTTGTTCAGTCGTGCAAATGAGGGATACAACTGAGTTCAGTCATGCGGATTGAGTATAGATTGAATTCAATTGTATAAATGAACCAATCGTGCGACTGAAGGCTGTTGTGTTTGTAAAATCGAATATTTTACACTTTGACACAAAATACGAGTTTCCCAGGCACCCTAATCTTCCGTATAATGAGAAACTAAAATTTTCATGCATGCAAACATCAAAAATGCCATTTGAAGCAAAGTAGTGACTCTTTTGATTTAAAACACAGGTTTTAACACCAAAACTATCGAATCCAATGCAAAATCACAAGCCAAAGATCTGATACCACTTGTTAGGACCGTATACGTACAGAGTACTAACGGATTCTATGTGAAACCATATCAAATAGTGCGGAATCCTATTTGATTGTCGATCCAATAAAATAGGCATCTGCGTGAAACTAGATCAAATAACCAATTGATATAACAATGAACTAAACGTAAGAATAAGTAGGAATCGATCAAGATCGAACTATGAAGTTGGAATGGCTATTTTGGACGCTCTAGACGGCTAGGGTTTATGTATATTCGAAGTATCTCTCAAAGTGTTGTGTTTTCCATGAATTAATGGTATTTATAGGTTTGTAGTTTTCATTCGTACGACTGAACCATTAGCATGGTTTAGTCGTGCAACTGACTCATGCGATTGATTCATACGCACGACTGAAGGTCAGTTGTACGACTGAGTCAATCTTATTTCTCAATCATACGACTGATCTAGTCTCCTGGTTTAGTCATGCGACTGGTCTATAATCCTAATATATTCATGCGTATGATCCATAAGTATGATCCATTAGCATGAATAATCACCCGACTAGGTTGAATACAATTGTCCATCATTATTGACTTAGAATTGTGTACAACAATCTCAAACCTACATAGAAAGTTCATACATATGAATCAAAGATAAACAATCATCAAGGCTTATATCATACTTCATTACATCATCACATTACACATATGTAAGACATGAATGAATTTTACATTTAAGCAGATAAACTAGAAACATCATGTATCTACATCCTGCAACAACAAGATGAGTGCTGTGATGCTATATTATCTGATTTTATGATTTGTATTTGTGACAATTATGAATCACTTGACTGATAAGTAGGTTTGATTGTAATCTTATTTAAGTTGCCTCAATATATATATATATATTGTTCAGAAAAGAAACATATGATCTCAACAACTTTATGTTGATTGTTTTAAGTATGATTTTTAGGTATTTATAATGACTAATAGTATTATGTTCTCATTGATGTTTACAATGAATGGGGCAAGGTGATGGGGCAAATTTGTGTCAAATTAATTGTTAACATGTACGGTATTAGTCGAGCGATAGACGACCATTTACATCGCTACTAAAGATGTAGCATTAATTAGCAAATTTTCTAATAGGGTTATATTAATTTTGAGTACTAATTATGATTTAACCCGAACTGATATTATCTATGAAATATATAATGTATTATGTTTATTTGAGTATTGCTTTTATTTTACTTTATAGACATTGTGTTCTGAGCTGATTGGTCACACCCAAGCATTTAACGATTCCGCTGGGATGTGATAGGTTGGTATCAGAGCCATTGGTAATAGAGAATTAGGTATTATACAATACCTAGACTGTAACCATAAGCTCGTATGATAATAAAATCTCAGCATGCTAAAAAAATTGTTTTTTATACATACCTATTACATGCACATATGAATCTTTATGAGAAATAATTTGTAATTTCATGTATATATTTAAATTCTATGTGTAACTAGATTAAAGGAAGAAATTTGTCTTGTGATGTATCTATATAATGTATGAAATATTTGGTGAGACTATTTCACTAACTGTTCTTGTAATATTAAAAATTTAAAAAGAATTTTATAGCTATTAGTACTTATAATTCACATAATCATCATAGTGAAACTAATCCCTTGGAGTGCTCAGACCATAGGAATTTGAAGGAGACAACATCTGAATAGAACCTCAGAATAATATAGAAACTTTTCAACCTAAAATTAAGATTAACTCCAAATCAAAGTTTTATGTTCGACAGGCACCAGTAGCCATCGGAGGTTATACGATCAAGACCCCCAAGAAAAGAGTACGACGCGGTGAAAGATTTTATGCTAAGAAAGATAAAGACTTGGAAACACAAATTCAATTACTTCGAATCTAAAGAAAGAAGCCCAAGAAAAAAGTGGAAGAAGTCATATAGAAACAACAACACAGATCCTTAAGAAGATTAAGAAGGTACAACAAGGAATCCAACAATTCAAAAAGATGTCAAAGAAATAAAAGCACATAAGCCCCAGGAATTTGATGGGAAGGAGGAGTTGTATAAGCCCTAACCATGGTTAGATGAATAGAATCGTGTTATATAGATTGTAAATGTAAGATCTCAGCCCTTGATTTACCGATTGAACAGATATAGCAGCGGAATAGCTCAGAATTAGACAAATTCAAACAAGAACAATTGATATAAAATGATAAAGAATTTTGTTATAGAGAGAGAAAGATCCGACAAAAGGAATATGCATTAAGATTGTCGGCCTCAAAGGCACGATTACAGGTGAGTCATCTTCCCTTATAAAGGAAAGAATGACGTAGGCTGATGTCACCGAAATGACATGTAACCGTTTTATAACTACTGATGTTTAACAACTACTGAAGATGTCAACAACTGACATCTTCTTACAAATGTTCCTAAGTGTTAAACATCTTATTTACAACTACTGAAAAACATAAAACTACTGAAACTACAACAACTGAAGAACAACCTCTTCAGTTGTTACAAGTACTGAAAAGAAACGTAAACAAACTACTGAAAGGAAAAGAAAACTACTGAAGAAGAAAAACCATCACAACACTGAAGAAGCCCTCTTCAGCTGTTGTCATCAGCTGTTAACATCAGCTGATGTCTTCAGTACTTAACATCAGACTTTGTCTTTCAGCTGTTGATCTTCAGTCTTTGTCTTCAGTACTTGTTGAAGTCTTCAGACTTTAGATCTTCAGCTGTTGTCTCAGTCTTTGTCTTCAGTACTTCAGACGTACTTCAGCAGTTGTATTCTTCAGACTTTGTAGAACAGCTGATCAGGTCTTCTTCAGCTGTTGTGATGTCTTGTGGGACTTAGAGGTTTCTCTGATCAGGCTCATTGGTTCTTTTGGTCCAACAAACTCCCCCTGAACCAATGCAGCCAAAACCTCTAAGTTATTGACGAGTCCCACTTATTTTGGCAGATAGATTGGTCTCTTTATCCTCTTGATCAGATGAGAAGTGACCCTTTTTCAGCACCGGCCTGGGAAGAAGTCTCTGATGATCTGTTTGGCATGATATGGTTGGGAGCTCTGTATTGGGGACTTGGACACCGAGCTGTTGCCCCAACCATGAGATCTACTTCCCGTGTATCAGCCTATATGATTCCCTGGTGTAAGCCCTTAAAAACATGATTTGCTCATCCATTGTCAGCACCTCGGGCACACCATCAAATAATCCTTCTCGGCCATACACTTCAGATATGTACTTGGCCTGTTTTCCATTCTTGAGCTCAACCGTGGTTATTTGTCTATAAGCAAACTCATCTGGATGAGTTCCTTCTAAGAGCAGGTTGAGCTCTTCTTGTTTGAAGTTTTCAAGTCGTTTGTAAACAATCCCTTCTTTATAATTTTGTTCTCTAACATCTTTTGAGGTGGTTGTTTGGCTTCATAGGCTTTCTTGAACTCTTCAACAATTTCCCAAGGGGACACTACAAGCACCACAGTGATGTCTTCGTCGACAACTCTCTTCACTTGGCCCTTGTATCTTGAAGGAATTTCTTTCTTGACAATCCGGTGTGCCACCCTAGGATCAGGCCATATCCTTACTCTTTCCCTTTGGTATTGAAAGGTATTAGCAAGGGTGTACAATCTTAATACTTCTTTCTTCATGCTGATCATTGAAGAGGATGTAGCATATGCTTTGTCAATGCTTTTCAGCATTTCCTCATCATGTTTTTGCATCTGTTCCTCTTCAATCTTTATCATTACATCATGCATTTGAGAAGCAGGAGTGATGGACATTGGTTTAGCCTTAGGCAAAGTAATGACTGCAGAGAGTGGCAGTCTGTCTTCATCCTCCTCTTCATCTTCATCAGGCCTCAGTACCTTTCTTTTCTTTTGGCTAGGTACATCACTGGCAATGGGTTTTAGGGGTAAAGGATTTGGTTTTGTGGGTTGGATGGTTGGTTTAGAGGGTAAAGGAGTTGTTTTAGTGGGTTGTGGAGATAGTGATTTTGAGGATTGAGGCTTTTCAGACTGTTTTAGCATTTTGGCTGTAAGGGAGGCTTTGGTAAATTTTCAGTTCTTTTCGATTCCCAACACCAGCTTCATTCAGTACCTCAATCACTAAACCTTTGGAGTATTCTTCAGACGAACAAATCTTGGTGGTTATTGCCAAGATGTTGTCCCTGGTCCAGGCCCTTATTTCCATTAGAGATCTTCCCAAGTACTTGGCTATAAATCTGATCATTATCTCCAGCCTTTCTCTTTCTAAGGCATCATAGCTAGCCCATCTTGAATTGATCTCCTCTGTTTCCATCCTTCTGATCTCGGAGTCTAGTTGTTTGATGTCAAAACCCTGCCTATACAACTGCTCAATGATTTTATCCATTGAACGGTTATGGTTGGCATCAGCTTCTTTCACCATATCCTTCAGCTCCTTCTCCTTCTCAGACTCTCCTCTTCTCTTTTGATATGTGACATGAAAGTCTTTTTGACTTTCATTCACTTCAGCTCCCTTCACACTCTCCTTCTCCTTCACATTTACAACCTCAGATTCTTTCGCCTTCTCCCCATCTATCCTCTTCCTTTTTCCTTTAACTAACTGACTCTCCCCTTTTTGGTTGCATTGGGTGCAAGGGTTTGAGCAGTAGAAAGGGAGTTAGTCACCAACTTCTCCACCAAGGGTTGTATCATTGTAGGAAGCCTCTCATCAATGGCTTTGATCACTATATCTGTGATCATGGGAGTGATGAGAGGTAGGGATTTTTGAAGGGTAGCAACTGATTGATCAGGATGGTTCTGTTCCTGAGAATCAGTGCCGAAAGCAGAGGCTGGTGGCTTGGAAGTATATACTTGGCTCAGTGTGTAGGGGACCTTCAGAAGAAGGTGCCATCTGTGGGTGTATTGTGGTGGCAGATGGACTTGCATCCTGAGACATCTTGGCCAGCAGCTCTTTGAGTCTGCTAACCTCATCCTCTAGAATGGTGTTTTGAGCAACTACATCATAGAAGAAGCTCAGGTCATCATCAGTTGTTACTGAATCACCTGACCTCCTGACAAAGTCAGAATGAACATGCCTTGAGTGTAGATCAATTATAGCATGTGCCCCTTGTTCTCGGTTCTGGGGACTTCCAGCCTCAGGACTATGTCCTTCATCAGCTGTTGCCACTGGTGAGGACTTAGAGATGTTACCAACTGCATCCTGGTCATTTGCTGAGTCAGGAGCAGTGGCAGCCTCACCAGAAGTTCGCACCTCCTTATCTACACTAGAAGATGGAACATGATAACCCTGTGCTGTGGGTTGACAGAAGCATTGTGATCCTCCCCCTCAGGTGTTGAGGTTATCCCAGTAGTAATTGGTGTCTGGGTGGGGGGTGAGGAATGCAACTGCGTCAGCACTTTTGCAACAATGATAGTAGGGCTTTGAGGGGCGGTTGCATCAGGAGAAGTGTGGAAGCAGTGTGCACCCGGGACAAGTGGTGCTCTTCAATGGTAATCCCCTCAAGTGAGGAGGATCCCAGCATTGTGGCTTCCCTTTGAGTGGTTGCTTCAGGTTCCTTTTGAGAGGAAACCTGAGCGGCTTCAGTTGGTGGAGTCACAGTCTCTACTGGGGGGTTATTTCCAGCAGAGATAACCTGCGTTGGTGCAGCAGGAGCATCCACAGGGGACTCAATTCCCTGAGTAGCTTTCTTAGGCTTCTTCTTTGTGGGTTTGGAGGGGACTTTGGATGTGAGGTGGAGGCTGTGGGTTCCAGCTGCGTGGGTTTTCGCAGCTTGGCAGCCTGTTTGAGAGTTTGGTCAGTGTTGTGTCGGGAGTATACCTCCGGCAATACAGCCAAAGCAGGGACTCCCAGACCAACTAGTCCCTCAGCAGAAAGCTGATTCTCTATTATGGCCATTATAAACCGAGGATATAGTATCCAACGGTTAGAAAGTGGTTTTGTGGCCATATCCTTGAGTTCAAGAAAAATTATTTCAGAAAAGTTTAGTGGTTCTTGTTCAAGGATAGAGAACAATACCTGTTGCCATCTGGAAGACAGTTGATCCAAGAGGAAGTCTTCGGAGCCAGGCAAACATTTACCATATGAAATAATAATCGTTCAGCATCTGGAAAATGTTTCTTCAGGATTGTTGAAGCACTAAGATCACCCTGATATCCATGTTGTCCAAAGGAAAGATCAAGTTGGCGCTTAGGATATCCAACAGGGTAGGCAGCATCATCTAACAGTAATATTTGGCGGATGGTAGCAGTAGAGATGACCACCTTATGCGAGTTGATAGATGAATGGATAGATTCTCCATTAACGGTCGCATTCATCCAGAACTGACGTAACGAATCGGCATAAATGATTGGATTTAAAAGGAAAGCCGTTTTTAGTGGGGATTGGACCATAAGATCTATAGCATTTTCAAATTTGGTCCAGAAGGGCGATTTTGTGAGGTACGCGACACAGTTGTGTCGAGGTTTGAGTTGCATGGTCGCCATTAATGAAGGTGAAAGGTTTTCAGAGCTTTTGAAAAGTTAGGTCGTGAAAGAATGAAAAACTCTGAAAGAGGGATCAGGTATATATAGGGTACGGGTTATGAAACGACTGAAGGTTTTGGTGTTAGTCATCAGTATTTGAAGCTACTGATGACGTGGTATTAACTTTCAGACGTTTGAAACGACTGATGGTATTGGTGTGGTCAGCAGTTATAAAACAACTGAAGACATGGTGTTTACTATCAGACGTTGAAACAACTGAAGTCTCTGATTTAGGCATCAGTAGTTTTAAAAACTACTGAAGACAAGTGGACATCAGATGTTGAAACAACTGAGGACTTGGTATTAGTCATCAGTAGTTGTAAAACTACTGAAGACTTGGTGTTTCATCAGTAGTTGTGAACAACTGAAGATGGTTTTGCTTCAGTTGTTTATAGAGAAGACAGTTTTTTTGAACTACAGAAGAGAGAGTACTCATCAGTAGTTGTCGTCAATTCATAGCCTTTCAGCTGTTTCATACTGTCCTCAACACTTATCAGCTTTTAGCTGTTTTCAGTTGTTTCATAGGACATCAGTACTTATCTGTTTCTACTGATTTCAGTAGTTGTAACTACATCAGTAGTGTAGAACAGAAAAGTACAGTACTTAAAGCATTTAGCCTTCAGTAGTTATAAAAACTACTGAGGGTAAAATAACTCATCAGTACTTATATGTGACATGGTTACCAATGATCATCAGTAATTACTGAGATCATCAGTAGTTGTCACTTATTCTAGCTGCAGCATACCAAGCCTTAACACCAGGTTGTGGAAAGTTGAACTATCCAAAGGCTTAGTAAAAATGTCTGCAAGCTCATCAGCACTAGGCACAAACATAGGATTAATTAGACCCTTTTCAAAACAATCTCTTATAAAATGATGTCTATTTCTATATGTTTGGTCCTAGAGTGCTGGACAGGATTTTTGACAATGCAAAGAGCTGAAGCACTATCCATTAATAATGGAGTCTTAGTCTCTGTAATGCCATAATCCAAAAGTTGATTCTGAAGCCAGAGTATTTGGGATGTACAACTTGCAGCAGCAATGTACTCGGCTTCAGCAGTGGATGTAGCAACAGATGTTTGTTTCTTACTCTGCCAAGAAATCAAACAGTTGCCTAGGAATTGGCATCCACCAGAAGTTGATTTCCTGGTCAACTTACATCCTGCATAGTCACTATCAGAGAAAGCAACTAATTTGCAAGAATGTCCAGTGGAATACCATAAGCCTAGAGATTGTGTGCCTTGCAGATATCTAAAGATCCTCTTGACTGCAATCAGATGAGACTCCTTAGGTGCAGCCTGAAATCTAGCACAAACACATGTAGCAAACATAATATCTGGTCTAGAAGCTGTTAAATACATCAAGGAACCAATCATACATCTGTAAAGGGTTTCATCAACACCTTTACCTTTCTGATCAACATCCAATTGTGTGGTGTTGCACATGGGAGTAGAACAGGATTTACAGTTTTGTAAATCAAACTTATTCAAAAGATCTTTTGTGTATTTAGACTGATGAATGAAAATTCCATCAGCTTTTTGTTTGATTTGCAAACCTAGAAAGAACTGTAATTCTCCCATTGCACTCATTTCAAACTTCTGTTGCATTAAGGTTTGGAAATCCTCACACAATTGGGGATCAGAGGATGCAAATATAATATCATCAACATAAATTTGAACAAGTAGCTTATGCTGATCCACCTTCTTAATAAATAAAGTTTTATCTATGGAGCCTCTAGTGAAATTATTCTGTAGAAGAAAGTTTGATAAGGTCTCATACCAAGCTCTAGGTGCTTGTTTCAACCCATAAAGAGCTTTATCAAGCTTATATACCCATTCTGGGTGCTTATTATCCTCAAAGCCTGGTGGTTGACACACATAAACTTCTTCTTTTATTGTACCATATAGAAAAGCACTTTTGACATCCATTTGGAAAACTTTAAGATTGTGGAGTGCAGCATAGGCTAAAAACAATCTAATTGCCTCCAGTCTGGCTACAGGGGCAAAGGTTTCATCATAATCAATACCTTCTTCTTGTGCAAACCCCTGCACAACCAGTCTGGCCTTGTTCTTAACAATTAGCCCATTTTCATCAGTTTTATTCCTAAACACCCATTTAGTGCCTATTGCACACTTACCTGGGGGTAGAGGAACAAGCTCCCACACTTGCTGTTTCTTGAACTGAAGAAGCTCAAGCTGCATGGCTTCAACCCATCCATTGTCCCTCAAAGCAACATGATAGTTCTTCGGCTCTAGCTGACTGATGAAGAGAGCATAGAAGCAGAAATTGGACAACTGGCTTCTGGTTGAGACACCAGCATTGATATCACCAAGGATTTGAGATATTGGGTGATTTTTCAGCTCTTGGTAAACAATCAAATCTGTGCAAGTGTTTGTAGGGTCTTCAGCAGCAGCAGATGTTGATGCAGATTCTTGAAACCATGAAGATGGTGGCAACTCAAAGAAGTTGAGGATGCAGAAATCTCATCAGCATTTGTTGTGGATGGTGTGCTGGAGCTACAGGAGCATCAGGTTTAGAGGACTCAGGCAGTTGATCACTAAACCTGAAGAGGTGATTACTACTATCATCATCATCTCAGTAGTAACACCAGGTGGTGAACTGTTGACAGGAGCAACAGCAGGAGATTGATAAGGAACATATTGCAGTATGTCCAAATCAAAGAGCTCCACAGGGCTTTGTGGAATCTTGTCCTTTGGAGATTCATTGAACTTGACATGTAAAGTCTCTTCAACCATCTTTGTTCTGCAGTTGAAGACTCTGTATGCCTTGCAAGTTGATGAATAACCAACAAAATACCCTGCATCCACCTTAGGATCAAATTTCTGGAGCTGATCCTTTGTGTTGAGAATGAAACAGGGACACCCAAATGCTCTAAAAAATGAAATGAGAGGGGCCAAATGATGTAGAACTTCATATGGAGTCTTCATCAACCTCTGATTTATTAGCACTCTATTCTGCACATAGCATGCTGTGTTGACAGCTTCAGCCCAAAAGGTCAATGGCAGTCCAGAATCAGCCAACATAGACCTTGCAGCTTCAATGAGGGTCCTGTTCTTTCTCTCCACAACTCCATTCTGTTCAGGAGTTCTTGGAATACTAAACTGTCTCTTTATTCCCTTGGAAAGGTAGAATTCATCAAGTGTATTGTTCCTGAATTCTGTTCCATTATCACTTCTAATACACTTGACTGAGAGGGAATACTGCTTCTCAGCATACAACACAAAGTTTATGATCTTCTGTGCAGCTTCATCCTTTGAATGTAGAAAGAAAGTCCATACAAATCTGGAGTAATCATCCACAATTACCAGACAGTATTTTTCTGTGCCATGCTCATCACTCTCACAGGACCAAAGAGATCCATGTGAAGAAGTTGTAAGCAAGCAGTGGACTTTGGTTCTTCAATAGGTGGAAATGAAACCTTGTGCTGTTTTCCTTTCAAACAAGCAGTGCAGTTGTTTTCACACTTGAACTCCTTCATAGGCATTCCCCTTACTAAACTATGGTGTATCAGCTGATTCATGTTCTTGAAATTAACATGTCCCAGCCTTCTATGCCATAGATTAGATTCTTGAGGAGAGGCCTTGGAAAATAGGCAAGGATGGCCTTTGAGATCAATTTTCTTGGAAAGATCTAAGGCATACACTCTTCCTGTCCTGTTGGCCTTCAGGAGAGTGTGAGCATCCAATACCTTGTCAATCAAACTCAGAACTTTGGATGACAGAATCCTGCAGTTCTGGCTTGTGAAAAGGGCAACATGGCCTTTGTCACACAATTGACTGACACTCAAAAGATTATACTTGAGATTTTCCACATGGTTGACATCATCAAACTTATTTCCCCCCATTGGAAACAAAGCCCTTCCCGATGATGTAACCTCTTGCATCATTGCCAAAGGAAACAAATCCCTTCCTTCCTGGAGAGTAGTCATTAAGAAGTGAGTTGTTCCCAGTCATATGCATAGATCCACCACTGTCTACATACCAGATGCTACTTTGGCATGTTGAAGAAACCTGCATAAATAAACAATCAGTTAGTTTTGGAGACCCAAACCTTTTTGGTTTTGGGCCTGGTCTCATCAACAGATGGTAAACTAACAGGTTTATTGGACACAATAGCTTGAGGTGAAGGAGATGGTGTAGAAGAGGAATCCTTCGGCTTGGATCTCCTTTTCTGGGGTTTCAACACAGGGCCATCAAGTTGGTTAACTCTTCCCAACAGATGTTGAACCATCATTACCAGCTGTGTCTGATTCTGGGAGAGAGCTTTCAGCTCTTCAGACACATTGGTATTGGTGTTTGATGATGAGTTCTTGTGTTGCACCATCTTCTTTTGAGCAATCTCAGCTATTCCTGTTGCACTCCTTCCTTTAGATTTCTTTCTTTGGTCATAGGAGTAACAGGATTTGATGCTGCTGGTACAAACTTGGACTCAACTCAGTTTTCATTTTAGCCAAGTTTTCTTTAATTTTCTCTTTTTGTTTGAGTTTGGATCCCTTTTTGTACCAACAATCATCTGTGAGATGATTGAATAGACCACATATTTCACATGGTTTCTTCTTCATCTTCTGTTGATCATCAACTAAAGAAGATGAAACTACTGAAGACTTGCTCTTCAGCAGTTTAGAAGCACTTTTTGCCTTCTTGTCAACTTCCTTAGTAGGCTTCAAATCCTTCCTACTGACAGTTTTCTTCTCTTCAGTGCTGTCAGTCATTAGGATTTGAACTCCAGATGTTATCCCCTGCTCTCCAGTACCCTCAGTACTTCTAGGGATAACACTTGGGTTGATCAACTCATTGATCATGTGAGTGTCAGCAGTTGAACCATCAATATCAGCTGATAGGTTCACAGAGGGATTACTACTGACTTCAACTACTGATGTGCTTTATCAAGTAGTGAATCACATGATGAGGTGGATTGGTCATTACTTTCTCCATCAGATTCTGCTCCTGCTCTTGAAGCAAAAACTGTAGGAGGAGCAGTGTGATTATAACCAATTCCAAACTTCACATTGGAAGCTGTTTGCTTACTAAGAAGCATTTCAAAGCCCTTGCAAGATTGTACCCATCGATCACACTCTACCTGGGTGACAGCAAGAGTATCTTTGAGGTCTTTGTACTTCTCTAAGAGTACATCCTCCCTAGCCTTATCATCAGAATTTTGCATTTTAATTTGTAAATCTCATCAGTTTTCTCTTTTAGCACAGACTCAAACTCAGCTTTATTTTTGGAAATTATTTGTTCTAGCTCTACATTTTTATTGATTAAAGCCACATTTGCTTCTCTAATAGAGGCAAATGCTGCTATGCAAGTTTCAGAACATAATTTGGCCTTAGCCTCAGAGGATACCTGTGATACCTTTGTTGAAGAGGTACTTGAAGATGATCCATCAGAGGATTCCAAAGCCATGAGAGCTAGATTTCCAAAAGGATGCTCACCACCATGTTGACCAGCACCTGAGAACAGTTGTTCATTACCAGACACATCATCTGGTAAACTGCTCCAGTCAACAACTCCTGGTGTGAAGAAGCTGTGTTGTTGAAGTTGATTAGGTTGATGAGATAGGGATGGTTGAGGCTCAGGAGTGCATGTGGTTGCTGAGCAGTGGGTGCTTGAACCTGGCCTGGTTGTGGCATGTAATAGCAGGGGTATGGATATGCATTGGCCCCTGTGGAACAAAATATGCAGGAGATTGTGGTTGATGATGATAACCAGAATTGACAGGTTGTTGCCCTCTGTTTTGTTGACTATTGCCAGGGAAAGTCACAAAAGGTGCAGGAGAGTTAGATCCAGATGATCTACATTCTCTTGCAAAGTGCCCAAGCCTGTGGCATTTATGGCACTTCAACTTACTCTTGTCAAAACCAACTTTGGTTTTGCCAGAGAGTCCTGGGAATTTCCTTCCAGTTCTTTTGTAGAACTTCTGAGATCTGATATTTATCAAGGCCATTTGGCTCAAAATATCCATCTCTTCTAAGTCATCATCAGCAATCCCCTTGAGATCATCCATGATGAAACATAGATTGTCACTATTACTACCAGAGAATAACTATCAACACTCACAAAGGCAGGCTCAGAAGTGTTTGTAGAGAAATCAATATGCTCATCATACTGGCTTTCAGATGACGCATATTCTGACTCTTGATGTCCAATCAGGGCAGTGTTCCCTTGGACAAAATCCTCAGTGAGCTTGCCAGATGAAACCAATTCCTTTTCTGCTCTATCTCTCTCTCGAATGTAAGCAGTTTCCCATGAAGTTGGGTGAGAGATAGGCGATCAACATCAGCATTTGAGCGTAGAACAATGGTATATGTGTTCCATCTCTCAGGCAGTGATCTTAAGAATCTATGGTTCATCTGACTCCTGGTATATTCATGTTTAACCATTTTCAATTCAGAGATTAAACATGAAAACCGCTCAAATTGTTGAGTCAGAGTCTCACCCTTTCTATGAGAGAAAGTCTCATATTGTTGGGCGAGGATTTCCCTGTTGTTTGCTAAAACCTCATCAGTACCACCAAATTGTTCTTTGATGGCATTCCAGAGGTCATGAGCAGACTCACAATGCAGAAGCCCAGAGTAAATCTCATTAGGAATAGCCATAGCCAAAATTCCATGAGCTTTTGCATCGATTTCAAACAACTTCTTGTCCTCATCGGAGTATTGCTCCTTCTTCTTTGGAACCAACTGGTTTGTTTCCGGATCATTCACCATTGGCTTATGTGGTCCATGTACCACAGATGTCCAACAACCTGAGCTATTGACAGACAGTGGGAGCAATCTTCTCTGCCAAATGTTATACTCATTCCTCACCAAGATCGGAGGCTTGGTAGAGGATCCAGTATTGAAAGGATCATTCGAAGAAGTAGTCATTGTTGAAAATCAGACAGATTCAAGTAAAAACACAATAAATTTAGTTCAAAACCACACAGAACCTCAAATAAAACGGCCAGAAGCGATACACTCTCAATCTCTATAACAGATCCTTGCGAATTTTGCTAATTCGATTAAACTTAGAGCGATTGAACAGTTTCAATGATCAATTGTTAGATCGATCAATGATTAACCTGCTCTGATACCATTTGTTAGATCTCAGCCCTTGATTTAACCATTGAACAGATATAGCAGCGGAATAGCTCAGAATTAGACAAATTCAAACAAGAACAATTGATATAAAATGATAAAGAATTTTGTTATAGAGAGAGAAATATCCGACAAAAGGAATATTATACAATACCTAGCTGTAACCAAGTAAGCCGTATGATAATGAAAAAATCTCAGCATGCTAAAAAAATTGTTTTTATACATACCTATTACAGCACATATGAATCTTTATGAGAAATAATTTGTAATTTCATGTATATATTTAATTCTATGTGTAACTAGATTAAAGAAGAAATTTGTCTTGTTGTGTATCTATATAATGATGAAAATTTGGTGAGACTATTTCACAACTGTTCTTAATATTAAAAATTTAAAAAGAATTTATAGTATTAGTACTTTAATTCACATCTCATCATAGTGAAACTAATCCCTTGGAGTGCTCGACATAGGAATTTGAAGGAGACAACCTGAATAGAACCTCAGAATAATATAGACAAACTTTTCAACCTAAAATTAGATAACTCCAAATCAAAGTTTTATGTCGACAGCACCAGTAGCCATCGGAGGGTTACGATCAGACCCCAAGAAAGAGTACGACGCGTGAGTGATGAAGATTTTATGCTAAGAAAGATAAAGATTGGAAACACAAAATTCAGATGACTTCGAATCTAAAGAAAAAGAAGCCAAAAGAAAAAAGTTGGAAGAAGTCATATAGAAACAACACAACAGATCCTTAAGAAGATTAAGAAGGTACAACAAGGAATCCAACAATTCAAAAAGATGTCAAAGAAATAAAGCACAAAGACCCCAGGAATTTGATGGGAAAGGAGGATTGTATAAGCCCTACCATGTTAGATGAAATAGAATCGGTATTAATATTAGTAATGTTAAGATCTCACCCTTGATTAACCATTGAACAGATATAGCAGCGGAATAGCTCAGAATTAGACAATTCAAACAAGAACAATTGATATAAAATGAAAAAGAATTTTGTTATAAGAGAGAAGATCCGACAAAAGGAATATTGCATTAAGATTGTCGGCCTCAAAGGCACGATTACAGGTGAGTCATCTTCCCTTATAAAGGAAGAATGACGTAGGCTGATGTCACCGGAAAGTGACATGTAACCGTTTTATAACTACTGATGTTTAACAACTACTGAAGATGCAACAACTGACATCTTCTTACAAATGTTCCTAAGTGTTAAACATCTTATTTACAACTACTGAAAAACATAAAACTACTGAAACTACAACAACTGAAGACAACCTCTTCAGTTGTTTACAAGTACTGAAAAGAACGTAAACAAACTACTGAAAGGAAAAGAAAACTACTGAAGAAGAAAAACCATCACAACAACTGAAGAAGCCCTCTTCAGCTGTTGTCATCAGCTGTTAACATCAGCTGATGTCTTCAGTACTTAAACATCAGACTTTGTCTTTCAGCTGTTGATCTTCAGTCTTTGTCTTCAGTACTTGTTGAAGTCTTCAGACTTTAGATCTTCAGCTGTTGTCTCAGTCTTTGTCTTCAGTACTTCAGACGTACTTCAGCAGTTGTATTCTTCAGACTTTGTAGAACAGCTGATCAGGTCTTCTTCAGCTGTTGTGATGTCTTGTGGGACTTAGAGGTTTCTCTGATCAGGCTCATTGGTTCTTTTGGTCCAACAGTAAATGTGCCAGCAATTACAAAACTCTGTTTACTTCACATTCCCTTAAAGGAGAAACACAATCCTGGTGGAGAATAGAGATGCAAACAAAAGGAAGGCATGTCATGAATGAGTTAAGCTGGGAAGAATTCAGGAATTTAGTAACTGATAAATATTGTCCCTATCACGAAATAGAGAAAATAGAAACTGATTTTTTGGCATTAGAAATGAAGGAAACAGCACATCGGGAGTATACTGATAGGTATAATGAACTCTCTAGATTAGTATCACATCTGGTAACACCAGAAAAAAATGATAGGAAGGTATATTCGAGGTTTAGTACCATAAATAAGAGGATTGGTTAAATCTACCATGCCTAAAACTTTTCAGGGTACCCTAAGCTTATCAGGAAGTCTAATTGATGAAATGATAAGAAATAAATCTTTAATTAATCCCAAAATAGAAGAGAAAAGAAAATGGAACAACAACAACTCTGAAGGAAAAGTTAGAGGAAATCCAAAGAAAAAGATAGCCAAAAAACCCACAAGAAGTTTCTTAGGGGTGGCACGAGAAAAGAAACCACAGACAGTAGGTCAACCATGGTACAGTACTTGTCAAAGATATCACCATAGTAAGTGCATAATGGTGATCTGCTACAAATACAAAAAGAAGGGACATATATCCCGAGACTGTAAGGGTTCCACCAACAATAAACCAGTCTATTATCAGTGTGGGAATGAAAATCATATTCGCAGTGAGTATCCACGACTGAAAGGCAAAGCTCTAATCAACCAAAACAACCCTCGTGGAAGAGCTTTTGTGTTGCAATAGGAGAAATCTTAGTTTTGTTTCGAATACATTTAGACCTTTACTTAATCTAGCCTCAGAGAAACTGGAACATAAATAGAATTAGCTAATAGAAAGATAACTGAAGCTTATGGTGTCACACCCCCGCTGGAAGCAGAAACACGAGGATGTAACAAGACGGGATCGTCATAAAACATGGTAAGCGATAGAGATGCAATATAATAATGATGAAAAGCGTGTCATGATGACACCCGACAACAAGGGGACTTGTGTCGTGTTTAGTCAATATTCACGACAACATAGCCATAAGCATAAACATGTTACATGAATCACATAAACAAAGATGATAACATTGTAATGTATTTCCCACAACTTGGGAACAAGTTTCAAAAGTATGAAGTTTAAAGCAGACTACAACAATGATTTTAGAAAAACAATGTTCAGCCTCAAAATGCATCCTAGGGTCTCCACTAAGGCAGCACACCTAGATCTTCAACTAGCATGATCACCTAAAAAGATATGCTCAGAATGGTCAACAAAATTTTTGGTGAGCTCACAGGTTTAAAAGTAAATAAGTAATTGATGTTGTATAATAGTTGTTGCCGAATCCCGTGAATACCTTTATAAGTAAGCAAAATCACATGACATGAGCTTTACAACCAAACCTAATGACGTACACAAAGAATCTTGTCGGAATATATTCACCCAAGGCCCGTTCCTGGCGACTGTTGGTACTAACTAGTATACCAACAAACGAGGGTGTTTGTGTCAACCCAGTAGTACTACCATACCTATCTGTCGGTTCCCACACTGGAATTAAATGGTTGGAAAGAAAGAACCACAACGTAGACCCAAGCATTTATCAGATAAGTACTCACAAAATAGTATCACATTGATTCCAAGTATGTAAATTGTATGTAAGTTGTACAGCATAGAAAACAGGTGAGCATACTTTTCCCCCATGTTTATAAATGATTGAAAGTTGTATAAGCATAAAAGGGGCCACGAAACTCACTTGTTAAGTGGTAAATATGAATGATCAAAGTTTCCTAAGTGTTCTATGCAAAGAACGGTCAAACACCTATTGACAGTTATTGTTAAGCATTAATGATACACATAAAGTAAATAGTAACGTTCGGTCAGTTCGGGTTGTATCGGTTCGGTCGCGGGTAACACACACAAGCTGACACACGTATAAGATCTTATGTAGACCCAAGTACTGGAAACCGTCGCCATTGCCGGTGATATCATGTAAAAATCCATTATAATAAGAGAAGTATTTGTTAAATATTAGTAGTCACAAATCGGTTGTTGTTAATTGTAAAATGTTAGGTTGATTTGATTTGGAATAGTATTTGTGGCCTTGATAGCGTTGACTTTAATCTTTGTGGTCGAGCAATGACATTTGTGTTGAAGTTACCTTATCATCACACGACATTTAAGAAGGAAATTAACACACGCAGCATCATCAATCACACAACAGGACCAGACGCTCGACTCAAGACTCCATTTGTATGAATCAACCTTAAATCGTACGAATCAGCTTCATTCGTACGATTGAACCTTCATTCGCACGACTGGTATTCAGTCATACCACATAGCACTCAATCACACGACTCAACCTCCATATGCACGAATCAACCTTTATTCGTACGAATCAGCTTCATTCGTACGACTGAACCTTCATTCGCACGATTGGCCTTCAGTCGTGCAATACATGCACAATCGCACACATTCAATCGGTCGTAGGCTCAATTGCATACATCATTCATCCGCATTGACTCAATCACACGCATTTATTTGATCGCACGACCCAGTCACACGACATGTCCAGTCGCCCAATTCAGTCGCCCGAATGACATAGTCGCACGACTCACCCAGCCGCACGGCTCAGTCGCATGATAGACCCAGTCGCATGATAGACCCAGTCGCCTGAACTGCAGGTTCGCGACTGCTGAAGTGCAGAGTAGCCTTCGGCTGCTCCGAGCATGAGTTTTACACAACAAGAACTTCTAGAAACGCACTACAAACACGCAAAAACAAGAAGCACACGCAGAAGGACATCAGACGCAGCCACACGACCACATGTGTTCGGGTTGAACCCGAACACCCGAAACCCTAGAAATGAACAATAGTAAAACGAGCAAGAAAGGGACAACCAAGGTCGTCTACCTGCAAGGATGGAGTAGACTAGGTTATACATGAAGTGTAGACGATGAAAACGAGACGAAACGGGGCGGTTTTGGTGCAATGAAGAAGATGTAAGGTGAAGAAGAAGAATGAAGAAGAAGTGAAGAAGATGAAGAATGAAGAATGGCTGGGAATGGGGGTTTTTATACCCATCCTAAGTTTGTAAAATGTTAATTTTAGTCCCTGCACTTAGCCCCCGAGTTCCCAAAGTTTGTTTCGACTGAAAACGACTTTAAAAGTGTTTGTTATATTATTGTTAAAAATGTATTTAATAATAATTGGCACTTAAAAATGGTTTTATTAATGACAATAATTTTATACAAAAATGATGTATTTAGCGATAGTGGTGATGAAATTTGTAAAAGTTTTAAGCATAGCACACGTTCACGAAAGAAACACAAGCACAAAGATAATAAAGCAAGTAGGATATCCACACAGGAAGTTATTGAAGATGAGGAATGAATGATCAAGGAAAAGTTAACGGATAGTCACGTTAATTGATGGACCTTGTGGTGACGGATGTCACACCACTGGCTGCTCCACGTAATTGAGCCGTTCATCCACTTCGATATCCCCTAGTGGAACAATCATCTCTTCATCTGCTAAACACTTCCTCAGATGAGATACATGGAATGTCGGGTAAAATTCCACTTAACTCATCGGGTAACTCCAATCTATAGGCCACCTCTTCTACTCGAGCAATGATTTGGAAAGGCCCTATATACCTTGGGCTCAACTTCTCCTACTTTCTAAATCGGATGATACCCTTCCAAAGTGAGACCTTTAACATAACCCGGTCACCCACGTTAAACTCAATCGGTATGTGTTAGTTTATCAACATACGACTCCTGTCTATCTTTGGCTGCCTTCATGAAGGCCTTGATCTTTTCAAGCTTCTCAGTCGTAGCCTCGATCACCTTGATGCTTCCTAATTCCATCTAACCAATGTCACCCCAACAGATGGGTGTTCTTCATCTCCTACCGTATAGAATCTCATAAGGGGCCATACCAATACTCGCATGATAACTGTTGTTATACGAGAACTCAGCTAACGGTAAGTGGTCATCCCAACTACCTCCAAAATCAATAACACAAGCACGAAGCATATCCTCCAAGGTCTGAATGGTCCTTTCTGACTGACCATCTGTCTGAGGATAATAAGTCGTGCTAATATGTAACCTCGTCCCCATAGCATCATGGAATTTCTTCCAAAATTTGGATGTAAACCGGGTGTCACAATGAGACACAATAGACACTGGCACACCATGACGAGTTACAATCTCCTTGATGAATAGATCCTCCAATCTCTTAGATGAATATGTCTCGCAGATCGGTAGGAAGTGAACACTCTTTGTAATGAAATCCATGGTGATGTGCTCCCACTTCCATTTCGATATATCCAAAGGTTGGATCTTCCCGTATAGCTTCTGATGCTTGGCCTTCACTTGTAGACAACTAAGACATTTACTCACATACTCCACCATATCGCATTTCATACCCGGCCACCAATAATCATTCTTCATGTCTTCATACATCTTTATGCCACCAGGATGAATAGAGTATCGAGTCTTATGAGCTTCATCCAAAATCATCACCTGTAGACCCCCAAAACGAGGAATCCACGTCCTCCTGAATCGAGTTCTAACACCAAGCGTGTTTTCACCCAATTCTACGACCAGACCTCTCATTCTTTCAGAGTTAAGGTGATCTTCTTTCAATCCTTCATCTTGAAATTCTTTAACTTGTTTCATCATATCAGAGGTCATGATCATCTGGTAAGCTTTTACCCAAATCTGCTCGGCCTTTCTTTTCGACTAAGGGCATCCGCCACCAAGTTGGCTTCATCCGGATGGTAATGGATCTCATAATCATAATCTTTTATAAGCTCCAACCATCTTCTTTGCCTCATGTTCAAATCCTTCTGCTCAAAGAAGTACTTCAAGCTCTTGTGGTCAGTGAATATGGTGCAGTTCTTCCCGTAAAGATAATGCCTCCAAATCTTTAGCGCAAAGACCATGGCTGCTAGCTCCCAGTCATGAGTAAGATAATTGACCTCATGAACCTTCAACTGTCAGGATGCATAGGCTATAACCTTCCCTCTTGGCATTAACACACACCCCAACCCCGAGTAGGAAGCGTCAGAATAAACCACCAGATCTTCACTTCCATCGGGTAATGACAGAATAAGAGCTTGAGTCAATCTCACCTTCAATTATTCGAACGCCTTCTCTTGAGCTTGACCCTATACAAACTTCACATCTTTCTGGGTCAACTTAGTTAGTGGAGAAGCGATCTTACAAAAGTCTTGGATGAATCTTCTATAGTAGCCTGCCAAACCCAAGAAACTACAAATCTCGGATGGCATCTTTGGAGACTTCTATTGCATCCCACCTCCACCTTCGCCGGGTCCACCATAATCTCGTCAAGATTCAACACATGACCTAAGAATTGAACCTCGCGCAACCAGAACACGCACTTGGAGAACTTGGCATACAACTTCTTCTTTCTCAACGTCTCCAAAACTTCCCGAATGTGACCGGCATGCTCAATCTCGATCTTTGAATAATTAGGATATCATCAATAAACTCAATTACTGATTTATCCAACATCAGCCGACACACTCGATTCATCAGGTCCATAAAAGTAGCTGGTGCGTTGGTCAAACCAAAAGACATGACAAGAAACTCGTAATGACCATAACGCGTGTGAAAAGCTGTTTTAGGAATATCCTGCTCCTTTACCTTCAGTTGATGATAACCAGATCGAAGGTCTATCCTTGAAAACCAACTGACACCCTGTAGCCGATCAAACAAATCATCGATCCTCGATAACGGGTACCGGTTCTTTATCGTCAACTTATTCAGCTCACGGTAGTTAATACACATCCTCATACTACTGTCTTTTTTCTTCAAGAATAAGACCGGAGCACCCCAAGGAGAGATACTTGGTCTAATAAACCGCTTATCAAGTAGCTCTTGCAACTGCTCCATCAACTCCTTCATCTCAGTTGGAGCCAACCGATACGATGCCTTGGCAATAGGTTGGGCACCGGGTATCAAATCAATCTAAAACTCGATCTCTCGGTCAGGAGGCACTCCGGGTAAGTCTTCGGGAAACACATCTTGAAAGTCACACACAATCGGTACATCAGACAGTTGTGGTGCTAGCGTATCCACATCCTTTACATAGGCCAAGTAGGCACTACATCCACGCCTCATGCACTTTCCCGCCACCGCCATTGAGATTACTTCCGGGATCGTTGTGACCCAATCCCCATAAACCGTCACCTTACTCCCGTCAGGCGCTGTCAGTCGAATCATCTTCTTGCGACGCATAATGTTTGCCTCGTAATCCGCTAACCAATCCATCCCAAGAACCATATCGAAACCACCTAAGGTCATTACAAACAGTCTAATAGGAAACTTATGACTTTCTAGTTCCACATCATAACCGTCTATCACTTCCGAAATTCTGGTAGACTTACCTATGGTCGTTTCTACATCAAAGGGCATATCAACACATCTACTACTAAGAGGCAGCTTAGCACACAAAGCAACAGATATAAAACTTTTACTGGCACCAAAATCAAATAACACAGAATCTAAAGTTTGGTTCACTATAAACGTACCAGACAGAACATCAGGGTCCGTCCGAGCCTCCTCCTGTGTCATAGTGAATGCCCTGGCGTTCTCCCTTGGTCCTTCTCTTCCAGTCTTCTTCACCCCGGAACCCTCAGCCCTCGGCTTCTTACAATCTCTACTCATTTGACCCTCCGCGCCACAATTAAAACACCGGACCGTACGACAGTCCTTTGCTGTATGCCCCATCTTCCCACATTTGAAGCACAAGTTCGACTCCAGCCTACATTCCCTACTATGCTCGTTTCCATATCTACCACATTTCTTCGAACACGCACCCGATGTGACCACACGGCGGCCATCTACCCATATCTTCTTGTTAATTTTTATGGCACACCCCGATCGACCCTTTTCCCATTCCAATTCTGATCACGAGCACCCTTCTTGCTTGCCTCAGCCACCATCACTTCTCTCTCATCATATAGTCTTCATGCCAAATCAACTACCGACCTAAACGTGCTCGGTCGGACAGCAATCATGTGCTTGTGAATATCCGCTGGCAAGCCCTGAATGTAGCTCTTAATCTTCCACATGCGAATGAACCTCAGTCGCACTCCTTTCAGCTATATGGACTCCAGTCGCATGCCATTTGGTCGCCTAACCCTAACTGATGCAGAATGCAGTTCATCCCAAACCCAATCTGCACTTTTTGGCCTCCCAACCCTTCCAAACTCATTCTAAGCCCAAATCAACCATCCTAAACCTTAGAAACACAAACCACAACACCATTCAAACACACACAAGCCCGAAAACACACTCCACTCACATCACACACAAACACATACATACGAGTTCAACACACACATTTCAAAAATGGGGTTTTACTGTGTTCCATCCCCAAATCAGTTGAAAATGTGTAATAGAGAGGTCCTAGAACTCACACAAATGACACCGTCGTGTAGAGCTTCAATCCAACCCGCTACACTTTGACTTTCACGCTCGAATCCACAAAAACCAAGCTTGAAACCCCTTTTCCTCTCTCTTTTCTCTCTTGGCTGAATTCGGGAGTGCAGGGGAGGAGAGTGGGTTGCCCTCCCCACTTAATCCCCCACTCTTCCAAGATCTTTCCCGTTTGGCAAGTTTGGTCCCTCGACTTTGGACTTTATTTCTTCTTCTACTTTCGTCGGCTTCAATGAAAATATCCTGGTGTTACAAAAGACTTTGAGGTAATGACAGAAGAAATCCTGAAATTTAAAGGAAGAATTTGGGTTTGTGATAATGCTATGCATAGAAATACTATCCTATATAAAGCACATAAATCAAGATATTTAGTACACCCAGGAAATAATAAGATGTACAAAGATTTAAGAAACCAGTATCGGTGGCTAAGCATGAAGAATTTAGTCGAAAAATTTGTAGAAAAGTATTATATTTGTTAAAGATTAAAAGTTAAATATTAGAAGCTCTCAGGATATTTGCAACAACCAGAAATCCCAAAACGGAAAGGTACCATATTACAATGAATTTTGTAATCAAATTACCAAGAACATCAAGTGGGTCTGTCACAATTTAGGCTCTAGTTGATAGATTAACCAAGTCAGCTCATTTCTTGCCAATCAGAAAAGACTATTAGATGGAAGAGTTAGCAAGAATTTACATGATAGAAATTCTATCCAGACATGGAATACTTATTTCAATTATATCAGACAGAGTTAGTTGATTTTCATCAAGAATTTAGCAAACTTTGCAAAAAGCCTTAGGAACTCAGATAAATATGAGTACAACATACCACCCACAAACAGATGGATAGAGTGAGAAAACTATCCAGACATTGGAGGATATGTTACGAGCTAGTGCATTGGATTTTGATGGTAACTGGGATATACATTTACCCTTAATAGAATTTTCTTCTAACAATAGCTACCATGCTAGTATTGGAGCGACTCCATTTGAAGCTTTATATGGAAGAAATTGTAGGTCACCTTTGTGTTGGAATGAAATAGGAGATAGACAACTTATAGGCCCCAAACTTATACATGAAACATCTCATAAGATCTCTGAAATTAAAAACAAATTGAAAGTGGCCCGTGATCGACAGAAAAGCTATACTGATAAAAGAAGACAACCACTAGAATTTCAAATTGGGGATAAAGTATATCTAAATGTATCACCCTCAAAAGGAATCATTCGATTTAGAAAGAGAAATAAGTTAAACCCTAGATATCAAGTGGAATTCAAAAAGATGAAATCAAGAGGAAATATCAAGTGGAATTCAAAAAGAGGACCAAAATATACATGGGAAAGAGAAGATGAAATCAAGAGGAAATGTTCACACTTATTTGAGAAGCAAATAACAAGATAGGTTCTCTAAAACCCTAGGGATTACTCATGTTGATACATATATGTACCTAGATTCTAATCTCGATGTAATATGTCTTGAATATCTTGCACTTATGTAATATTGGGTACTTAATGAAATGAGAATATTTGTTTGTGATTTGTCTTGTTTAATATTTCATTAATGAGTTGTTTAACGCATATTGACTTGATTATATAGGTTGTGATTGTTTGAATTGATATACATAATGTTATAATAATGAGTACATTCAAACTTGGTTAAGTGAAGTTCTCATGCGTCAGACTGGACCATGCGCCCCAACAGTGGTCATGCGTCCGAATGGCCATGCGACTAAGTGTCCATCCGCCTAAATAGTCCATATGCCTGAACAACTTCATGCGACTGACTCAGTCGCACGACTGAACACTCAGTCGTGCGAATGGATCAACCGCATGGCTCAATCGCACGAATGAACCATGCCAGTGGTTTAGTCGCCCGAATGAGCAACCCTAACCTATAAATGCCACCTAATTCATGGAAAAACAAAAGCATTGAATCCACTTCGACTCCAGACGTACCCTAGCCGTCCAGAAGTGTCTAAGTTCGTACTCCAAGTTCATAGAACGCTACAGATCGATTCCTAATTGAATCTTGACGTTAGATTCAATACATTATTGTATCTATGTATGTTCTCACTGATTGGATCGTTAATCAAATAGGATTCTGCACTATTTGGTTTGGTTTAACACATTAATCAGTTCGTGTTTGGTTCAAATACAAGATCCTAACAAGTGGTATCAGAGCTTTGGCTCTTGATTACGTGTTGATTCAATAGTTTTGATACAAAAATTGTGTTTTTTCATCAAAAACGCAATCTTTTTGTGTCTAACGGAGTCTTAGACATTTCCTGACCTAAAAGTTTAGTTTTTCTGGCATACGGTGTTAGGATCAGTGATCTAAGTTTGATTAATTAGAGAGTATTGCAGTGGAATTCAAACAATGAATTAGACAATTTGCCAGAACACAATTGATATTCGATGCAAAATTAAACGGTTATAGAGAGAATTCTGCAAAGGAATATTTCATTCAATGCTTTCGTGGTGGCTCAATGTCACACTTTACAATTAGGTCAACATTCCTTATATAGGATATGTGACGTCTGCTATTGTCACTTGATAGTGACATCTAACAGAATTATTCAAACTACTGAAACTATGCAAACTACTGAGAATGTTCTTAACTACTGATTACATCTCAGAGAATGCTTAAGTACAAAAACATAAAACTACTGTAACTAAACTATTGAAACTATAACTACTAAAACTATAAATTACAAGTACTCAAAGGGAACCATCACAACTACTGAAGTTGATAACTTCAGCTGTTGTGACAACTACTGAAGTTGATAACTTCAGCTGTTGTGACAACTACTGATTACTTTGGTCTCCGGTCTTTGTCTTCAGTCTTTGTTCTTCAGACTTTGTTTTTCAAACTTTTACTTTCAGACTTTGTCTTCAACTGATAGCTTCAGACTTTGTCTTCAGTACTTTACTTTCAGACTTTGTCTTCAGTACTTTACTTTCAGACTTTGTCTTCAGCTGATAGCTTCAGACTTTGTCTTCAGCAGTAGTCTTCAGTTCTTGTCTTCAGACCTTGTAATCAGCTGATGTCTTCAGCTGTTGTGATCTTCTTCAGCAGTTGTACTGTCTGTGGGACTTAGAGGTTTTTCTGATCAGGCTCATTGTTTCTTTTGGTCCAACAAACTCCCCCTAAACCAATGCAGCCAAAATCTCTAAACTTAGTAATGATCCCACTTATTCTTGGCAGAAACACCCTCTTGATCAGCTTCAGAGGTAATCAGTTAAACACAGGCCGGGAAAGGTTTCTAATCATTTGATTGGCTAAGTATGGAAGGGAACTCTGTTTTGGGGAAACTGAACACAGAGTCTTATCCCAACCATGAAACCTAATTCCCATGAATGAGTCTATAAGACTCACTAGCATAGGCCTCAAGGAGAACAACTTGTTCCTCCTTATTGAGTTCTTCTGCTTCTCCTTCGAAGAAGAACTCTGGACCATAATACTCAGACATGTATCTCACTGTCTTTCCATTTTTCAACTCCACAGTTGTTGTCTCTCTATAAGCAAATTCATCAGGGTGAGAGCCTTCAAGAAACAACTGGAGTTCACTCTTCTGAAGATCTTCAAGTCTTTTGTATAACAACCCCTTCTTGATCATTTTGTTCTCAAGAATAGATTAAGGGGTTTTCTTGGATTTGTGAGCTCTCTTGAATTCTTCAATGATTTCCCAGGGTGAGACTACCATGGCTAATGTAATTGCAGCATTCAAGGTCTTCTTCACTTGGCCATGATATCTACTTGGTATATTCTTCTTATGAATTCTAGAACTTACCCTGGGGTCTGGCCAGATCCGCACTCTTTCTTTTTGATGTTGAAAAGTATGTCTAAGAGTGTACAACCTCAGAGCCTGTTTCTTTATTTCTTGAATGGATGAGGACTGAGGAAAATCCTTATCAACCATCTTGAGAAACTTCTCATCGTGCTGTTTCTCTGTTCTGCTTCTTCAATCGTTACCTTCACCATCTGCATTTGCAAGTCAGGAGTAATCACTTGTTGACTTCTGTGCTCAGGTGATTTGAGTTTGAGAACAGCAGAGATTGGTAGACTATCATCATCATCATTCTCTTCTTCATCTTCTTCTACCCTCAACACCCTTCTCCTTCTTCTGGGTGCATCACTGGGTAAGGTTGAGGTGTTTTTTGGGGTAAAGGGATTGGTTTTGTGGGTTGAGTTATGGGTGGCTTTGGTTTAGGGATAGATTTGGGAGATTTTAGAGATAAGGGTTGTGTTTGAGTGGGAATGTGAGAAGACTGACTTAGCATTTTGGTGGTGAGTTTGGCTTTGGAGAGCTTTGCCATTTTAGTTCTCTTTCCTACACCTATTTCATCTAGTGCTTCTATTATCAACCCTTTATTATAGCCTCCAGCAGAGTAGATTTTCTTCGTTATCTCCAAAATACTTTCTGTAGACCAGGCCTTTATCTCTATCAATGATCTTCCCAGGTATTTGGCAATGAATCTGATCATTATCTCCAATCTTTCCCTTTCCAACACACTATAACCTGCCCATCTTGCCTGAATCTCTTCTATTTTCAGCCTTCTGATCTCAGAGTCTAATGTGGCTGTGTCATGACCTTGTCGAAAGAGCTGATCTATAATTTTATCCATGGATCTGTTGTGAGCTTCATCAGCATCTTTGACAAGATCTTCTAAGGATTTATCTTCATTAGCTTTTGACTCAGCACTCTTCTTTCTTTTATATGTGATCAGCTGTTCTGAGATCAGTTCTTTGTCCACCTCCTTCTCTTTTGTAGGTTCTTTCTCATCATCAACTCTTTTTCTTTTCTTTTCTTTCACTGCCTTAGACTCGGAAGTCTCCCCCTTTTAGGTTTCATTGGGATGAGGGGCTTGAAAGACAGAAAGAGATTTGTGAACAACATCCTCAATGAGGGTTTGTAGATTTGAGGAGATTCTCTCATCTATGGCTTTATGGACAATCTCAGTAATGATTGGAGTGATGAGAGGTAAGGAGTTTTGAAAGACAACAACCAACTGCTCAGAGGGGTTCTGTCCCTAAGAGGTGGTGCCAAAGGCAGAGGCTGGTGGCATAGTTATATGTGTAGGCGAAGTGTTTGGAGAACCTTCAATTGAAGGTGCCATCTGTGTGGTAATGGGGTAGATGGACGTTGATCCTGAGACATTTTGGCAAGCTGCTCATTGAGGCTGCTTACCTCATTCTCTAGGATGGTATTTTGGGCTAAAACATCATAGAATAAGCCCAGGTCATCATCAGTGTTTGCTGAATCACCTGAGCTCCTGAAGGAATCAGGATGAACATGCACTGAGTGTAGATCAGTAGATGCATGTGCCCCTTATGCTTGATACTGGGGACTTCCTGCCGCAGGACTATGTCCTTCATTGGCAGTTGCCTCTGGTGAGGTCTTATGGATGTTACCAACTTCAACCTGATCATATGCTGAAGCAGGAGAAATGGCAACCTCACAAGATGTTCTAACCTCCGTTTCTACACTTGGAGATGGAATATTGTAACCCCTGTGCTGGGGGTTATCAGAAGCATTTTGGTCCTCCCCCTCAATGGTTGAGGCATTCTCAGTATTAAGTGGTTTGTGGGGAGGGGGTGAGGAATGCAACTGAGTTAGCACTTTAGCAACAATCAGTGTTGGGCTTTGAGGGGCGGTTGCATGTGGAGATTAGTCCGAAGCAGATTGCACCCGGGGTGAGAGGTGCGCTTCAATGGTAACCCTCTCAAGTGAGATAGGTTCTAGTATTGTGGGATCCCCAATTGTGGTTGCAACAGGATACTTTTGAGAGGATACCTATGCGGCTTCAGCAGGTTGAGTCTTGGACATAACTAGGGGGTAAGAACCAGTATGTAATTCCTGTGTTTGTGGTACAGGGGCATCCCTAGGGGACTCATCTCCCTGAGTAGCCTTTTTGGGCTTTTTGGATTTGGGTTTGGTGGGGACTTTGGATCTGGAAGTGGAGGCTGTGGGTTCACTCTGCTTGGGTTTTAGCATACGGGCAGCCCCTTTAAGAGTAGGGTCTGTGTTATGTCTGGAGTATACCTCAGCTAACACAGCTGGAGCAAGGACCCCAAGACCAACAAGTCCATCAGATTTTAACTGATAAAATTATGGCCATCAAAAACCTGGGATAAAGTAGCCATCTATGTGCCACAGGTTTCTGAGCCAGATCCTTTAGTTCCATAAAAACTATCTCAGAAAAATTTAGATTTTGTCGCTCAAGGATAGAATACAATACCTGTTGCCATCGGGAAGACATCTGATCCCAAGAAGATGTCTTAGAAGCTAGGCAGACATTTACCATATGAAAGATAAGTCTTTCAGCATCATGGAAGTGCTTCTTGAGGATGGTTGTAGCACTTAGGTCGCCTTCATACACGTTATTTATGAAAGACATATCAGTGGTGCCTTTCGGGTATTCTTTTGGATAGGTGCCATCATGCAAATTTAGGGTTTTGCGAATGATGTCGGGGGTGATGAGCACCTGTTTCTTGTTGACCAACGACTGGAGAGTGATTTGGCTCGCATTCTCACCAGTGGTTACAGAGATGTTGGTCCAGAACTAGGATAAGGAATCAGGATATATGGTAGGATTCAGAAGAAAGGCTGTTCGGTATGGGGAATCCACCATAAGATCAATGGCAGTGTCAAACTTGTTCTAGAAGGCTGATTTCGAAAGGTAGGCAACACAATTATGTCAGGGTTTGAGTTGCATGGTCACCATTGTTGAGAGAGAGAAGGTTTGACAACGGCTAATGAAACATTTGGCTATAAGTACAGGTATTTATAGGTAAGAAAAAGGCTGAAAAGAAAACGACTGAAAGTGTTGGTGTTGGCATCAGTTGTTATGAAAACAACTGAAGACGTGTTTTTAACTATCAGACGTGGTTTTAACTATCAGACGTTTGAAAACAACTGAAGACGTGATTTTAGTCATCAGTAGTTGTGAAACTATTGAAAACCTTGGTTTTGTCTTCAGCTGTTGTAAACAACTGAGGACTTGGTATTAGTCATCAGTAGTTGTGAAACTACTGAAGACATGGTTTTGTCATCAGCTTTTTAGAGTGAAACAGCAGTTTGTGGAAACGACTGAAGTGAAAATTTTCATCAGTAGTTTTCGTCAATTCGTAGCTTTTCAGCTGTTTCATACTGTCCTCAACACTTACTCATCAGACTTTTTAGCTGATTTCAGTTGTTTCATAGGACATCAGTACTTATCTATTTTTACTGACATCAAGAGTTATAACTACATCAGTAGTTGTAACTGCATTAGTTTCGTTTAACAGAAATTAGTACAAATTTATGACTTGTTTACTAATGTTCATCAGTACTTGTATACGGAGATCATTAGTAGTTATCACTTATTCTAGCTGCAGCATACCAAGCCTTAACACAAGGTTTTGGAAAGTTGAACTATCCAAAGGCTTAGTAAATATATCTGTAAGCTCATCAGCACTAGGCACAAACTTTGGATCAATCAAACCTTTTTCAAAACAATCCCTAATAAAATGGTGTCTGATCTCTATATGTTTGGTCCTAGAGTGCTGGACTGGATTCTTGACAATACACAGAGCCGAAGCACTATCCATTAATAATGGAGTCTTAGTCTCTGTAATGCCATAATCCAATAATTGGTTCTGAAGCCAGAGTACCTGAGATGTACAACTTGCAGCAGCAATGTACTCTGCTTCAGCAGTGAATGTAGCAATAGATGTTTGTTTCTTACTCTGCCAAGAAATCATACAGTTGCCTAGGAATTGACATCCACCAGAAGTTGACTTTCTGGTTAACTTACACCCTGCATAGTCACTATCAGAAAAAGCAACTAATTTGCAAGAGTGTCTAGTGGAATACCAAAGACCTAGAGATTGTGTACCTTGCAGATATCTAAAGATCCTCTTGACTGCAATCAAATGAGACTCTTTAGGAGCAACCTGAAATCTAGCACAAACACAGGTTGCAAACATAATATCTTGTCTAGAAGCTGTTAAGTACATCAAGGAACCAATCATACATCTGTAAAGTGTTTCATCAACAGCTTTACCTTTCTGATATGCATCAAGTTGTGTGGTGTTGCACATGGGAGTAGAACAGGGCTTACACTTTTGTAATAAAACTTATTCAAGAGATCTTTTGTATATTTTGACTGATGAATAAAGGTTCCATCAGCCTTTTGTTTGATTTGCAAGCCTAGAAAGAACTGTAATTCTCCCATTGCACTCATTTCAAACTTCTGTTTCATTAGACTTGTAAAATCATCACACAATTAAGGATCAGAGGATGCAAAAATTATATCATCAACGTAAATTTGAACAAGTAGCTTATGCTGATCCACTTTCTTAATAAACAACGTTTTATCAATGGAGCCTCTAGTGAAATTATTTTTAAGAAGAAAATTTGAAAGTGTTTCATAACAGGCTCTGGGAGCTTGCTTCAATCCATAAAGAGCCTTATCAAGTTTATACACCCAATCAGGATGTTTATTGTCCTCAAAACCTGGTGGTTGACACACATAAACCTCTTCTTTTATTTTACCATATAAAAATGTGCTTTTGACATCCATTTGAAAAACTTTAAGATTGTGGAATGCAGCATAGGCTAAGAACAATCTAATTGCCCCTAGTCTGGCTATAGGGGCAAAGGTTTCATAATAATCAATACCTTCTTCTTGTGAAAACCCTTGTACAACCAATCTAGCCTTGTTCTTGATAATAAGCCCATTTTCATCAGTTTTGTTCCTAAACACCCATTTAGTGCCTATTGCACACTTACCTGGGGGTAGAGGAACCAGTTCCCACACTTGCTGCTTGTTGAACTGAAGTAGTTCAAGCTGCATGGCTTCAACCCATCCATTGTCTCTTAAAGCAACATGATAGTTCTTTGGCTCTAGCTGACTGATGAAGAGAGCATAGAAGCAGAAGTTAGACAATTGACTTGGCGAAAAGTTTCTCTTCACGTAACAGTTCCAGAATTGCCCGAAGGTGTTCTTCGTGATCCTCTTTCGATCGGGAGTAGATAAGTAGATGCAACATGATAGTTCTTGTGATAGGAACTTGAACTTGATTTGGCTGAGGCATATAATAACAAGGATATGGATATGACATTGGACCTTGAGGGACAAAATATGCTGGAGATATGGGTTGTGAATGATGACCAGAACTGGCAGGATATTGCCCTCTGTTTTGTGGACTATTGCTTGGAAAAGTCACAAAGGGTGCAGAGGAGTTAGATACAGATGATCTACACTCTCTTTCAAAGTGTCCAAGCCTGTGACATTTGTGACACCTCAACTTACTCTTGTCAAAACCAACTTTGGTTTTGCCAGAGAGTCCTGGAAATTTCCTACCAGTTCTCCTGTAGAACTTTTGAGATCTGATATTAATCAAGGCCATTTGGCTCAGAATATCCATCTCTTCTAAGTCATCATCGGCAATAGCCTTTAAATCATCCATAATGATACACAAATTGTCACTATTACAGCCTGACTGACTGTCAACACTAACAAATGCATCATCTGAACCATTTGATGAGAAATCTATATGCTCATCATAATTGCTTTCTAATGCAGCATATTTTGACTCATGACCAACGAAGGCAGTGTTCCCTGGTACAAAGTCATCAATGAGCTTTCTTGATGATGCCAGTTTCCTTTTCTGCTCTATCTCTCTTTCAAATGTAAGCAGTTTCCCATAGAGTTGGGTGAGAGATAGACTATCCAGATTTGCACTAGAGCGCAGGACAATGGTATATGTGTCCCATCTCTCAGGCAGTGATCTGAGGAATCTATTGTTCATCTGACTATTTGTGTATTCATGTTTGACCATTTTCAGCTCAGAGATCAAACAGGAAAAACGCTCAAACTGTTGAATCAGTGACTCACCCTTCCTATGAGAGAATGTCTCATATTGCCGGGCAAGGATTTCTCTGTCATTTTCTAAGACCTCATCTGTTCCACCATATTGTTCCTTCAATGCATTCCAGTGGTCATGAGCAGTTTCATGATGCGTAAGCCCATAATAGATTTCATTCGGTAGTGCCATGGCTAGAATTCCATGCGCTTTAGCATGAGAACCTGAACTGTAACAGACAGGTGATGAAGCATTCTTCGTTGCCATATGTTATACTCAGTTCTAACCAGCATCGGAGGCTTGGTTGAGGAACCGGTATTGTGAGGGTCATTAGGAGGAGTAGTCATTCTCAGATTCAACCAAATTCAATTAAGTTTTAACTGATTTAGTGCAAAACACAACAAACTCAATATGAACCAAGAGAAAACTCAAAGTAGATAAACGAAAGCAGTAGAAATTCAATGATCTATAACCAATTCTTGCAAATATGCTAATTCAATCAAACTTAGATATCGAATAGCAGTTTCAATGATCAATTGTTAGATCGATGAATGATTAACCTTGCTCTGATACCATTTGTTAGGATCAGTGATCTAAGTTTGATTAATTAGAGAGTATTGCAGCGGAATTCAAACAATGAATTAGACAATTCGCAAGAACACAATTGATATTCGATGCAAAAGTAAACGGTTATAGAGAGAGAATTCTGCAAAAGGAATATTTCATTCAATGCTTTCGTGGTGGCTCAATGTCACACTTTACAATTAGGTCAACATTCCTTATATAGGAAATGTGACGTCTGCTGTTGTCACTTGATAGTGACATCTAACAGAGTTATTCAAACTACTGAAACTATGCAAACTACTGAGAATGTTCTTAACTACTGATTACATCTCAAAGAATGCTTAAGTACAAAAACATAAACTACTAAAACTAAACTACTGAAACTATAACTACTGAAACTATAAATTAAAAGTACTGAAAGAAAACCATCACAACTACTGAAGTTGATAACTTCAGCTGTTGTGACACTACTGATTACTTTGGTCTTCAGTCTTTGTCTTCAGTTTTTGTTCTTTAGACTTTTACTTTCAGACTTTGTCTTCAGCTGATAGCTTCAGACTTTATCTTTAGTACTTTACTTTCAGACTTTGTCTTCAGTACTTTACTTTCAGACTTTGTCTTCAGCTGATAGCTTTAGACTTTGTCTTCAACAGTAGTCTTCAATTCTTGTCTTCAGACCTTGTAATCAGCTGATGTCTTCAGCTGTTGTGATCTTCTTCAGCAATTGTAATGTCTGTGGGACTTAGATTTTCTGATCAGGCTCATTGGTTCTTTTGGTCCAACATACGCCGATTAGGGTTTGTGAAAATTCAAGTTTTTACGGCCTAAACACGTTTAACCTATGAATTATCAAACTTTAGCAGGTCAGTCACACGATTGGCTCAATCGCACGACTGAGTTCATTCGCATTCTCCAACCGCATGAGTGGACTCATTCGTACCCTCATTCTTACGACTGAGAACCTCATTCGGACTGTTCAACTGCATTAGTTCATTCGGACGACTGACTCATCCGCATTTGTTCAGTCGCACGATTGAACCATCCGCATTTGTTTAATCGCCCGAATAAGCCCAATCGCATACCTTCATTTGCATACATCAGCAGTTTGTTAAAGAGTAAAGTTAAGTGAAATGGAGGACCAATTTTCCGCATACACAGCAAGTAGAGATACTCGTATTCAGAATCTACTGCTGTTGGAGAACGAAGTAGGAATTCACAATAAACCCCCGAAGCTTATAACGTTAGACGACTACCCACAATGGAAGCAACGTTTCGAAATCTACTTAAATGGAGTAGATACAAATCAATGGGAGGCAATAGAGTCGGGGTACAGCATGCCAGTAGGAGCAGATGGCTCTAAGTGGCATGTCGGATCCACAGAAAGTAAAACACAACGTTGAGAAGAAAGTCTACGCTTTGCTCACTCAGTCTATTCCGAAGGACATCTTCCATCAGTATTCGGAGTATACTCAAGCAAATAAATTATGGGATGCGTTGGAGAAGAGGTATGACGGAAATGCCTCACTTAAGGCCATTAAGGCAAAAGCTTTGAAGAAGGAGTTCGATAACTTCTCTTCAATAGGAAAGGAAGGCCTTGATGATGTGATCGAAAGATTCTACCACTTGATGAGTGAGATGCACACTCATGGAGTAACTATGTTGATGGGGGATAAGGTATCCAACTTTGCAGATGGACTACCAGAAAAATGGGCTTCTTTCGTTTCAAATCTCAGACAGAATGGGATGCTCTCGAAGTTAGACATAAATGACTTCATTCTGAAACTGAGAGAAGTGGAGCTTAGGATGAAGTATAAAGCCCAAATAGCCAACTACGATCAGAATCCTACACTCTACAATGCAACTCCTCAGGCCAAGACATCTGGAGCACCATTGCAGACTGCCTTCGTCTCAAGCGCAGCAATTCCAGCATAACCGTCAACTTCAGGGTCCGAAACGTCAGGGTCGTCTGGCACCCAGTATATTATACCTGGAGCTAATGCAGCCAAATTGAAAACCGATAACTTTGGTAATGTGACCGTTGAGGTGGCCAAAGAGCACATGGACCTCTTAGCTGCTGTAGTCCACTCCTATGATGGACTAGTTGCTGGAAAGATAGGAAATTGTCATCTGGCAGATGAGGATTATGAACAGGTGGACGAAATAGAGTTGGAACGAATGGACATAATGTGGGCTTTGGCAAGTGCTGTCCGACGAGCTAAAAAGTTTGTCAAAAAGACCGGACAGAACTTGGTTTCTACCAAAGATACAACCTTTGGCTTCGACAAGTCGAAGGTAACTTGTTTCAACTGTGGTGAGAAGGGACACTTCAAGTGGGAGTGTGTGAAGCCAAAGAAGACGGGGAATGGCAATCCCTTCTCGTCCTTTAATCGTCAGGACAAGGCCACATCTAGCAGTTCTACTTTATCAAGCAAGGACCCCAAAGCCTTGACTGCTAATGAGGATGAAGGACATGACTGGAGCTTCTAGTTCGTCTCACGGGAGAGTCCAACATAGCTATTGTGAAGGACATTGATGATGATTCTGCTAGTGAGGGAGATATAGCAGTAGAGCTCACGATGTTAAATTCTGAAGACACTGCAAATGTGGTCAACCACCTGCATGTAGAAGGAGAATCTGTATCAACGTCAGAATCACCAGAACCAAAGACAACAGACTTTGCACTCATGGCAGATTCCTCTTCAACATCTCTGGTAAGTACTACTGACCAGTTGTTTAATAATCATGCTTGTTTGGATTGCAATAAATTTAGAGAAAGTATAGATTTGAAATTTGCTAGGTTATTAGATCATAATGATAGCTTAGTAAAGGACGTGGAACTATGCACTGAGGCTAATAAAGTGTTAAAATAATAAGAGCACAGTTATAAGGAAAAGATAGACCTATTGAATAAACAGCTTAGGGAAACAGAGGTAGTTACCTTTAACCAAGCGAATGATATTAGGTAATATCTAAACTCCCTAGAGGACACTAAGAAGCAAAAAGCAGTTTTAGAAGTAGAAGTCATCTCACATTGTCCAACACTTAGTGAGAGAGAGAAATAATTGGACAAGCTCATCTCACATTGGACAAAAACAAAAACTGCACAGTTGGACAAGCTCATCTCACATTGTCCAACACTTAGTGAGAGAGAGAAACAATGGGGAGGGATTGTGATACAAAGTGGTTCCACCACCACCTGAGACCGTGATGAACACCAAAAGTAAACCAATTAACAATAATCCCATCAAGGATCACGTGGTGACCACTCTTCTTGTTAGTGATCCAGATTCCGTAAGTGAATCCAATGAATCTGACACTAAACAAAAGGAGGCCACTTCAAAGGCAAAAGGAAAGATTCCTTGTGTTAACTTAGAAATTGAGTTTGAAAAGGTTAAGTTAAAGTCAGGGTCAAACAAAGTCAAACCAAAACCCAAAAGGACTATAAAACCTAATCAATCACGCTCGTCATGTCAAAGTCTAGGTAAACAAGAGACCTAAGATGTAAAACCAGGTAAAGCAATTAAGTTTGTAAAACCAACTCATACATCTAACAAAGAAGTGTCTCAATCTAAACATAATAAGGTCGACCGTGTGACATCTACATCTCCACCAAAACATATAAACCGTAAAGTTGAAAGCAGATTCTGCTATAATTGTGGAGAGTATGGTCACATAGCGTTTCAGTGTCCTTATTACCAGACACCGGAGGAAAGTTGAACTTTCTGCATCTACACGTAGCTCTTTTAAGAGGAACTCAGTGACGCCTCCTAAAAGGTCTAGTGAACCCAAAGTTCAATCAATCAGCAAGTCATCTGTTTATCACAAATAGGCTCTACACAAAGCTGGACTATGGAAAGAAAAGTCTGCCGCAGTGTCTGAAAATGAGAACAAATAGAAATCTGAGGTTCACTTAACCTCGAATGGTCAATGGTTGAGTTTATGATGTGTGATGCCTCGAGGAAACCCAAGCCAGTGAAGGCTTGGGTTCCTAACATGAACTAATGTTTTCATTAATATGCAGGGTGTTCGCTATAGTGTTGAGACTAACACGTGGATTGTAGATAGTGGAGCATCCAGGCACATGACACGGAACAAAGCTCTCTTATCAAACATCAGACAAATCAAAGGAGGGCATGTTTCATTTGCTGGAAACAAAGGCGGGTACATCACAGCCCAAGGGGAAGTGGGAAATGAGAAAGTTAAGTTTGATAAGGTAAACTATGCCAACAATTACAAAATAACTTACTTTCAGTTTCTCAAATATTTAATAAAGGATTCAAAGTAGTCTTTGACAAAAAGAAGTGCTATGTTTTGAAGAAGAATTATGTGATCCCGGAGGACCAAATCCTAATGTCAGCTTCAAGATATAATATCATTATGTCTTGGATCTCTTAAAGGCCTCCACAACGGATCATGAAGTCCAATGCTTCTTGTCCAAAGCTACTGAGAAGGACTCCATCTCCTGGCATAGGAGAATGGGACACATAAATCCAAGGAAAATGAATCACTTGATCCAGAATGATCTTCTGAGAGGAGTAAATGTCAAAAGCTTCCAACTCCCGAATTTCTGTGTTGCATGCAAAAAGGGGAAACAGACGAAGAAGTCTCATAAGGAAAAGAAAGTTCATTTGATCGAACTTCCTCTTGTGCTCCTTCACATGGATCTGTTTGGTCAAGTCAGTACAAGAAGCATCGTAGGCGACTTGTATTGCTATGTAGTTACTAATGACTATTCAAGATTCTCTTGGGTAATGTTTCTGAAATCCAAATCAGAAATATTTGACTCCTTCAAGGAATTGGTAACTACACTGGAGTCCCTATACAAGCTGAAGGTACGATAGGTATGCTTAGACAACAGAACCGAGTTCAAGAATCAGTGGATGGAGGCCTATTGCAAAGAAAAGGGAATTGTACATCAAGTTACCTCTGCCTACACTCCTCAGGTGAACGGGGTTGCTGAATGAAAGAATTGTAGCTTGATAGAGACAGCACGGACTATGCTGGCAGACTCGAAACTGCCTATTCAATTCTGGAATGAAGCAGTGGCAAATGCGTGCTATACTCTTAATCAAGTGCTGGTAGTTAACGCCATGGAAAAACATGCTACGAGTTGTACAACGACGTAAACCTAACTTAGAGTATCTCGAGCCATTTGGCGCTCCGTGCACCCTGCTGAAGAAGACTCAGGAGGGAAAATTCAGTGAGAAGGTTAATGAAGGGATTTTTCTAGGGTACAACATACTGAACAAGAGAGTTTACAACAACTCAACGGGCCAACTAGAGGTGTGGTGTAACGTTGATGTTCAGAGATACATCACACCACTTGCTAGAAAAGGGCCTGCTTACTTCTTCGACTATGATGGACTCTTCATGTCCTTCAACATACCTTTTTCTGCTTCAGAAGACGAGTTGGCAAACAAGATGATGTATGATATCTTGAACACACCATCTCAAGATTCAACACCATCCAGTTCACAAGGCAATCATTTACCAACTCAGGGGAAGCACTTGATATGAGTGACTCTTCTCCTGATGAAGAAATTATGGAAAATGATCAAAACAACCAGGATGTACAGGTTCCGCCTACCACAAGTCCACAAGCATATGATAGTGATACATTTGAGAATTCGGAACCTCAGACTCCTATGGCCTCAGATCCAGAACCAAATGTTCACAATCTTGATTCTGAGATAGTTGTTCCAACAACTCCCGGCTCACGTCTAAATGTCTATCATCCTTTGGATAATGTTATAGGAGATGTGAGATCAGGGCTCAACTAGGAATAAGTTGTACTCAGCTGATTATGCCTCTGTGATGGAAAAGGGATACCTTCACGATGGTGCCTACCGCTGCTTTGTGTCTCATTTTGAGCCAAAGTATGTTAGTGAAGCACTGAATGATGAAGCTTGGGTGAGTGCCATGCAAGAAGAACTTCTTCAGTTTAAGATTCAGGTGTATGGACTCTAGTGGATAGACCTAAATGCTAAAGTTATCGGCACCAAATGGGTCTTGAAATGCAAGAAAGATGATCAGGGAGTGATCATCAGAAACAAGGCTCGGCTTGTTGTTCAAGGTTTTCGACAAGTTGAGGGTATCAACTACAACGAAGTGTTTGTACTACTAGCACGGATGGAAGCAATCCGCATCTTCCTTACCTATGCATCTTATATGAAAATCAAAGTTTATCAACTAGATGTGAAAATGCATTCCTTCATGGTGAGATTCAAGAGACAGTGTATGTTAGTCAACCCGAGGGATTTGAGGATCCATATCATCGGGACAGAGTTTACAAACTCGACAAGGCACTATATGGGCTTCATCAAGCTCCGAGGGCCTGGTATGAGAAACTCTCGACTCATCTTGTGAAACACGGTTTTCGCAGGGGAGTCATTGACTGTACATCGTTTATCAATGAAAAGGATGGAGATTTACTCCTGGTGCAAATCTATATCGATGACATAATCTTTGGTTCCAAGAATGAAGAATTATGCAAAGAGTTTGAAGTAGTAATGAAGACGGAGTTTGAGATGAGTGCAATGGGAGAGATGAAGTTCTTTCTCGGGTTACAGGTGGATCAAACACCAAATGGGATCTTCCTACATCACACCAAGTATGTAGGTGATATTCTCAGTCGGTTTGTCATGCAGAATGCTTCTACAGCTGGAACTCCACTTGCTATAAACCATGATGTAGCACCCGACGAGAATGGTGATCTGGTAGATGCCACTATGTACCGAGGGATGATTGGATCTCTCATGTATCTCACTACCTCTCGACCTGATATCATGTATGCTACATGTCTATGTTCACGATATCAGGCAAAACCCAAAGTGAACCATCTGATTGGGGTCAAACGGATTTTTCATTATCTGAAGGGTACACCCACACTTGGATTATGGTATCGTCATGATGATGACTTTGAACTTACAGCGTATAGCGACTCAGATTATGGCAGCTGCAAGATGAACTAAAATTCTACATCAGCAGGGTGTCAGTTCTTTGGGAGAAGATTAGTAACCTGGCAGTGTAAGAAGTAGACCTCGGTTGCATTGTCAACCTGTGAAGCCGAATACGTTGCTGCTGCAAGCTGCTGTTCTCAAATCATATGGATTCAATAGAAAATGCGGGATTACGGTTTGAATTTCTCTTCTACTCCTATCTTTGTTGATAACTTTGCTGCTATTGCAGTCACTAAAAACCCGGTCCAACATCCTAAGACCAAACACATCGGAATTAAATATCACTTTATACGTGATTGCTTTGAAAAGAACTTAATCGATGTGGTAAAAATAAATACAGATTTTCAACGCGCTGACCTCTATACAAAGGCATTTGACAAATCATGTTTTTTATATTTTTTAGAGGTCAACGGATTTAAAAAGAAAAGTGAGGTCATTCCTGAAGATGACCATGTATAGTCCGATGCGTCGTGTCTAGTTCCTTTTATTTTTTCAATTTTTAGTTTTTTTTCTTTCATTTTATTTTATTTGCTTAATTTTAAGTAGTTTAATTACTATTAGTTAATTTCCTTGCCTATTAAAATCCTAAAACGCTAATCCGTGACGGTTTTACATTTTTATGGGGAGAATAGGTTTAGGCAGTAATATTCAACAAAAAAACGAGGGAGAATGAGAGGCGAGCTGATAAAAATAAGATTGTATGTGTGATATTGATTCAATCTTGGAATATGATAGTACACAGGAACAAACCGTTTGGGACTTTAAAAATCAAAATTGAAAAGGATGCAAAGCTCAAGTATAAGTCTGAGTAGTCTAAGCAATATAAAAGGAAATACGATAGATAAGCTAGCTACTACTAAGGTAACACAAAGAAAGTAGACCTAGAGGTTGCTAGACCACAAATGATATGTTGGTAGATTCAACACAATAGATAACTAGACCTTTTTGGTGATCTCAAGATAAACTAAAATGTTTGTCTAGCTGTGGGTAACACTTATCCCTGGTTAACACAATCAACAAGATTCCAATAAGGGGTGACGAGCAAAATAAACGCCACGAATGTGTGTGTAAGACCAAAGCATGAGCAAAAGCACATAAAAATGCAAATACAATCAAACTAATAACTTATGTTGTTCGTGAGATCTGTGTAAAAAGATTGAAATTACTCAAAGAAGAAGATAGGTTATATGCCTCTCTGCTATGTAGTGGCACTGACCTGAGGATAAGCATAACCTATATATTCTAGAAATCATCTTAGAAAAAGTATTCCTTTGAACTACATCTTAGGAGTCAACCCTCACAAAAACATGTCTTAGTTTTTAAGTTTTCGGTTTTAATTCTTTTATTTCTGTACAAAGTTTGTTAAATTCAGTATGTTAGTATCGGACTCTGTCATGGAAGTTGATAAGGGACCTTATCATCTAATAGGTCACGTCTGAGGTGACTAAATGTTTTAAAAGGATCACGTCTGAGGTGATCAGAGGGTTTTCAAGGTAAAATGATCATGTCTGAGATAATCAAATGCACATAACGTTTATTTAAAAGTTAAAAGAGGTGTAAAATGTAAAATGGTCTTAAAATCAAAAACCATGAGTATGATTCATTCGCACGACTGGACCATGAGCATGGACCAGTCGTACGATTAAAGGATACGAATGTGCCCAATGGCATGGTTAACCTACACGTATGGGCCATACGTGTGATTGGACCATCTGTATGACTAAAATCACACAATTGGACACCTAAAAATGGGCGAACCGCATGAATGAAGGTGACCGAATGACACAGTCGCATGACTGACCCCTAGTTGCACGACTGAAGGTGACAGACTGTGCTAGTCACACGACTGATCCTCAGTCGCACGACTAAAGGGGGCCCTAGTATAATAGGGGCATTCGGTCGCAGTCACTCATCACCCCCAGAATCGCCCTAGTCGCACAACACGTCGTTATCCTGCAAAAATTTTGTTTGAGCCTACAATATCACTGATTTTTGTGTACTGACATTTTCCACTGACTTTACAGGTATAATCGACAATTTCATTCAGATTGACTCCAAAATCAACAATTTCGGCCCAAACCTAAAACCGAGACTTGTTTGACTAAATAACCTAATTAATCTAAGCCAACAACTGAAATTAATGTTATTAGGTGTTAAGTATAATGATTGCGAGTCTAATGAACCAAAACATGACGTCTAATCATAAGAATTGATCAAACCTTGAATTTGAATTGAACAGCACTTTGTCATGCGAATGGACAAATAGATGAACTTCAGTCGCACGACTAAGTAGTGCGAATGGCTAAACCGCACGACTGGACCATGCGTATGAGTTCAATCGCACCACTCATATACACGAATGAGTTTACATACGTATGAGCTCAATCGCATGACAAGTCGTAAGTAAGAGTTAATTCGCACGACTAGATCCCAGTCGCACTACTCATTCGCACGACTAGATCTCAGTCGCACAGTCTCATTCGCACAACAGAACAGAAAGAAATTCAAGTCCAAGTGATTCAAGATATTATTCATCAACGGATACTAATGTTCATATTCATTATGTAACAGATGGCGAGTCGGTGGACTATGAGCACTAAGCACAACATTTGTGCTAATCTGGATCTGACATCCAGAAATGCTTCAGACTTCTCTAGCATTATCTCATTTTTTAGGAGATCGAGGATCTCTCATGCCATATCTACTCCATGTACATCGTATCGCTCTATTCAGCAGGCCTTCTGGGAAGGCGCGGTTGTCCATAGATCCTTAGAGCCTTATCGCATCATGAATTCTATTTTTGGAGAGGCCATTGAGATCACTGAGGATGATCTTAGGACAGTGCTGCAGTTTGGGGACGATGCTGACTGTCCCACTAGACTACACCCCCTTACAGTCCGAGGATGTTCTTGAGAGCTAAGTACTCTATGGATATCAATGCAGGGGTGCTCAACAAGAGCAACCTATGTCCCTAGTTCAAGTACCTAGCACATATGCTGCTGAAGTGCATAGCGTCTCGGAAGGGAGGATTTGATGAGCTGTCAGATCAGATCCAGATGATATTCACCAAAATGATCTCTCCAAAATGATCTTCACCTACTTGGTGGAGAACATTGAGGGGAAAGGGAAGGAGGGTCTGCATGTACCCTCGATTCATGTAACTGATTATTGACCAGAAGCTCCCTTCCTAGCCAAAGGAGAAGGAGGATGTTATGATCCTCAAGGTGATGGACGACACTATTGGGTCGTATGAAGGGCTACAGGGGGAAGCAGGTTAAGCCCCCTGTGAGGAGATTGTTCGAGCATCTGGCCCGGGAGGATTACGTGGCGCCGACTAGGCGTAAATGGCGTCACGTTGACAGTGACTCTGAGGTAGAGCAGCTACAGCTTCCGGAGGATGACTCCAATGATGATGATAGCGGGGATGCTGGAGATGCAGGGTCCACTCAACCAAGGGGTCCCACTGCTAATATAGCATCTCCAGCATCTGCCCGCACTGGATATGGAGCTGAGACTGCTAGATTCCACCAGGATTTCATACCTGGTGAGGAGGAGGAGACAGATGAGAGCCGTTGACTCGGACTGTGGGCAGTAAAGTCATTTCCACAGAACGAGGGCTCCAGGCGGTTGGTGAACACCCTGGCGGGTCGGGAGAGGCTGACACTGATCCAACATATGCTCCCGATCAGCCAAGCCGTGTTCTAGGGGGAGCATACTCCTTGACAGGATCGAGGAAGAAGAGGATGGCTCAGCCCCATGACATGAAGAAGAAGAAGAAGAAGAGACGAATCACCTTCATCACTACCACCACCACCACTACTTCTACCACCATTACTCCACCCACTACCACCACCAGAGCTACCACCACTACCATACCACCCACTATCACCACCATACCTCCACCCTCCACTACTACAGCCACACCTCCACCAGTTATTCCACCCCCAATCTACACCACAGCCACCACCACCACCACTAGCCACCATGTTGTACCACCATCATACCCCTCCTACGCATCAGGATCACCTCTGCCACCCAGTGGGGTAGAGGAACAGCTCTCAGCACTTAACCGTATGGTGCTGAGGTTGTTTGCTGCAGACGAAGAGAAGACTGTTCAGCTGCGACAGCTAGTAGACCTTACTGCTGCCCAAGCTCTGCAGATATCTCAGCAGGCACAGCAGATAGATGCTCAACGTGTAGAGATGTCCCAACTCTGGGAGCAGCATGTCCTATCAACAAAAAGGATTGAGGAGTTGGAGACCACTAACAAGACCATCATGCTACGTCTAAAGGGATCCAAGGAAGATTCCCTTAAGATCAAGGAAGGGGATGGGGATGATAGTGATGATAAGAGTGAGATGAGGATGACAATGGTGATAATGATACTGATGCTGCTGGTGATGCTGGAGATGATGTTGGTGATGATGATGACGATGACGACTCATCTGCTGTGGGTGCCACATCTGCCAGTGACAGGAGGACTAAAAGAGCACAAGATCAAGGTGCCTCCACGTCAGTCCCGTTAGAAGAAAAGCCGATGATCCAGGACAAGAGTAATGCTTAGATGGTTTTTTATTGTTATTTAAAATCATATGTATTTGGATCATGTATCAAATAATGTAATGAATTTTTATATTTAATGTAAATGGTTCTATCTTTATTATTCACTAATGACTGCTGTGTGAATCTCTAAATCAAGCAGATCCAAACTTTCAAAGAGATGACTATGATATTGCTCCCCTCCAACAGGTCAAGACTCAACTCACATTGATTCTTGATCTGCAGGGTATTATCAGGAGATCGGTGATGTATACTCCTAAAGAAGGAGAAATCATTCACAATCTCACTAACGAGAAACTAGCTGAAATGTTCAAGCTGAATGCTGAAGAGATTGTGAAAGATGCTCCGACTGTGCATGTAGAGAGTGACGATGAGCTTCAGGATGTCGATGAGATTGAGATAGAAGATGTCATTGCTCAACACTATCCAGAGTACACTAACAATGAGGGAACTGTCATTCCTAATCTAGGAGACACTCTTGTCAGTGACACTTTTGAGACTCTGGAGAGGATGGAGCAAGAGTCCGGAAAGGATAAAGATAAGCCACAAGCCACAGATGCTGAAGTGAACATCAAACAACATGTTTTGAGGAGATAAGAGCCCAACGCAATGCTTCAACGTCAACCTACACCAAACTGTATAAGGTCACGAAACATCAAAAGGTGGCAGGCAGAATCATAGCGTGGGCACATTTTGAGGACCTCAAAGTTTACGCGGTTAAACGTGAGAAGGGAATTGAGTACTTCAGGTTTCCACACGACCTGAAGACTCTTCCAGGTTTTGAGCTTAACCAGTTAGCAAAATTAAAACTGCTATATGTTGACCCTCGTAAGATGTCAGGCTGGTTTGAAGCAGCTCTAAAGAGAGAGTACCACACCAGATGGGTCAATTTCAAACCTCAACACCAACGAGGTACATCAGACGATCTGAGGTTGACGCCATAACTGGAAAACCAAAAGTAGTTTTGAAGTGGAGTCCACCACGTACAATGTAAAAGATCCCACTACGTGAGATGCCACAGGACTTCACCCCACACTTCAAATGGTGGTACTACGATTGGAGAAGGAGAGCGGGGAGGGGTGATAGTCTTGAACAGGAATGGTACAATGGAAACATTAGGGTGTTTGACCCAATGTGGCTCACCAACTTGTCAGCAAATGATGTTTATATGTTATACAAGTGGCCACTGTTCTACGACTCACAAGATATTGTACAAGCTTTGCAGTTCCAGAAAGTGATACTGTTGATACATGTATGTCCCTAGATGATATGAATGTAATAGATCTTGTTTGTCTGATTCTGATGTAATGCTTGGATGATTAATGAAATGATATTGGTTGTTGTTATTTATAATGTTTAATATTTCATTAATGAGTCGATGTTGAATTGGTTAATTAGGTTTGTGGTTGTTTGAATTGTTACACATAATGTTATATTAATTAATACATTCAAACTTAACAAAATGAAGTTCTCATGCGAATGGCCCATGAGAATAGACCAGATGCATGAATAACTTCATCCCAATGACTCAGTCGCATGACTAAACCAGGAGACTGGATCAGTCGTATGATTGTAACATAAGATTGGCTCAGTCGCACGACTGAACACTCAGTCGTGCGGATGAATCAATCGCATGGTTCAATCGCACGAGTGAACCATACTAATGGTTCAGTCGCACGAATGAACAGTACTAAGCTATAAATACAACCCAATTCGTGGAAAAACGAGAGCATTCATTCTATTTCGACTCCAGACGTACCCTAGCCGTCCAGAAGCCTCCAAGTTGATACTCCAAGTTCATAGAACACTGTAGATTGATTCCTAATCGATTCTTAACGTTTGATTTAATACTTTATTGATTCTACGTGCATTCTCACTGATTGGCTCGCCAAACAAATAGGATTCCGCACAATTTGGTTTGGTTTACACGTTAATCATTCGGTATTTCGTTCAAATAGCAGGTCCAAACAAGTGGTATCAGAGCTCTGGCTCTTGATTACATGTGATTCAATCAAGATTGATAAAAAGTTTGTGTTTTTACACTAAAAAACGCAATCTTTTGTGTCAAAAGTTGTCTTGGACGTTCCCTGCTCATCAAGTTTCGGTTTCTACGGCCTTAGGCGATTAGGGTTTGCTAAATTTCGAATTTTTACGGCTAAAACACATTTAACCTAGAAATTTTCGCAAAATAGCAGCTTCAGTCGCACGAGTGAGCCATTCGCACGACTGGACTTCATTCGCATACACCAGACGCACGATTGGACTGAGTCGCATCTCCATTCGTACGACTGAACCATCCGTTCGCAGTGTTCATACGCATCAGCTTCATTCGCACGACTGAACCAATCGCTTAGTTCAGCTGCACGATTGAACCAATTGCATAGTTCATTCGCACGGATAACCCATTCGCATCACCCAGTCGCACCAGTTTGACAGTTTGTTTAGTACACTTAAAAGTTAATCGTGATGGAAGATCAGATGTCAGCATTTACTGCCGGCAAGGACTCAAGGATCCAGAACCTACTATTGCTTGAGACTGTGGTGGGGAATCATAATAAACAACCAAAATTCTTAACGTTAGATGAGTTTCCCCACTGGAAACAACGTTTTGAGATCTACCTCAATGGAGTGGATCCAAATTTGTGGGAAGCTATCGAGATTGGGTATAGTATGCCGGTGGGAGCAGATGGGGTAAAGCTTACTTTGGGAGGGATGACTGATGCTCAGAAAGTTAAGTATAATGTAGAGAAGAGATTTTATGCATTGATTACACAGTCTATTCCTAATGATATTTTTCACCAGTACTCGGAGAATAAGCAGGCCAAGAAATTGTGGGATGAGCTGGAAAAGAGATACGACGGGAACGCTTCGCTGAAGGCAATTAAAGCTAAGGAACTGAAGAAAGAATTTAAAAACTTCTCATCAATGGGAAACGAGAGTTTGGACGATGTTATTGATAGATTCTACCATCTGATGAGTGAAATGCATACACATGGTGTTGCTACTACCATGGAAGAAAAGGTGTCAAATTTCGCAGACGGATTGCCAGAAAAGTGGGCTTCATTTGTGTCAAATCTGAGACAGAATGAGATGCTGGCAAAGTTGGATATCAATGACTTCATTCTAAAGCTGCGAGAAGAAGCACTTAGGATGAAGTACAGAGCTCAGAAGTCTTCGCACACTCAGAATCCAGCTTTGTACAATGCCACGCCTCAAGCTAAGACGTCTGGAGCACCTCTTCAGACTGCATTTTTGTGTCTAGCTCATCGGGTCCTTCACAAGCTTCTCCTTCAGGTTCAAAAATGTCAGGGTCTTCTTGTACCCATTACATTGGAACTGAAGCGAATGCTACTATACTGAAGACCGAGAACCTTGGTAATGTGACTGTGGAAGTAGCTCGAGAGCACATGGATCTTTTGGCAGCAGTGGTTCATTCTTATGATGGACTTGTTGCTGGGAAGATTGGAAACTGCCATCTGGCAGATGAGGACTACGAGCAGATGGATGAAATGGAGCTGGAAAGAATGGACATTATGTGGGCCTTAGCTAGTGCTGTCCGGAGGACGAAGAATTATGTGAAAAAGACCGGACAAAACTTGGTTGCTAATAAGGATACCACATTTGGCTTTGACAAGAGTAAAGTGACCTGCTTTAACTATGGAGAAAAGGGGCACTTCAAGAGAGAATGTGTGAAGCCAAAGAAGACTGGGAACGGGAACCCATTCTGTCCTGCACTCGTCAAGACAAGCAAGCTAGCAGTTCTACTTCATCAAGCAAGGATCCAAAAGCCTTGACTACTCATGATGATGAAGGACATGACTGGAGCTTTCGGTTTGTCTCTCTAGGGGAATCTAATATTGCCAGTGTAGAAGATTTAGATGATGATTCCGCAAGTGAGGGAGATATTGCAGTTGAGATAGCGATGTAAAATATTGAAGAGACAACTGCAACTGAGGTCAGTTACAAGCCTGAAGAAGGGATTGCAACAACAATGACAGAATCACCAGAACCAGAGACATCTAATGTCGCGTTGATGGCTAACTCCTCTGAACCTCCTCAGGTAAGTACCATTGACCAATTGTTTAAAAATCATGCTTGTTCTGATTGTGATACTTTTAGAGATAGCATAGATGAGAAATTTGATAGGTTATTAGATCATAATGATAACTTAGTAAAGGATTTGCAACTGTGCACTGAGGCTAATAGAGTTTTAAAACAAAATGAGCATAGTTACAAAGAAAAGATAGACCTTTTGACCAAACAGCTTAGGGAAACTGAACTAGTTGCATTTAACCAAGCTAATGACATTACGTACAATCTTAACTCCCTAGAAGACACTAAGAAACAAAAAGCAGTCTTAGAAGTAGAAGTTAACTCTTTAAAGCAAAAACTGCACAGTTGGACAAGTTCATCTCATATTGTCCAACACTTAGTGAGCGAGCGTAACAACGGGGAGGGTTTGGGTTATAAAGTGGTTCCACCACCACCTGAGACCTTGATGAACACTAAGAGTAGACAATAAATAACAACCCCATCAAGGATCATGTGGTGTCTACTCCTCTTGTTAGTGATCCAGATTCCTCATGTTCAAAGGCAAAGGGTAAAATGCCTTGTGTTAATCTAGAAAAAGAATTTGAAAAGGTTAATATAAAGTCTGAGTCAAACAAAATCAAATCTGAATCTAAAAGGACTGCTAATGTTAATCTTTCACAAGCTTCATGTCAAAAACCAGTTAACCAAAAGGAAAAAGATGTTAAAAATGTTAAAACAATTAATTTTGTTAAACAGAGTAAAACATGAAAAGAAACAGAGTCAAAACCCAAACTAAGTGTAGAGACTAATGAAGAGGCTGATGCAACCCAAACATCCAAGGCTTAATCTACTGCACAAGTTCTGAAGTAGAATGCTTCGGAAGTTTCACACACTCAATAGAAATATTCTAAGTGTGAAATCTTCCGAAGCCAATATCTTCCGAAGCCAAAGATGAAGTCTTCCGAAGCCTCAGAGACAAAGTCTTCCGAAGCTTCAAGTTATGAAGACAGATTTCTTTCGAAGGCTTTTAAGACATGCTTTTTCTGATGTACCTTTTTGTAAAGCTGGACACCTTTCCGCTGCACCTCTGCAAGTCACCAACTTACATGAGTTGGTGAAAAGGTCCATGCTTTTGGTAACTGTACATTGAGGTCTTGAGTCTGTATACTTTCTACTTTATGTACTTTATCCTTTTTGTAACAGAAAAGGATGTGAGCTCTGGCATGTCATAGTCACAAGTCAAAGGCAATCTGCCTTTTGACTCTACAATTGATTTTGTTTGTGTCTAGTCAATTGTATCCAGCTGGCTTCCATAGTATAGCCAGTTGTAGGATGTAGTATAAGTATCTCATGTTCTTGTATCTTTTATTTTATGCTTTGTAACACTTATAATAGAACATAGAGAAAACAATATGCTGCATTCTTGAAAACCATACTCTTGTGTTCTGTCTCTTACATTACTTGTGTTCTTAGTGTCTTATCTTGGTTAATCCAGTTTACTGTTTGATTAAAGTTTGGTTAATCTCCTCTTTGTGTTGTTGTGTTGTAACTCACACCCTTCAACGATCCTGCACTAAGTAATGTTACTAGGGTGTCACACACATCTCCACAAAGAAAGTTTAATCATAAAGTTGATAGCAAGTCATGCTACAACTATGGAGAGTGTGGACACATTGCTTCCTTTTGTCCTTACTATCAGACACCTAGGAAGAAGATTGAACTTCAGGATTCAAAACCTAGGTATTCTAAGAGGAGTTCTTTAACTCCACCTAGAAGAACTAGTGAACCTAAAGTTCATCCCATTGGCCAGTCGACTGTTTATCACAAACAGTCATTGCACAAATCTGGCTTATGGAAAGAGAAGTCATCCTCTGTGTCTAATAATGATGACAAGAAGGAACCTAAGCTACCCTCACCCTCTAAGGGTCAATGGGTTGAATTCATGATGTGTGATGCCTCTGGGAAACCCAAGCCAGTAAAGGCTTGGGTTCCTAACCTAAACTAATGGTTTACATTGTATGTGCAGGGTGTTCGCTACAGTGCTGAAACCAACATGTGGATTGTGGACAGCGGAGCATCCAGGAACATGACATGAAACAGGGCTCTTTTATCAAACTTCAAGCAAATAAAAGGAAGGCATGTTCGTTAGCTCAGGGAGAAGTTGGAAATCAGAAAGTTAAGTTTGATAAGGTGAACTACGTTCAACAACTTCAAAACAACTTACTTTCTGTTTCCTAAATCTGTGATAAAGGTTTTAAAGTCATATTCGACAACAAGAAGTGTTACGTCCTAAAGAAAGACTACGTGATTCCGGAGGACCAAGTTCTGATGACAGCTTCAAGATATAAAGACCTTTATGTTTTGGATCTCTCAACAGCTTCTACAACGGATCATGAAGTTCAGTGCTTTCTATCAAAATCCACTGAGAAGGACTCCATCTCCTGGCATAGGAGAATGGCACACATCAATCAACGGAAGATGAATCACTTGATCCAGAAGGATCTTGTGAGAGAAGTTAATGTCAAGAATTTCCAACTTCCTGATTTTTGTGTAGCTTGCAAGAAAGGCAAACATACGAAGAAGTCTCATAAGGAAAATAAAGTTCATTGAATTGAACTTCCTCTTGAACTTCTTCACATGAATCTATTTGGTCCAGTCAGTACAAAGAGCATTGTAGGCGACTTGTACTGTTTTTTGGTTACTGATGACTACACAAGATTCTCTTGGGTAATGTTTCTGAAGTCCAAATCAGAAACATTTGAGTCATTCAAGGAGTTAGTAACCACACTGGAATCTCTCTACAAGCTGAAGATGAGACAAGTATGCTCAGACAATGGGACTAAATTCAAGAATCAGTGGATGGAGGCTTACTGCAAGGAAAAGGGAAATGTGCTTCAATTCACTTCTACCTACACGCCTCAGATGAATGGTGTTGCTGAGAGAAAGAACAGAAGTTTGATAGAGACAGCACGGACAATGTTGGCAGACTCGAAACTGCCTATCCAATTCTGGAATGAGGCAGTGGCTAATGCGTGTTATACACTGAATCGAGTTTTGATAGTCAAGCGCCACGGAAAGACATGTTACGAGCTACTACGACGACGTAAACCGAATCTGGAGTATCTCGAACCATTTGGCGCGCCGTGTACACTTCTGAAGAAGACTCAAGAAGGTAAATTCAGTGAGAAGGCTGATGAAGGAATCTTCCGAGGATACAACATACCAAACAAGAGAGTTTAGAACAATCCAACGGGTCTAGTAGAAGTGTGGTGTAATGTTGATGTTCAGAGATATACCACACCACCTACTGGCAAAGGACCCGCCTACTTTTTCGACTATGATGGATTCTTTAAGTCCTTCAACATCCCTATCTCTCCTTTTGATGATGAGTTAGATACTCGAATGATCTATGATATCTTGAATACACCATCTCTTGATTCAACATCATCGAGTTCACAGGGAGAATCATCTACTCAATCAGGGGGAGTAGTCGACGATAGTGACTCCTCCTCTGAAGATAAAGCTGAAGAAGATGACCAGAACAGTCAGGAGGAACAGGTTCTAGTTCCTGAAAGTCCACAAGCATCTAACGGTGATTCACCTTCGACTTCGAAACCTCAAACTCCTTCTACCGCAGATGCAGAACCAAATGTTCATAATCTTGGCTCTGAGGTAGCTGTTACTATTACTCCAGGATCACGTCTAAACGTCTATCATCCCTTAGACAATGTCATTGGGGATGACAGATCAGGAGTACAAACCCGAAATCAGCTGTACTCAGCTGATTATGCCTCTGTTATGGAAAAGGGATACATTCATGATGGTGCTTATCGGTGTTTTGTCTCGTAGTTTGAGCCAAAATACATCAGTGATGCGCTAAACGATGAGGCGTGGGTGAGTGCCATGCAAGAAGAACTTCAGTTCAAGAAGTTAGGAGTATGAACTCTGGTAGATAGACCTAAAGGTGCTAAGGTCATTGGCACCAAATGGGTCTTGAAATGCAAGAAGGATGACCAAGGGGTCATTATCAGGAACAAGGCTCGACTGGTTGTTTAGGGATTTCGCCAAGTCGAGGGGATTGACTACAATGAAGTATTTGCACCCGTGGTAAGGATGGAAGCCATCCGTATCTTCCTGGCATATGCATCGTATATGAAGATTAAAGTCTATCAATTAGATGTGAAGAGTGCATTCCTTCATGGGGAAATTCGGGAGACAGTGTATGTCAGTCAACCCGAGGGATTTGAAGATCCTTATCATTGGGACAGAGTTTACAATCTCGACAAGGCCTTATACGGGCTTCATCAAGCTCCAAGGGCCTGGTATGAGAAACTCTCAACTCATCTTGTGAAACACGGCTTTCGCAGGGGAGTCATTGACTGCACACTGTTCATCAAAGAAAAAGATGGAGACCTACTGCTAGTACAAATCTATGTCGATGACATAATCTTCGGTTCAAAGAACGAAGAATTATGCAAAGAGTTTGAAGCAGTTATGAAGAAAGAGTTTGGGATGAGTGCTATGGGGGAGATGAAATTCTTTCTCGGGTTATAGGTGGATGAGACACAAATGGGATATTTCTACATCAGACCAAGTATGTGGGAGACATTCTCAGTCGGTTTGACATGGAGAATGCTTCTGCTGCTGGGACTCCACTTGCTACAAATCATGATATAGCACCTGACCAAAATGGAGATCTGGTAGATGCCACAATGTACCAAGGAATGATTGGATCCCTCATGTATGTCACTGCCTCAAGACCTGATATCATGTATGCTACACGTTTATGTTCTAGATATCAGGCTAAGCCTAAGGTTAACCATCTGATCGGGGTCAAAAGGATATTTCATTATCTGAAGGGTACACCCACACTTGGGTTGTGGTATCCTCATGATGATGACTTTGAGCTCACGGCGTATAGTGACTTGGATTACGGGGGCTACAAGATGAACTACAAGTCTACATCGGCAGGGTGTCAATTCTTTGGGAGGAGATTAGTTACCTGGCAGTGTAAGAAGTAGACCTCGGTTGCATTGTCAACCTGTGAAGCTGAATACATTGCTGCTGCATGTTGCTGTTCACAAATCATCTGGATTCAACAGCAAATGTGGGATTACGGTTTAAAGTTTTCTTCTACTCCTATCTTTGTTGATAACTCTGCTGCAATTGCAGTAACTAAAAGCCCAGTACAACATCCAAAGACCAAACACATTAGTATTAAATACCATTTCATAAGAGACTGTTTTGAAAAGAACTTAATCGATGTGGTAAAAATTAATAATGACTTTCAACGCGTTGACCTCTATACAAAAGCCTTTGATAAACCACATTTTCTATATCTGTTAGAGGTCAACGGCGTTCAAAAGAAAAGTGATGTTATTCCTGATGATGATCATGTGTAGTCCGATACATTGTAGTTATATTTTTTTATTTTTCCTTATTTATTTTATTCTGTTTAAACTAAATTCATGTTACTTAGCTGTCTATTAAAATCCTAAAATAATTAAATCCAGTATGATGTTAGAATTTTAGGGGGAGAGTAGGTCAGCTAGTAATATTAAAAAAAACGAGGGAGAAGGAGTGGATAGCTGATATAAGGTAGATCGTATCTGTGATACCGATTCAAACCTTTTGGAAAATGATAGTACACAGGAACAAATCAAAAGGGACTTTAAATATTTAATTTAGAAAAGATGCAAAATTCAAAGTATAAGTCTGTATAGTCTAAGCAATATAAAAGGGAAGATGATAGAAAAACTGATAACTACTAAAGTAACAAAAAGAAAGTAGACCTAAAGGTTGCTAGACCACAAATGATATGTAGGTAGATTCAACACAATAGATGATTAGACCTGACTGGTGATCTCAAGATCAAACTAAGTTGTTCAACTGACTGTGGGCTGCCATCTTGTCACTGGTTAACACATTCAACAATATTCCAATAAGGGGTAATGAGCATGTAAACGCCACAAATGTGTGCGGATGACCATAAATAGAGCAAAACACGAAAAAAATGAAAGAAAAATGCTATCAAGCTAATGACATATGTTGTTGGTGCATTCTGTGCAAAAGAAAATTTCGCTGCTCTAACAAGAAGATAGGTTGTGTGCCTCTCTGTTGTGCGATGGCACTGACCTGAGGATAAGCATAACCTAGATATTCTAGAATTCATTGTTGTTTGCCGCCTCTCTGCTGTGCGATGGCACTGACATGAGGATTGGCTTCTCTTTGAAAACTCTAAGAATAGTCTCTTCTAGTAAAAATACCCGTAGACCGCTCAAAAGCTCCTGAGGAATGTTGATTACCATATAAGTGTGGGATCAAAAATGTTAGTTGAAATAATTAAACCTAAAACTATCACCAGTTTGTGTCTAAAGTCTGTGTATGGATTCAAGGGGACAAATATACTAACAAACATTATGGCTGCAATTCTTGAAAGTTCAAATCAATGTGGAATCTAATAGTACCAGTGTGATTTCCTAAATTTGCTAACGACTCTGGATGAAAACCAAGAATTAAGGATCAAAAGGTTTTGATAACAAGTACTAAATGATTTGACTTGCCTATATGATTCCAAAATTGAATTGGTCCAGGTGTGGTCAAACTAAATTGAAGCTGCCTATTCTGGAACCAAATCCAGTAGATGTCTATCTTAAGATTTATCTCTCACAAAAAGTCAAAAACAAGTTTTATTTTTGTATTTAGTTTATGTTTCTAGCTAGTTAGTCATTTTAGTTTGTTTGTTCGTCGGACTATATCATGAAAATCAGTATGGGATTAACTCACCTAAAAGGGTCATGTCTGAGATGGCCACATGTGTTTTCAAAGTTTAAAAGGGTCACGTCTGAGGTGACTAAATTGTTTAAAAGGATCACGTCTGAGGTGATCAAAAAGTTTTCAAGTTAAAATGATCATGTCTGAGATGATCAAATGCTCATAATGTTAATTTCAACAGGTAAAAAGGGTTTAAGTGCTAAATGTTCATAAGTGTAACCTATTCGCACGGCGGATCATAAGTATGGACCAACCATGCGAATGGATCCCATTCGCACGACTGGACATGAGATTGAGCCATTCACCCGAATGGCTTATCAGAATGATCCATTCGACCAAATGAAAGGGCACGAATGAGTCAGTCGACCGACTGAGAATCAGTCAGCCAACTGAATGCGACTGACTAGGCCAATCGCACGACTGAGCCTCAGTCGCCCGAATGAACTGAGTGAATGAGGCCAGTTGGCCGATTGAACTCAGCTTCAGTATTTAAAGGGCCATAGTCGATCGCATTCCACTCATCACCCTCAATCGCTCCTAAATCGCACCAAGTACCGTTACTCTGCCGAAATTCCTCTAGACCTGTTTTTACATCTTTCTTGATCTTCTGACGTGGGTTGACGGTTATACCGGTATATTGCAGTGAAATCTTACCGAAATCAGAAGACATTGAACCCTCATTTGGGATATTCGTGTGAAATAAGAACCGGACTGTAAATGACCTAATAACCAACATAAACTAAGCAAAATGTTAAAATTAAGTTTAATAGGTTATTAGTGACAAGATGGCGAGTCTAATGGACCATTAAACCATGTTAAATTACTTGATTTGGTCAAGATTCGAACCATAGGCGACTGAACAGTGGGAAAAGCGACTGGTCGACCGGATGAACTCCAATCGCACGATTGAATCTTGCGATTGGGTCAATCGGCCGAATGCACCATGCGATTGAAAAGCGACTGGTCGACCGGATGAACTCCAAATCTTACTGCAGCGCAGTCTCAGCAGATCTCGGAGCAGGCTCAGTTGCTAGATGAGCAAGCCCAACAAATGGCTGCTCAAAGCCACAAGATCGCCCAACTCCAAGAGCACAGTGTCACATCTACTAAGAAGATTGAGGAGTTGGAGGAGGCTAAGAAGACCATCATGCTAAAGTTTAAGGGATCTAAAGACGAGCCACTAAAGATTAAAGAGGGAGACGAAGATGATGGGGATGATGATGATGAGACTGAGGATGATAAGGGGATTGAGGATGAGAGGACAGAGGAGAGGAATGAGGATGATGATGATGAAGGATGAGATGCAGTTGCATCTGCCACAGCTCAGGGTCAAGATATAAGATCAAAAAGAAATCAAGATCAACGAGCTTCCTCTTCTGCCTCACCTACTGCTGATCCAGCGATTCAAGATAAAAGTAATGATTAGATAATCATGTATTTGATAGCTTTTGTACTTGAATCATGTATTAAACTTATGTATTTGATGTTTATATTAAGATTAATGTATTTCTGTCTTGATTATTAACTAATGCTTATTGTGTTGAATGTTTTAAATCAAGCAGATCCTGATTTCCAAAGAGATGAATATGATATTGCCCCCCTCCAACAGGTCAGACTCAACTGACGTTGATTCTTGATCTGTAGGGCATGGTCAGGAGATCGGTTATGTATTCTCCTGAGGAAGGAGAAATCATTCATAATCTTACTGACGAGCAATTAGCTGAGATCTTCAAGTTAAATCCCGATGAGATTGTGAAGGATGCTCCAATACACGACTCGACAAGTGACGAAGAGCTCAACGACGTTGATGAAATAGATATAGAAGATGTCACTGCAGAGCACTACCCTCAGTATACTAACAATGAGGGAAATGTGGTCCCCAATCTGGGTGAATCCCTTGTCAGTGATACGTTTGAGGTGTTAGACAAAATGGAGCAGGAGTCAGAGAAGACAGAGGGAAAGACACAAGCCTCAAATGATGATGTTGATATCCGAAAGGCATTTGGGCTGCCTGTTTTGAAGAAGTTAGAGCCCAATGCGCTGCACCTAAACAGGACGCCTACACCAAACTCTATAGAGTCAAAAAACATCATAATGTGTCAGACAGGATTATAGCATGGGCATATTGAGGACCTTAACGTCTATGTAGTTAAGAGGGAGAAGGGCATAGAGTACTTTAGATTTCCACATGATCTAAAGACTCTACCAGGTTTTGAGCTCAACCAACTGACCAAACTGAAGCTGTTGTATGCTGACCCGAGAAAGATGTCAGGCTGGTTTGAAGCTGCCCTAAGGAAGGAGTACCATACCAGGTGGGTTAACTTCAGACCTCAACAGCCTACAAGGAACATCAAAAGGTCTGAAGTTGATGCCATTACTGGAAAGCCAAAGATAGTGTTGAAGTGGAGTCATCCACGCACGATGTGAAGAATCCCACTCAGGGAAATGCCACAGGACTTCACTCCACACTTTAAGTGGTGGTACTACGATTGGAGGACAGGAGAAGCGGTCATAGTCCTAAACAAAGAGGGCCAAATGGATACTATCAGGGTATTTGACCTAATGTGGCTTACCAACTTGTCAGCTAATGATGTCTACACTCTATACAAGTGGCCACTGTTCTATGATATGCAGGATATAGTACAAGCCCTCCAATTCCAGAATGTCATAAGACTCTCTTTTGCATTTGAGATTCATGCAGGAGTCACAAAAGAGGATAAGTACAAGAAGTATGAGGAGGTAATGAAGAAAACAAGACATTAGAGAGATCTAGGTCCAAGGAGGAGTTTGTTGATACATGTATGTCCCTAGATCATGATATGAATGTAATAGATCTTGTTTGTCTGATTCTGATGTAATGCTTGGAATGATTAATGAAATGATATTGGTTGTTTGTTATTTATAATGTTTAATATTTCATTAATGAGACGATGTTGAATTGGTTAATTAGGTTTGTGGTTGTTTCAATTGTTACACATAATGTTATATTAATTAATACATTCAAACTTAACAAAATGAAGTTCTCATGCGAATGGCCCATGAGAATAGACTATACGCATGAATAACTTCATACGAATGACTCAGTCGCACGACTGAACCAGGAGACTGGATCAGTCGTATGATTGTAACATAAGATTGGTTCAGTCGCACGACTGAACACTCAGTCGTGCGGATGAATCAATCGCATGGTTCAATCGCACGACTGAACCATACTAATGGTTTAGTCGCACGAATGAACAGTACTAACCTATAAATACAACCCAATTCATGGAAAAACGAGAGCATTCATTCTATTTCCACTCCAGACGTACCATAGCCGTCCAGAAGCCTCCAAGTTGATACTCCAAGTTCATAGAACGTTGTAGATCGATTCCTAATCGATTCTTAACGTTTGATTCAATACTTTATTGATTCTATGTGCGTTCTCACTCATTGGATCACCAATCAAATAGGATTCCGCACTATTTGGTTTGGTTTACACGTTAATCATTTGGTATTTCGTTCAAATACCAGGTCGAAACAGATACGACTCTATTTTGCCTTTGAGATAAATACAGGAGTCACCAAAGAAGCTAAGTACAGGAAGTTTGAGGAAATTATGAAAGATATTAGACAATAGATAGATCTAGGTCCAAGGGGGAGTTTGTTAATACATATATGTATCTAAATTCTGATCTCAATGTAATATGTCTTGAATATCTTGCACTTATGTAATATTGGGTACTTAATGAAATGAAAAATTTTTTGTTTGTGATTTGTCTTGTTTAATATTTTATTAATGAGTTGTTTAACGCATATTGAATTGATTGTATAGGTTTGTGATTGTTTGAATTGATATATATAATGTTATAATAATGAATACATTCAAACTTGGTTAAGTGAAGTTCTCATGCGTCCGACTGGACCATGCGCCCCAATAGTGGTCATGCGTCCGAATGGCCATGCGACTGAGTATCCATGCACCTAAATAGTCCATATGTCTGAACAACTTCATGCGACCGACTCAGTCGCACGACTAAACACTCAGTCGTGCGAATGGATCAGACGCACGGCTTAATCGCACGAATGAAGCCCGAATGAGCAACCCTAACCTATAAATACCACCTAATTCGTGGAAAAAAAAAGCATTGAATCCACTCGACTCCAGACATACCCTAGCCGTCCAGAAGCCTCTAAGTTCGCACTCCAAGTTCATAGAACGCTGCACATCGATTCCTAATCGATTCTTGACGTTAGATTCAATACATTATTGTATCTACGTACCTTCTCACTGATTGGATCGCCAATCAAATAGGATTCCACACTATTTGGTTTGGTTTAACACGTTAATAAGTTGGTGTTTGGTTCAAATACAAGATCCTAACAACTCATCAATGAATTTTAGAACGAAATTGTTTTTGCGAGGGGAGAATGTGACAACCCTAAGTTTAGACAAACTAACATCTCATAAATAAGACTCATATTTATACTTTATTAAGGAATTATAGAAACAAGTTTTATTTGATTACTTTCTATAAAATAATATATTTGTTTAATTGATTATATATGTACATGCATGCATCCATGAATGAATGTTCAGGTATGCATGTATATGAACTTGTTAATTTTGTAATCTAGGTTATATGATTAGTTGCTTGAGAAATTAATACTTTAATCTAAGTATGTAATGAACTAAGACAAAAAATAAAATCAAACAAAAATAAAATTACATGAAATATAAAGTTTTTTTAATACAAACATCTAATAATTTTTTTGAAGAGTTAAAAAATCAATATTTTTTAAAAGAAAAACTTTTTTAAAGACGAAAGTTTGAAAAATTATTGTTATAGTTTTATTACTTAATGGTTAGTTATATATAACTCTAAGCATATTTTATCTCAAAAAAATATTTTTAAATTTTTAATAGTACTAGATGTTATTTTTAGTTTTTTCATATAACACGTGTAGTAGACGAGTGTTTAAACTATTTAGCGTTAATCAAAACTTTTAAAATGAAGCGTATGGTCTCACTAGTTGTTTCATATTTTTCTTTTAGTTTTAATTGAATATTTTATTGATTAACTTTGTTTTAGTTGGACAAGTAGGATCTTAAAAAGACTAAAATACCATCATATTTAACGGAGAATTTATCGTAGTTAGTGAAGTGGATGAAAATGGCAACATTTGGTAAACCAAAGTGACTGAAATGGCAAAAAAAGTTTTTAGATTGAAATGACAAATTCAACAAAACGTCAGCGATGAAAATAACATTTTACTCTAATTATATTTTGACTAAAAATATTGTTTTGGCGATTTTGAGACGTTTAAGTGTGTTTCGATCTAAATGATCATATGAAAGTGTGTTTGGGTATCTTTGACCCGTTCAAGTGTGTTTTAATCAAAAAGATCATATAAAAGTGTGTTTAGGTGTGTGTTTCCATCTAAATGGATATAAAATTATATTCGGGTATCTTGACCCATTCAAGGGCCTTTTCAATCACAAAGATCACAAAAAAGATGTTTGGATGATTTTAACCTGTTAAAATGTGTTTCAGTCTAAATAGTTACATAAAAGTATGTTTGGATATCTTTGACCAGTTCATGTTTGTTTTTATCAAAATGGTCGTATAAAAGTATGTTTGGATAATGTTATCCCGTTTTAGTGTGTTTCAATCTAAATGGTTATATAAAAATATATTTGAGTATCTTGACCCATTCAAGAGTGTTATGTACAGATTTCATATGACCTTATAAGAATTAAAAGTCAAAACAATATCAGATCAATTTCTATAATGAATGCTTATTATACAATCATGTTTATTAGTTAGGTTGATTCAATCGAGAATAAATCATTGTTACAAAGACTTTATTTTACCAAAAGTATGTTATAGCATACACACATAAGCATTATGATGATGGAAATATGCCAAAAGAATGCAAGTAGGATTAAAGAAAAATACTCAAAAATTTTGTACATGCGGAGCATAACGTAGTAAATCCACCGTACATGCCGATTAAAAAGGAAGAATTATATAAACTTTATTAATGATATATCTACGTACCCAACTTAAAATTTTTAATTACAAATATTCTTATAAAACATAGTTAATTACATATGTCATCTTCTAAAACATAGTTAATTACATATATACTCAAACTATAAGTTTAATTACATATATCCGATTTATTAACATAAATATTACATATTTACCCATTTTATTACTTTTATTTATTTTTATTAAATTATAAATCATGTTTTTCCTTCTCTACTTGTTTTTTGAGTTTTATTATTTTTTAATATTTCTATACTAATTAAAGGTTTTTATGATCTTTTTGTTTGTTTTTCTTACTTTTTTATGCTAATTATTTCGGTTGTACAACACACTTCTAATCTTATTATGCAACATAAAATTATGTGTTCGGATCATGTTGCATAACGGGCCTAGAAGTGTCTCATATAGTAACCTAAAAAAATTAGCAATTAAAGGTTAAAAAACAAAAAGAACATAAAAAATGATAGTATAAAATAAATAATCGAAACTTAAAAGCTTAAAAAGGAAAAACATAACTTTATAGTTTAAAAATAAGAGTGAAATACTAATTATATTAGTAATTTTAATAAAAACAATCAAATGGATAAATATGTGATATTTATGTTTAATAAAGCGGATATATGTAATTAAACTTTTTGTTTAGCTATATATGTAATTAACTAAGGTTTAGAAGTGGATATATTTAATTGAAATTTTAATTTAGGTATATATGTAATTAACTAAGTTATAAGAGGATATATATAATTAAAGTTTTAAGTTGGGTACATATGTAATGGATTATATTTGTAAGAGGGAATATGTAATTCTCCCATTAAAAAGTGTAACGCCAAAAGAGCTATGTAGTACGCCGAGCTAATATGCCAAAAGGGTGCATGAAACGATAGCCTTGGCATATCATACGTCATTCTTAGTGTATCATATACCACTCTCCGCGTATAGTCGTGGCGTATCATACACCAGTCTTGGTGTATCATACGCAAGGTTGATAAATTTGGGCCATTTCTCATATTATGATTGTTAACCTTGGTTATACGATTGTTAATCGATTTTAAATTTTGATATTGTGTAGGTAAAGCTCAAGTGCAATAGTCATGGACAAAGGATCCCGGTTTACAAAGAAGGGTGAGATCTTTTAAATCAAAATTGATAAAAAAGTTTAATGTATTGTGCTCTAACATCTAAAATAAGTATTCTGTAAGAATTAAATTAAAAGTCTTACAATTTTAATTTTAGGTGTTTCATCATCTATATATGTATTGTGCTCTAACATCTAAAATAAGTATTCTGTAAGAATTTTATATTGCAACCTGAAATCATTATCAATTAAATAATCTACGTAATAAACTAAGAGTAAATTATTAATTCGGTAGCTTTGGTTTGGTTATTTTAATTATTTGAGTTTAAAAAAGAATTTTCTAACAAATCAAGTCTCATGGTTTGTACTTTATAGCCGTTTCAGTCCAATACACTAACAACGTTAGATTTTACTCTCTCACACAAACATATTATATATATATATATGTATGTATATATATATGTATATATATGTTATATATATATGTATATGTATATATATATATATATATGTATATATATATGTATATGTATATATATATGTATGTATATATATGTATATATATATATATGTATATATATATGTATATATATATATGTATGTATATATATATCTATATATGTATATGTATATGAAATGTTTTTATTTTTATTTTTCAAATTTTTTTATAATTTATTTTTAAACAGCTTGATTTTAAACGTCATATTTAAACATTCATATTATCTAATAGAAAATTTAAAACCGTTTGACTTATTAAACTTCTTATTTAACAATTAGGCTTCCTTAAACATCTGTTTTAATCTAGTTGTCTTATTTAAATTATAAAATCTTTTAAACTATTTTTTATTTAAAAGTATTTTTTTAATCGTCCGATTCAATTATGCGTCTTTTTAGTTTTTTTTTTATTTATACATATTTTTTAAATCATTCAGCTTGTTTAAACGTAATTTTATGTCGTTCTTTTATTTGAACATCCTGTTACCATCTGTTTATTAAAAAAATTCATTTTTAAACTATTCATTTTATAAAAACATATTATTTCTGTTTTCGATGTTTTTATCATCTTCTAGCAAGTTGACTTGAAGTGAGTTATAATTTTACGTCATTTGTATTTTTTAAAGATATATTTAGGTTTTGAATATTACAATTAAGGCTTCTATAATATTAAAATTACTTGTGTATGCTTTATTTAACTTTTTAAAGTTGTTCATTACGTTTTCATAACCAATCGATTTCAAAAATATGTTTAAAGAAGGTAGACAAATTTAGAAAGAAGTTTAATTAGTTGAACCATTTAATTAAAATATTTGAAAACATAAAGATTCTAAAAATATTTAAGTAAGACGAATGATCAAAATTATAACTTTAAAAAGCCGAACGATTATAAAAAATAAGTTTAAAATGGTAAATGATTTTAAAGCCGACTGATTTGAAGATGAATGATATTAAAACGGTAAATGATTTTAGAGCTATGATAGCAGCTGATGCCTTTCAGAGCCATTTGAAAGCAAAAGGAGATCGCTTTCGATTAAGAATCAAGCCCAGGAGGAAGCAGTCATATATATATACACATATATATATATACATATATATATATATACAGATATATATATATATATATACATATATATATACATATATATATACATATATACATATACATGTATATACATATATACATATATATTACATATATATATATACATGTATATACATATATATATATATACATGTATATACATATATATATATTATATACATATATATATACATGTATATACATATACATATATATATACATATATATATATATATACATATATATATATATACATATATATAAGAGAGGGTTCTATTGAAAACCTTAAAAACTCTTTTTTAACCATTGATCAATGTTAATCAAGAGTCAAGACCAAAGATGGTACTTATGAAAATTTCTCTTAAATATTTGTGACAAGTATTAATAGCTAGGGGTAGAATAGGAAGAAACTATTTTTTGTTTTTGAAATCATTCCTATAAAAAGGAACTGTAATTGTTCTTTATTCCATATTAATAATGGTATACTATAACTGCTTTTTCGTTTTCTGTATATTCAAATAATTGATTCCACCAACTCCATTGATCATACGATTGTTTCTTCTGGTTTAAATGATAAAAATTATTTCATGTTACATATACATACCAACCAAAGTCACAATATGTAATGAATAAAGTTCATATATGTAATAAGCAAACCTATTGAAAAACGAAAACTATGTATATAAATGAGAAGACGTATCCAAGTTACGTATATGTAACAAGAAGAATTATATTTATCTGAACAACGAACTTACTTTAATATTACATAATCATTGGAACAAAAAAATTACATATACGTACCGATAGTGTTACGTATAAGTAACAACAGAGTTACATATATTTAAGAGTAGAGCTATCTATAATCTTATGTTACAGGTAACTTGGTAAATTCAAATTTGAAAGAAAAAAATATAGAAATATGTATATGTAACTAGATAGGCTTTCAAATCTTCATCTTTTTTATTATGAGCACCAAGAACACACGTTAGTGTGTGTTTTTAGTAATCACAAATCTATAATTTTATTCTAATTCTTAATGTGATATATTGAAATTCATGATCATAATGAATATGAAAATCATAAATATCATATTTTTGAAGCCATGCATCATTAGTTTGATCAAATATGTGAGATTAATGTTGCAATCATGTACTTGATCAGCTTCTCATCTTAATTCCCACGACCACAACCCTTTACTCACATATATCATTCTCATATATATATATACACATATATATACGCATATATAATAAACATATATATATATATATATTTATATACATATATACATATATATATATACATATATACATATATATAGATATACATATATATATATATATATACATATATATACATATACATATATATATATTATACAAATATATATATACACATACATATATATATCTATATACATACATACATATATATTATATATATATATATATATATATATATATAATATTATATTATATATATTATATATAATATATATATATATATATATATATATATATATATATATTATATATATTATATATATGGGAGGGATCAAATAAGAACTAGTTTTTTGTGAGAACTCTAGGAACCAATCTCAACACTAGTTCTAAATGACAAAATTATAATTAACAAAAACATATTTAAAAAATTTATAAATAAAAAAATAACATAAAAATAAAAAAATAAAAACACAAAAATATTCTCCTACTTTTCCCCTTTTTAAAAAAATTATAAAAAATAAAAAAAATTCCTGTTTTTTAACGAAATTCATTTTACACATGTGTAATATCGGATTTACACATGTGTAAATCCAGTACTACACATGTGTATAACGAGATTTACACATATGTAAACAATGGATATACGATTTTTTTAGAAAAATATGTCAATATGGTAGACGTTGGCAAGATAAAAAAATACTGAATTTTAAGGTGAATTTTTTTTGAAAAAATGATGTCATGGAAAAAAGTTATGAATGTTTTAAAAAAAGGGGGAAATGGCATGTGATTTGCATGTGATAAAAAATAAATGGCTGAGATTAGTTCTTACAGTTCTCACAAAAAAGTGGTTCTCATTTAAACCTCTCCTGTATATACGTATGTATATATATATATATATGTATGTATATATATACATTATATATATATAGACATCATTTTTAATAAAAAAAATTCACCATAAAATTCTGTATTTTTTATCTTTCCAACGCCTACCATATTGATATACTTTTTTTAAAAAATCGTACATCCGTTGTTTACATATGTATAAATCTAGTTATACACATGTGTAGTACTGGATTTACACATGTGTAAATCCGATATTACACATGTGTAAAACGAATTTTGTTAAAAAAACGGGAATCTTTTTTATAAATTTTTTTATATTTTTTTATGAAAGAGGGAAAGTTAGGGAACATTTTTGTGTTTTTATTTTTTTATTTTTATGTTATTTTTTGATTCATAATTTTTTAAATATGTAACACCCGTTATTTTAATAAGACAAGACATGAAGAATAAATAAAAAAAACAATAAAATCCAAGTGGAAGGACTAAAAGTGTCCAAAAGGACAAATCTTTAAAAAACTTGGTGTAAAGGTGGGTATGGCCGCCCACCCTCACTTCACATCACCATGTTCTTTCAGTTTTAGAGAGAGAGAGCAGAGGAACTCTCGGCTGAAGAAAAGAAGAAGAAGAAAAGCCTAATTCAAGGTAATAATTCATGATTTTTAAGTGTTTATGATGGGTTCTATCCCGGTTATATGCTTATGTGCTTATGTGTTTGTGTATGTGCTCGGGTGTGTGTGTCTGTTTGGTGTTGTTTTTAGGTATTTGAACTCAGTTGCAAAATGTTAGAAAGGAAGAAACACCCAAGTTGCATGAGGTGAGTTCTAGACCTTGGTTTTTTAATTGTTTTAAACTATCTTTGGGGCTGAAAATGTATTAAAATGATTTTACAAAGTTTATGTATGTTTACCCGTATGTATTACGCTTGATGTTAATTCTTGAATGCTTATAGGTTATTCATGTTTAGAATAGCCATATTAAGCTTAGAACATATGGGTTTGATGATTGGGTTTGAAAACATACTAGAAGCATGTTACATAGAAGGTCCATGCGCCTAGATAAGGCTCATGCGCCTGAAAATGCCTTAGAAGGATTTAAGTGTAATCCATGCGCCTGGACAGTAACCCATGCGCCTAAGATTGCCTTAGAAATGTTTAAGTATAGCCTATGCACCTGAACAGTGGTCCATGCGCCTAGAATTATTAGTCGGACGACCAAGTGTAGGGCCATGCGCCCCAATAGTGCCCATGCGCCCAAGTGGCTCATGCGCCTAAGTGTCCATGCGTCCAAATAACCATGCGCCTAAGTGTTCATATGCACGAATAGTGCCTATGCGCCTGAATAGTTCATGCGCCTAAGTGATAAAATGATTAAGTGTTGGCTAATGCGCCTACATAGTGATAAAACGCCCAAACAGGGCTCATGCGCCCAAATAGTGTCAAGGCGCCTAAGCATTTAGAAATTTTTACATAATTTTTGGGAGTTTGTGCTTTTAGGGTTAGACCAAGGGTTGACTGGGGCTTATTTATGATGATGTTTCATGCATGGTTATGATTGTTCCTCATTATTATTGCAAATATTATTATTACTTATAGTATGTGACTTTATGTGGTATGTTTATTATGGTAACGTAAAGTATATCGTAATAATAAGAGAAAGAGCAATAAAGAAAAGAAGAGGAACATTAATAAAAATGTTAACAAGTCTTGCAAGTTTACAGGAGGTACACGAACATGTTGTCGTTAGCTCAACTGTGCTGTGGGTTAGTTACCCTATTATGCACACAGGGCCAATCAATTGAGATTGGCAGGACCTTCGTAGCATGTCCTGGTGATTAGGTTGGCCTTGTATATAATACACAGTTGACCCTTTCGAGGGATACAGTTGATCCTTTCGACGGATACGGTTGACCCTTTCGAGGGATACAATTGATCCTTTCGAGGGATACAGTTGACCCTTTCGAGGGATATAGTTGACCTTTTCGAGGGATACAGTTGACCCTTTCGAGGGATATAGATGACCCATCACCCGTTTTACATTACGCATACAGTTGGGGTATTGCTTATTGGTCCATACGGAAAATTAAAGATAAAGATAAAAGTTTAGAGAACAGACAAGGCATTAAGTAAAGAGAATGAACAGTATTTGTTCATATAGTTAATGCGTGCTCGCATATATAGTACAGAGTTGTATTTTACAGAAAATAGTATTTTCATATACAACATACAGAAAGTATTTTATTACTTTATAAACTAGAACTCGCTCAGCAACGCTGACTTTTATACATTTTCAGTTGGCAGGTAATTATTGCTGAGGATGGCACGAGGGTGAGGCTACTCGGCAGGGAAAGACTGACATCCATTCATATTCTATGTTGCTGCTGTTTTGTAATGCAGTAAAATAATTCTTTTGTAAACAGTAAATGATGATGTATTGCTTAACAGCAGTGTTGTAAATGAAATGAATGGTTTTTGATAAATTATTTCCACTGTTTCAGTTTGTATAATTATAATGTGTAGTGTTTTAACTACTGTGATTGACCAACTGTGAGGTGGCCGAGAACGGGGCCTTACAAGTTGGTATCAGAACCAAAGTTTAAGAGAATATGGTTAAATAAACTTTTAAAACATAAACCGAAAATGGGACAAATGGAGGGATGTCAGCCCGAGTAGCTACATGCCATCAGGTATGTCTTTTCCTAATGTTAACTGCTATTATGTGCGCATGGCATTTGATTATGTGCTCTTAGTCGATTTAGATACTGATTAAGTCAGGATAGAAGATGCTTGGGGTATGAAGAGTAAAGTAAGTGGCTAATCACAACTGGCCACTATAATTAGGGACTTACTATAGTTGACATAATTTGAGTGTTACCTTGAATGACCTTGTTAGTGTTTGAATCTTATAGTGTGCTTTTAGAGGATGGCTGGCAGTAGATCTTCAAAAGCCTCTCGTGGTGGAGGTCACGGTGCTGCTCCGCGACCCAAGAGAGGGAGGCTCAGAGTCGAGAAAGTGGTTCATGAAGAACCAGAGACCCCTCATCCGGAAGGTGGCGACGAGAGCGCCAAACTAAGAGCCTCAGTAAAGGAGGCTGTGGTGGAAGAGGTTAATCAGGTCATGCAGACGATTCTACCGTCTGTGGTGATTGAAGTGATCAAGGTAGTAAGTGAAGGGGAAAGAAAGGAAAGAAACAGGTCCTCGGAGGATGGGAACAACTAGAGCCGGAAACAGTTCTCTCTGATGATGAGGAGGAGGAAGAAGAAGAGCATGCGCCGGAGGCGACCCGAGGCTGTAACTATGGGGCGTTTATGAGATGCAAGCCCCCTACTTTCGATGGAAACGACACTACTGTAGTTTCTCACCGGTGGGTAAGGGAAATGGAGGCTGTCCTCGATATCAGTGAGTGCCGTGAAGATCAGAAGGTGAAATTCACTACCCACTCTTTTGTGGACTCGGCTTTGTGCTGGTGGGACAACATTGTCCAAGCCGAGGGTAGCAGGGCCATTGGGAGAATGAGATGGCCTGAACTGAAGAAGTTAGTGATTGAGGAATTCTGTCCTCATAGAGAGATGGACAATGTAGAAAGAGATTTCCTGCAGCTGGAGGTGGGAACGATGACACACCAGCAGTACACCACTAAATTTAATGAAATGGCGCGGTGGTGCCCGATAAAGTGACACCACTGTCACGAAATATTAAAAGATACATTCGGGGGCTGCCGACGGATATCCGTAGGCATACGATCACCGCCCGGCCGAGCACTTTCAGGTTGGCGGTTGATTTGGCTCGTAGATTATATGATGAGCGCGAGGTGGTGGTGGCTGAGGTGAAGAGGATAAGTGGGGATGGAAGGAACAGGAGTCGAAAGAGATTTGGATGTGGTGGTTTTACTTCAAACAACAAGAAGGTGAAGGTGAACGACCGTGTAGTGTCGTTAAGATCAGGGCTGAGGAGGTGCGCAAATGTGGAAGGGAGCATACCGGTGAGTGCAGGATAGCGATGAACATATGCTTCAGGTGTGGCCAGCCTGGCAACATCGCTAGAGACTGTAAAATTCCAAGGTCAGAAAGCTTGGGAGTGGGAAATAAGATGCCGGAGGAAGGAGGGCAGAGAGCAAGTGCTAGAGCTTACACTATGACCGGGAGGAAGCCAGAGCTGATCCCGATGTTGTGTCAGGTATGTTTCTAGTAAACCAAATATATGTCTCTGTATTGTTGATTCCGGTGCTAGCAGGAGTTTTATTTCCACTACTTATGTGCTAAGTTGCCTGTTAGTAGTAGAAAAGTCAGTACACCATTCGGTGTAGAAACTTCTATTAGTAAGTCCACTAGAATTACTGATGTGATAGAGGACTATGCCATAGAACTAGAAAGTCATAAGTTTGCTGCTAGGTTACTGTAAGGCCCCATTCCCGGAAACTTTAGAGTTGGTCAATCACAGCAATTAAAACACTATACATTATAATTATACAAACTTAAGCAGCGGAAATGATTTATCAAAAACCATTAATTTCATTTAAAACACTGTTGTTAAGCAATACATCATCATTAACGGTTTACAAAAGAATTGTTTTAATGCATTACAAAACAATAGCAACATAGAATACGAATGAATGTCAGTCTTTTCCTGCAGAGTAGCTTCACCCTCGTGCCAACCTCAGCAATAATTACCTGCCAACTGAAAATGTATAAAAGTCAGCTTTGCTGAGTGAGCTCTAGTTTTTAAAGTAAAAAATACTTTCAATATATTGTATATGAAAATACTCTTTTCTGTAAAATACAGCTCTGTACTGTATATGCGAGCAGGCATTAACTATATGAACAAGTATTGTTCGCTCTCTTTACTGTATGTCTTGTCTGTTCTGTAAACTTTTATCTTTATGTTTCACTTTCTGTATGGACCAGTGAGCAATACCCCAACTATATGCGCGATGGAAAATGGGTGATGGGCCATCTATATCCCTCGAAAGGGTCAACTGTATCCCTCGAAAGGGTCAACTATATCCCTCAAAAGGGTCAACTGTATCCGGCTAACATTTCTAGGCACATGGACCACCGTTCAGGCGCATGGGCTATACTTAAAACATTTCTAAGGTAATCTTAGGCGCATGGGCTACTATTTAGGCACATGGATTTCACTTAAATCTTTCTAAGACATTTTCAGGCGCATAAGCCTTATCTAGGCCCGTGGACCCTTTGTTCAACATGTTTCCAGGATGTTTTCAAACCCATCTGTTTTAAGCTTAATGCGGCTATTCTAAACATGAACAACCTATAAGCATTCAAGTGGACAATACATATGGGTAAACATACATAAGCTTTGAAAATCATTTTAATACATTTTCAGCCCCAAAGATAGTTAAAAACAAGTCAAAACTGCGGTCTAGAACTCACCTGATGCAACTTGGGTATTTTTTCCTTTCTAACCCACTTGCTATGAGTTCAAACACCAAAAAACAACACCAAACACACACACCCGAGCACATACACAAACACATAAGCACATATGCATATAACCGGGATAAAACCCGTCATAAACATTTAAAAACCTTGAATTCTTACCTTGAATTCACTTCTCTTCTTCTTCTTCTTGTTCTTCAGCCGAGAGTTTCCCCCCCTCTCTCTCTCTCTAAAATCGAAGAAGTGGTGATGTGAAGTGAAGGTTGGCGGCCATGCCCACCTTTACACCAACTTTTCAAAGTTTTGTCCTTTTGGACACTTTTAGTCCCTCTACTTGGACTTTATTACTTTTCTTTCTTTTTATTCATCATATCTTGTCTTTTAAAAATAACCGGGTGTTACAAGTCCACCCCCTTATATAGGTTTCGTCCCTGAAACGTGTTATTCCTCGAACAGATGAGGATAATGCTGCCTCATCTCCTCCTCAGTCTCCCATGTAGATTTGGATCTCTTCCAGTGCTTCCACTGTACACGCACAAGAGGAACCACTTTATTTCTCAGCCTCTTCTCTTTATGATCGATGATTGCCACTGGTTGCTCCACATAATTGAGCCTTTCATCTACTTCAATGTCCTCCAATGGAACAATCATGTCTTCATCAGCCAAGCACTTTCTCGGATGAGATACATGGAATGTCGGGTGAATTCCACTTAACTCATCTAGTAACTCCAATCTGTAGGCCACCTTTCCACCTCGAGCAATGATTCGGAAATGACCTATATATCTTGGGCTCAATTTGCCCTGCTTCCTGAATCGGATAATCCCCTTCCAAGGTGAGACCTTCAACATAACCCGGTCGCCCACCTGGAACTCGATCGGTCTGCGTCGTCTATCGGCATACGACTTCTGCCTATCTTTAGCTGCCTTCATGAAGGCTTTAATCTTCTCAAGCTTCTCAGTCATAGCCTGGATTACCTCGATGCTCCCCATTTCCTTATGCCTAATGTCTCCCTAACATACGGGCGTCCTACATCTTCTACCATATAGCATCTCGTATGGTGGCATACCAATGCTGGCATGATAGCTATTGTTGTACGAGAATTCAGCTAACGGTAAGTGGTCATCCCAATTTCCCCCATGCCCGAAGCATATCTTCCAGTGTCTGAATGGTCCTTTCAGACTGACCATCAGTTTGGGGATGATAAGCCATGCTAATATGTAACCTCGTCCCCATAGCATCGTGGAATTTCTTCCAGAATTTAGATGTAAACCGGGTGTCATGATCAGACACAATGGACACCGGCACACCATGATGAGTTACAATCTCCTTGATGAACAGGTCAGCCAACCTCTCGGATGAATATGTCTCGCGGATCGGTATGAAGTGGGAACTCTTCATCAAACGGTCAACAATCACCCATATGGCATCGTACCCTTCGGAGTACGTGGCAGCTTTGTAATGAAATCCATGGTGAGGTGCTCCCACTTCCACTCTGGTATATCCAAAGGTTGGATCTTCCCATACGGCTTCTGATGTTCGGCCTTCAGTTGCAAACAAGTAAGGGACTTACTCACGTACTCCACCACGTCACGCTGCATACCCGGCCACCAAAAATCTTTCTTCATATCTTGATACATCTTTGTGGCACCAGGATGAATGGAGTATCAAGTCTTGTGAGCTTCATCCAAAATCCTCACACGTAGATCCCCGAAACGAGGAATCCATACCCGTCCAAATTGAGTTTTAACACCAAGTGTGTTTTCACCCAATTCCCCAACCAGACCTCTCATTCTTTAAGAGTTTAGATGATCTTCTTTTAATGCCTCATCTTAAAACTCCTTGACTTGCTTCATTACATCGAAGGTCATGATCAGTTGATATGCTCTCACCCGAATCAGCTCAGGCCTCTCCTTTCGGCTAAGAGCATCAGCCACCACGTTGGCCTTGCCCGGATGGTAATGGATCTCATAATCATACTCCTATATAAGCTCCAACCATCGCCTCTGCCTCATGTTCAGATCCTTCTGCTCGAAGAAGTACTTCAAGCTCTTATGGTCTTGAAGATGGTGCACTTCGTCCCGTACAGATAGTGCCTCCAAATCTTTAGTGCAAAGACCACGGCTGCTAGCTCCAAGTCATGAGTAGGGTAGTTGACCTCATGAACTTTCAGCTGTCGGGATGCATAGGCTATAACCTTCCCTCTTTGAATTAATACACACCCCAACCCTAAGTAAGAATCATCTGTATATACCACCAAATCCTCGCTTCCTTCAGGTAATGACAAGACTGGAGATTGAGTCTACCTCACCTTTAACTCCTCGAACGCTTGTTCTTGGTCTTGACCCCGTATAAACTTTACATCCTTTCGGGTCAACTTGGTCACTGGAGAAGCGATCTTGGAAAAGTCCTAATGAACCTTCGATAATACCCTGCCAACCCCAAGAAACTATGAATCTCGGATGGCGTCCTTGGAGACTTCCATTGCATCACAGCCTCCACCTTAGCAGGGTCTACCATAAGCCGCTCGGGATTTATCATGTGACCTAAGAATTGAACTTCACGTAACCGGAACGCACACTTGGAGAATTTGGCATACAACTTCTCCCTTCTTAAGGTCTTTAACACCTCCCGAATGTGATTAGCATGCTCCTTCTCGCTCTTTGAATAAATCAAGATATCATCAATAAACACAATCACTGATTTATCTAACATTGGCCGACACACTCGATTCATCAAGTCCATAAAAGCAGCTGGCGCATTGGTTAGACCAAATGACATAACAAGGAATTCATAGAGACCATAGCGCGTGCGAAAAGCTGTTTTAGGGATATCCTGCTCCGTCACCCTCAGCTGATGGTAACCAGATCGAAGATCTATCCTCAAAAACCAACTGGGACCTTGGAGCTGATCAAACAAATCATCTATTCTTGGTAGGGGGTATCGGTTCTTCACCGTTAACTTGTTCAGCTCTCGATAGTCAATGAACATCCTCATACTACCATCTTTCTTCTTCACAAACAGGACCGGAGCACCCCAGGGAGACATACTCGGTCTAATGAACCCCTTATCGAGTAGCTCTTGCAACTGCTCCATCAGTTCTTTCATTTCGGTCGGAGATAACCGATACGGTGCTTTGGCAAGGGGTTGAGCACCGGGTATCAAATCAATTTGGAACTCAATCTCGCGATCCGGTGGCACACCGGGTAAGTCTTCCGGGATACATCCGGAAAGTCACACAGAAATGGTACATCAGATAGTTGCGGTGTTGGCGCGTCCACATCCTTTACGTAGGCCAAATAGGCACTACATCCATGCCCCATGCACTTTCCGCCACCGCCATCGAAATAACTTTCGGGAACGTCGTGACTCGATCACCATAAACTGTCACCTTATTCCCATCAGGCGCTGTCAATGGGATCATCTTCTTGCGACACACGATGTTTGCTTCATAGGTTGCTAACAAGTCCATCCCTAGTACTACATCAAATCCACCTAGGGGTATCACGTGTAACCTAGCAGCAAACGTATGACCTTCTAGTTCTATGGCACAGTCCTCTATCACATCAGTAATTCTAGTGAACTACCAATAGCAGTTCTACATCGAATGGTGCACTGACCTTTCTACTAATAACAGGAAACTTAGCACAGAAAGTAGTAGAAATAAAACTCCTACTAGCACCGGAATCAAACAATATAGAGGCACAAGTTTGGTTTACTAGAAACATACCTGACACAATATCGGGATCAGCTCTGGCTTCCTCCTGGGTCATAGTGTAAGCTCTAGCACTTGCCCTCTGCCCCTTCTTCCTTCTGGCTTCATTTTCTCTGCCCCAGAGCTCTCTGCCCTCGACTTCTTACAGTCTCTAGCGATATGGCCAGGTTGGCCACAGCTGAAGCATACGTTCATCCCCATCCTGCACTCACCAGTATGCTCCCTTCCACATTTGCCACACTTCTTCATCCCTGATCTGGATGTGACCACACATCGGTCACCCACCTTTGCCACCTTATTGTTTTGAGCGGTTCTATCACGTCCAAACCGTTTCCCATTCTAGTTTCGGCTACCACCATCCTTCTTATTCACCTCAGCCACCACCACCTCGCGCTCATCATATAATCTGCCAGCCAATTCAACCGCTGACCTAAAAGTGCTCGGTCGGGCGGCGATCATATGCCAACGATATCCGCCGGCAGCCTCTGGATGTATCTCTTAATCTTTCGTGATAGTGGTGTGACTTGATCGGGCACCAGCCACGCCATTTCATTAAATTTGGTGGTGTACAGCTGGTGTGTCATCATTGCCGCCTCCAGCTGCAGGAAGTCTCTTTCTACCTTGTCCATCTCTCTGTGAGGACATAATTCCTCAATCACTAACTTCTTCAGTTCAGGCCATCTCATTCTTCTAATGGCCTGGCTACTCTCGGCTTGGACAATGTTGTCCCACAAGCACAAAGTCGAGTCCGCAAAAGAGTGGGTAGCGAATTTCACCTTCTGATCTTCACGACATTCACTGATGTCGAGGACAACCTCCATTTCCCTCACCCACTGGTGAGCAGCTGCAGCTATGCCGTTTCCGTCAAAAGTAGGGGGCTTGCATCTCATAAACGCCCCATAGTTACAGCCTCTAGTCGCCTCCAGCACAGGCTCCTCTTCTTCCTCCTCCTCATCATCAGAGAGAACCGTTTCCGGCTCTGGTTGTTCTCGTCCTCCCGAGGACCTATTCCTCTCCTTTCTTTCCCCATCCCTTACAGCCTTGATCACTTTGGTCACCACAGACGGTAGAATAGTCTACATGACCTGGTCAACCTCTTCTACCACAACCTCCTTTACTGAGGCTCTCAGATTGGCACTCTCGTCGCCTCCCTCCGCATGAGGGCTCTCTGGTTCTTCATGAACCACTTTCTCGACTCTATGTCTCCCTTTCTTGGGTCGCGGAGCAGCACCATGACCTCCACCACGAGAGGCTTTTGAAGATGTGCCACCAACCATCCTCTAAAAGCACACTATTAGATTCAAACACTAATGCGGTCATTCAAGGTAATACTCAGTTTATGTCAAGAATAGTAGCCCCTAATTACAGTGGCCAGTTGTGATAAGCCACTTACTTTACTCTTCATACCCCAAGCATCTCCTATCCTGACTTAATCAGTATCTAAATCTACTAAGAGCACATAATCAAATAGCATGCGCACATAATACCGATTAACATTAGGAAAAGACATACCTGATGGCACGTAGCTACTCGGGCTGACATCCCTTCATTTGTCCCATTTTCAGTTTAAGTTTAGGTTTTAAAAGTTTATTTAACCCATTCTCTTAAACTTTGGCTCTGATACAACTTGTAAAGCCCCGTTCCCAGAAACCTCACAGTTGGTCAATCACAGCAATTAAAACACTATACATTATAATTATACAAACTTAAGCAGCAGAAATGCTTTATCAAAAACCATTCATTTCATTTAAAACACTGTTTTTAAGCAATACATCATCATTAACGGTTTACAAAACAATTGTTTTAACGCATTACAAAACAACAACAACATAGAATACAAATGAATGTCAGTCTTTCCCTGCCGAGTAGCTTCACCCTCGTGCCATCCTCAGCAATAATTACCTGCCAACTGAAAATGTATAAAAGTCAGTGTTGCTCAGTGAGCTCTAGTTTGTAAAGTAATAAAATACTTTCTATATGTTGTATATGAAAATACTCTTTTCCGTAAAATACAGCTCTGTACTGTATATGCGAGCAGGTATTAACTATATGAACAAGTACTATTCGCTCTCTTTACTGTATGCCTTGTCTATTCTGTAAACTTTTATCTTTATGTTTCACTTTCTGTATGGACGAGTGAGCAATACCCTAACTATATGCGCGATGGAAAATGGGTGATGGGCCATATATATCCCTCGAAAGGGTCAACTGTATCCCTCGAAAGAGTTAACTGTATACCTCAAACTGTATCCCTTGAAAGGGTCAACTGTATACCTCAAAAGGGTCAACTGTATCCCTTGAAAGGGTCAACTATATCCCTCGAAAGGGTTCTGTGTACTGTTTACAAGGCCAACCCAATAACCCAGGGCACGCTACAAAGGTCCTGCCAATCTCAATCGATCGACCCTATGTGCATAATAGGGTAGCTAACGCGCACACATTTGAGCTAATGACAACATGGTCGTGTACCTCCTGTAAGCTTGCAAGACTTGTTAACATTTTCAATAATGTTCCTCTTCTTTTCTTTATTGCTCTTTCACTTTATTATTACGATATACTTTACGTTACGATAATAACATACCATGTAAAGTCATATACTATAAGTAATAATAATAATAGCAATAATAGTAATAAGGAACAATCATACGTAATCATATCATGCATGAAACATCATCATTATCAAGCTCTAGTCAACTTTGGTCAAAACCCTAAAGCGCAGACTCCTAGAAAATTCTGTAAAATTTTCTAAGGGCTTAGGCGCATGGGAACTATTTGGGCGCATGAGCCCTTTTCGGGCGTTTCATCACTATGTAGGCGCATCTGCCAACATTTAAGCATTTATCACTTTAGGTGCATGAACTATTCAGGTGCATGGGCACTATTTGTGCGTATGAACACTTAGACGCATGGATAATTCGGACGCATGGACACTTAGGAGCATGAGCCACTTGGGCGCATGGACATTATTGGGGCGCATGGCCCTACACTTGGTCGTCCGACTAATATTTCTAGGCGCATGGACCACTGTTCAGGTGCATAGGCTATACTTAAACATTTCTAAGGCAATCTTAGGCGCATGGGTTACTGTTCAGGCGCATGGATTACACTTAAATCTTTCTAAGGCATTTTCAGGCACATGAGCCTGATCTAGGCGCATGGACCCTCTGTTTAACATGTTTCCAGTATGTTTTCAAACCCAATCATCAAACCCATCTATTCGAAGCTTAATGCGGCAATACTAAACATGAACAACCTATAAGCATTCAAATGAACAATACATACGGGTAAACATACATAAGCTTTGAAAATCATTTTAATACATTTTCAGCCCCAAAGATAGTTTAAAACAAGTAAAAACCAGGGTCTAGAACTCACCTGATGCAACTTAGGTATTTCTTTCTTTCTAACCCGCTTGCTATGAGTTTAAACACCTAAAACCAACACCAAACACACACACTCGAGCACATACACAAACACATAAGCACATATGCATATAACCAGGATAAAACCCATTATAAACATTTAAAAACCTTGAATTCACTTCTCTTCTTCTTCTTCTTCAGCCGAGAGTTTCCCTTGCTCTCTCTCTCTAAAACCGAAGAAGTGGTGATGTGATGTGAGGGTGGGCGGCCATGCCCACCTTTACACCAATTTTTTAAAGTTTTGTCATTTTGGACACTTTTAGTTCTTCCACTTGGACTTTATTACTTTTCTTTCTTTTTATTCCTCATATGTTCTATTTTAAAAATAACCGCTTGTTACAGTTACACGTGATACCCCTAGGTGGATTTGATGTAGTACTAGGGATGGACTGGTTAGCAACCTATGAAGCAAACATCGTGTGTTGCAAGAAGATGATCCGATTGATAGCGCCTAATGGGAATAAGGGGACAGTTTATGGTGATCGCGTCACAACGATCCCGAAAGTGATTTCGATGGCGGTGGTGCGAAAGTGCATGAGGCGTGGATGTAGTGCTACTTGGCCTACGTAAAGGATGTGGACGCACCAACACCACAACTATCTGAGGTACCAGTTGTGTGTGACTTTCCGGATGTGTTTCGAGAAGATTTTCCAGGTGTGCCACCGGATCATGAGATTGAGTTTCAAATTTATTTGATACCGATGCTCAACCCATTGCCAAAGCACCGTATCGGTTAGCTCCCATAGAAATGAAAGAGCTGATGAAGCCGTTGCAAGAGCTGCTCGATAAGGGGTTCATTAGACCGAGTATCTCTCCCTGGGGTGCTCCGATCCTGTTTGTGAAGAAGAAAGACGGTAGCATGAGGATGTGCATCGACTACCGTGAGCTGAACAAGCTGACAGTGAAGAACCGATACCCCTTACCGAGGATTGATGATTTGTTTGATCAGCTTCAGGGTGCCAATTGGTTTTCAAGGATAGATCTTTGATCCGGTTACCATCAGCTCAAGGTGAAGGAGCAGGATATCCCTAAAACAGCTTTTCGCACGCGCTACGGTCACTATGAATTCCTTGTTATGTCATTTGGTCTGACCAATGCGCCAACTGCTTTTATTGACTTGATGAATCGGTGCGTCGAACAATGTTAGATAAATCAGTGATTATGTTTATTTATGATATCTTGATTTATTCGAAGAGCAAGGAGGAGCATGCCGATCATATTCGAGAGGTGTTAGAGACGTTGAGAAGGGAGAAATTGTATGCAAAATTCTCCAAGTGCGCATTCTGGTTGCACGAAGTTCAATTCTTAGGTCGCGTGGTAAATCCCGAGGGGATTATGGTAGACCCTGCTAAGGTGGAGGCTGTGATGCAATGGAAGTCTCCAACGACACCATCCGTAATTCGTAGTTTCTTGGGGTTAGCGATATTATCAAAGGTTCATCCAGGACTTCTCCAACATAGCCTCCCCGTTAACTAAGCTGACCCATAAGGATGTAAAGTTCGTGTGGGGTGAAGAGCAAGAAAGGGCTTTTGAGGAGTTGAAGACCAGATTGACCCAAGCCCCTGTCTTGTCATTACCCGAAGGAAGTGAGGATTTGGTCGTATATTCATATGCTTCTTACTCGGGGTTTGGGTGTGTATTAATGCAGAGAGGGAGGGTTATACCCTATGAATCCTGACAGTTGAAAGTTTATGAGGTGAATTATCCCACTCATGACTTGGAGCTAGCACCCGTGGTCTTTGCACTAAAGATTTGGAGGCACTATCTATACGGGACGAAGTGCACCATCTTCACTAACTACAAGAGCTTGAAGTACTTCTTCGAGCAGAAAGATTTGAACATGAGGCAAAGACGATGGTGGAGCTCATAAAGCATTATGATTGTGAGATCCATTACCATCCGGGCAAGGCCAACGTGGTGGCTGATGCTCTTAGCCGAAAGGAGAGGCCCGAGCCGATTCGGGTGAAAGCATATCAACTGATCATGACCTCTGATGTAATGAAGCAAGTCAAGGAGTTTCAAGATGAGGCATTAAAAGAAGATCGTCTAAAATCTGAAAGAATCAGAGGTCTGGTTGGGGAATTGGGTGAAAACACACTTGGTGTTAAAACTCGATTTGGACGGGTATGGATTCCTCGTTTCGGGGATCAACGTGTGAGGATTTTGGATGAAGCTCACAACACTCAATACTCCATCCTAGTGCCACAAAGATGTATCAAGATATGAAGAAAGATTATTGGTGGCCGGGTATGAAGCGTGACGTGGTGGAGTATGCGAGTAAGTGCCTTACTTGTTTGCAAGTGAAGGCCAAACATCAGAAGCCGTATGGGAAGATCCAACCTTTGGATATACCAGAATGGAAGTCGGAGCACATCACCATGGATTTCATTACAAAGCTACCACGTACTCCGAAGGGGTACGATGCCATATGGGTGATTGTTGACCGTTTGACGAAGAGTGCTCACTTCCTACTGATCCGCGAGACATATTCATCCGAGAGGTTGACTTACTTGTTCATCAAGGAGATTGTAACTCATCATGGTGTGCCGGTGTCCATTGTGTCTGATCGTGACACCCAGTTTACCTCTAAATTCTGGAAGAATTCCACGATGCCATGGGGATGAGATTACATATTAGCACAGACTTATCATCCCCAAACTGATGGTCAGTCAAAAAGGACCATTCAGACATTAGAAGACATGCTTTGGGCATGTGTGATTGATTTTGGGGGAAGTTGGGATAACCACTTACCTTTAGCTGAATTCTCGTACAACAATAGCTATCATGCCAACATTGGTATACCTCCATACGAGATGCTACACGGTAGGAGATGCAGAACACCCGTTTGTTGGGGTGATATTGGTCAGAAGGAATTGGGGAGTGTCAAGGTCATTCAGGCTACGACTGAAAAGCTTGAGAAGATTAAATCCTTCTTGAAGGCAGCTAAATATAGGCAGAAGTCGTATGCCGATAGACGACGCAGACCGATCGAGTTCCAGGTGGGTGACCGGGTTATGTTGAAGGTCTCACCTTGGAAAGGTATTATCCGATTCAAGAAGCGGGGCAAGTTGAGCCGAAGATATATAGGCCCTTTCTGAATCATTGCTCGAGTAGGAGAGGTGGCCTATAGGTTGGAGTTGCCAGAATAGTTAAGTGGAATCCACCCGACATTCCATGTATCTCATTTGAGAAAGTGTTTAGCTAATGAAGACATGATTGTTCCACTAGAGGATATCGAAGTAGACGAAAGGCTCATTATGTGAAGTAACCAGTGGCAATCATTGATCATAAAGAGAAGAGGCTAAGAAATAAAGTGGTACCTCTTGTGTGTGTGCAGTGGAAGCACAGGAAGGGATCTGAGTCTACATGGGACTGAGGAGGAGATGAGGCAGCATTATCCTCATTTGTTCGAGGAATAACAGGTTTCGGGGACCAAACCTATAAATGAGGGGTGGACTTGTAACAGCCGGTTATTTTACACAGAAGGTCCATGCGCCTAGATAAGGCTCATGCGCTTGAAAATGACTTAGAAGGATTTAAGTGTAATCCATGCACCTGAACAGTAGCCCATGTGCCTAAGATTGCCTTAGAAATGTTTAGTATAGCCCATGCGCCTAAATAGTGGTCCATGCGCCTAGAAATATTAGTCGGAGGACCAAGTGTAGGGCCATGCGCCCCAATAGTGCCTATGCGCCCAAGTGGCTCATGCGCCTAAGTGTCCATGCATCCGAATAACCCATGCGCCTAAGTTTTCATACGCTCGAATAGTGCCCATGCGCCTGAATAGTTCATGCGCCTAAGTGATTAAATGATTAAGTGTTGGCTGATGTGCCTACATAGTGATGAAATGCCCAAACAGGGCTCATGCGCCCAAATAGTGTCAAAGCGCCTAAGCACTTAGAAATTTTTATAGAATTTTTGGGAGTATGTGCTTTTTGGTTTGACCAAGGGTTGACTCGATCTTATATGATGATGTTTCATGCATGGTTATGATTGTTCCTTATTATTATTGCTAATATTATTATTACTTATAGTATGTGACTTTACGTGGTATGTTTATTATCGTAACGTGAAGTATATCGTAATAATAAAGAGAAAGAGCAATAAAGAAAAGAAGAGGAATATTAATAAAAATGTTAACAAGTCTTGCAAACTTACAGGAGGTACACGACCATGTTGTCGTTAGCTCAACTGTGCTGCGGGTTAGCTACCCTATTATGCACACAGGGCCAATCAATTGAGATTTGTAGGACCTTTGCAGCATGCCCTGGGTGATTGGGTTGGCCTTGTATACAGTTTACAGTTGACCCTTTCGAGGGATATAGTTGACTCTTTCGAGGGATACAGTTGACCTTTTCGAGGGATACAATTGACCCTTTCGAGGGATATAGTTGACCCTTTCGAGGGATATAGATGCCCATCACCCGTTTTCCATCGCGCATACAGTTGGGGTATTGCTCATTGGCCATACAGAAAGTGAAAGATAAAGATAAATTTTATAGAACAGACAAGGCATACAGTAAAGAGAACGAACGATATTTGTTCAATAGTTAATGCGTGCTCGCATATACAGTACATATTGTATCTTTTACAGAAAAGAGTATTTTCATATAACAACATACAGAAAGTAATTATTACTTTATAAACAGAACTCACCAGCACGCTGACATTTATACATTTTTAGTTGGCAGTAATTGACAGAGGGTTTTTAACACCACCATACCTTTTTTAGTTGGCAGATAATCCAATTACTGCCGAATTGTCAATTTAAGACCAATTAAGCTTGACAGAGGGTTTTACATCGTGAACATCATCCGAAGCTCCACACGAAGTTAATTGGATTATCATCGCCATTTGTGCATCAAACTGAATCAAGCTTGGTCGCGACTGATTCTTTGTTCGTTCCTCATCATTCGTTTTCGATTCGGGTAATTAATTATACCTTTATGCTCGGTTTCATCTGGGAACAAAAGCCCCATGATTTAAATCGATAACAACCTTGATTTGATCTTCAATTGTGGTCATGATCAAACTAGGGTTCGTGCGATTTGGGGGAAATTCGTTGTTACTGTTTTTAGTTTATTAAATCGGAGTCTTAAACGCGGCTGGATGCCTTGGTTCACTGGTTCCCCACTCACATTCCGAATTAGAGGTCCCGGGTTCGAACCCGGCGACCTCCAATTCATTTGTTTTTGGCTTTTCAGCCTTTAAAAAAATATATAAAAGTTTCTAAAAATTATAAAAAGAGATTTTGTAAACTTTGATTATTTTTAAAGCTATCCTACTATTTTTCTACAAATTTATCACTTTAAACACCTTAACAATTTTCTTATAAAATAAAATTTAACAAAGTTATTTTATAGGAATAGACTTTATATAATATTGTTAAATCATGTAATTATTATTTAAATACCATACAATTAAGGATTAAATACGACAATTATAGAATTTATATATTTTATAATAACTTTCACAAATTGTTATAAAAGATTTAATTTCCTTAAAATTGGATTCATGACATCTTTCTCTTAAGCATATATATAATCTCTCTAATTAACGTCATTTAAAAACCCACAAAATACCATTTGAAACCCTAGTCCCGTTTAACTATTAATTATATTAAATTGTAACCTTGTAAATATATTATTTGTTTTAGGTGCGTTGTGAAGGTCTACGTTGAACGTTGCTTGTTATTATTCTTATTAATCATCAAATTATATTATTTGGTCATGTGAGTATTCTATACCCCTTTTTCCTATTTTCACACTTTGGGGTGAAACATGTTAACTTATACTATTGCACTTGTAGACTTATTTGAGACTTGTAAACTATGGCAATTCATCTTGTAAAAGTTGTGGTTAGTTGAACTTTGTGATTACCATGTTATGGCGTTATATGTACAATCATTAACTATTGCTAGCCCAGCGAAGTCATAGATCTATGGGTAAGACAAGCCTGCTTGGTTGATCCAAGTACACTTAGCTGATCGTATATACTTTTAACGTTTGAGACTTGTAAAACTTTTGTCGAGGTTTGATTGTTGCATTGTTCATAACATCCCTAATCACTTATTCACTAATTTATGACTTGAATTGCCATCTTTTATATACGCTATGTATAAAACTATGGAATGCTCACCAACATTATTGTTGACCTTTTATTTTTAACATGTTTCAGGAAATGCCCAAGTTTGATTATCTACACTTTGAAGCTTGCACATCTAGGAATGGACCTAGATAATAATAAAATAGGATGAATTGTTACATTTTATGTTATGTTTTTATATTCTTTGAGACTTATTTTTGTAATGTGACAAATGAAATTTATGTGTAAAATATATTTGGATTATTAATAGCGTTATGTGGCTATGAACGATCTTAACTCTCACTCCTCGACGTTTCCGCCGTCAAGGTTGGGGTGTGACAGATTGGTATCAGAGCCCATAACTATAGGGATCTAGGTTATTAGAAATGGTGACCTAGGCTATAGTATGCATGAACCTTATAGAATTATATTTCTATCTTGTAATTATATACTTTTCATGCTACATAATGCTATGCCTCTTATGTGCAATTTGATGCCTTAGCATAGGATTGCCTAAACATTGTTATTTGTCTCCCTAAACTTAACTTTGACCCTTTGACTCTCCCCGAACATGAACTCTCTTAATCTTATTCTCGTCGACACGTGGAATCTTATGTTATGTTATGACTTGGATCTTTAGACGTTACGTCTAATCTGTATAAATCTCATCAAGGTTTTGATTCTATGAACCTAAGAAATATTGTGTGACACATAGACACCTGTATCCTGGTTTTCCTGGCAAAAGGCCCTCGGGCTAAGGCAAGCATATCGCATAAATCCTACGGGACTAGTTATGCTTACCTGGGGATTTCTGGGATGAGTGATAAACTATGGTCAACATACACAAGTTTCTAAGGTAAATGGGTCAATTCACCTTGACGTGTCAACGTTTTCAAATGGTAATGCGTTACCAAATGGAAACATCCCGTGTACCTTAAAACTCTTAGCTTATCTTTGTTAAACTACTATCCTCTGTTATCCCCGCTCCTGTAACTAACTCATTTGTATATCCAGCATGTCTCGTCACCATGGAAAGCGTGGAAGTTCCGACCGTAAGCTGGCTGCCATGATTGCACGACAAATGGCTGCCGTTCTCCCGACTATGGTGGCTGAACTCAATAGCACACTAATGGCTAATAGCAACAACAACATCAATGGGAACAATAGTGGTGCTAATGGAGATAATAGCAACAATCAAAATGAGAACAATCAACAAGGGAACAACCGTACTTGCACCTTCAAACACTTTAACTCGTGCAAACCCACAAGCTTTAGTGGAAAAGAAGGAGCCACTGGACTTCTCGAGTGGTTTGAAAGTATGGAGAATACGTTCATTGTTAGCGAGTGCCCCAACGAGTTCAAGGTTCGCTATGCCACAAGTGTTCTTCAACAACGAGCACTTACATGGTGGAATAGTGAGAAGAGAAACCGTGGAACTGAGGCTGCTTTGGCCTTGTCTTGGGAGGAGTTCAAGGAGGTTATGATTCAAAAGTTTTGTCCAAGGAGCGAGTTACAAAAGCTGGAGGAGGAATTCTGGAATCTCAAACAAGATGGTGGGAATCATTTGGCTTATTCCACCCGACATCATGAGTTGAGTATGCTTCTACCTCACATGGTGGACACCGTGCCCCGTAACATTGAAAAATTTATCAAGGGGGTGCCACCTCAAATTCAAGATGCTGTGGTGGGTAGTAGGCCCACAACCTTGGAGGAGGCGATTACTATTACTGCACAGCTCACTGAGAATCATATAAGAGCTGGCACGATGTCGGCAAAGGCTCCAAGGCTATAGCAAAGGTGACATCTGAGGCAACAAAGGAGGTAAAGGCCGAGTCATCTTCTCAAAACAAGAAGCGTAAGTTCACCCCGACACGCAACTACGCTGTGACCGCCCCTAATGCTCCTCAAAAACAAATGGTGGTTGCGAATCAAGCTCCCATGGCTAAAGTTTATGCTGGTCCACATCCTATGTGTAACACGTGCAAGTACCATCATTCAAGCAACATTCATGCCGAGTCTGCTCGCTGTGTGGAAAGTATGGTCATTTGGTGGCTACCTGTCTTCGTGCACCAAATAACACTGCCATGCTTACCAACCGAACCTGCTACAACTGTGGCGAGGCTGGCCATATTCGCCCTCAATGTCCTCGCAATGCGGGAACTGTGCCACCGGCTCGTGGAAGGGCTTTCAACATCAACGCCAACCAAGCGCAAGCCAACAACGACGTGGTGAATGGTACGCCGCTAAATTTCTTCTAGTCCTTTGCTTGTCTTGCAAAATTTCCTATTTATGTTTATCATATCAATAATAGGTTGTTACCAAACAGGTACGTATCTTATAAATAATCTTTATGCATCTGTATTGTTTGATTCGGGTGCCGATAGGAGTTTCGTGTCCTTGGAATTCGAACCTATACTTTCTAAACCGCGTGCAAAACTGGAGAGATCTTTCACGGTCGAGGTCGCCGATGGAAAGTCTATTGTCGTTGATGTCGTGATACGCGACTGCACCTTGAGCCTTAACGAACACGAGTTCTCCGTCGACCTTATTCCTATGCAATTGGGAAGCTTTGATGTTATCATTGGCATGGATTGGTTAGCCAAACACCGTGCGGAAATTCTATGTTTCGAGAAGTGTATCCGAATTCCGTTACCGACTGAGATACTTTGAAGGTCTTTGGGGAGAAATCATCCCAAAGACTCAAACTCATGTCTTGTATCAAGGCCCGTAAGTGCTTAAGTAAAAACTACATGGCTTTCATGGCATATGTAGTTAATACGAAAGCCAAGGGTAAGGAGTTGAAGGACATTCCTGTTGTGCGAGACTTTCCCGAAGTTTTTCCCGAAGATCTTAAGGGTTACCTCCCGTGCGAGAAGTTGAGTTCAAGATTGATTTAATCCCTGGTGCAAACCCTGTGGCTAAATCGCCTTATCGTCTTGCACCTTCTGAAATGCAAGAGCTCGCTAGTCAACTGCAAGAGTTGACCGATAAGGGTTTTATTCGCCCTAGTTCATCACCGTGGGGCGCACCTGTACTATTTGTGAAGAAGAAGGATGGGTCATTCCGTATGTGCATCGACTACCGGGAACTCAACAAGCTTACTATTAAAAACCGATACCCTCTTCCTCGAATCGATGACCTCTTCGACCAACTTCAAGGAGCAACTCAATTCTCGAAGATCGATCTACGTTCTGGGTATCATCAATTACGTGTTCATGATGATGACATTCCAAAGACCGCTTTCCGTACTCGATATGGACACTACGAGTTCATGGTCATGCCTTTTGGCCTGACCAATGCGCCTGCTGTGTTCATGGATCTCATGAATCGAGTATGTAAACCGTATTTGGATAAATTCGTGATCGTGTTTATTGATGACATCCTTATTTATTCCAAGACGAAAATCGATCACGAGACACACTTGCGACAAGTACTTGAACTTTTGAAGAAGGAGCAATTATACGCCAAGCTTTCCAAGTGTGAATTTTGGTTGGAGGAAGTTCAATTCCTAGGGCATGTGGTGAATAGCCAAGGAATTCACGTGGATCCTGCTAAAATTGAAGCTGTGAAGAATTGGTGTGTTCCCACAACCCCAACCGAGGTTCGTTCTTTTCTGGGTTTAGCGGGATATTACCGTAGGTTCATAGCAAATTTCTCGAAGATTGCTAAACCATTAACGGCGCTAACCCAAAAGAATCGACTTTTTGAATGGGGACCCGAGCAAGAAGAGGCTTTCGAGACATTGAAACGCAAGTTGTGTAATGCTCCTATTCTCACACTACCCGATGGAAACGACGACTTTACTGTATATTGTGATGCTTCTAATCAAGGTCTTGGTTGTGTTCTCATGCAACGAGGCAAAGTTATAGCATACGCGTCGAGACAATTGAAGGTTCATGAAGTTAACTACACAACGCATGATCTTGAACTTGGTGCTGTGGTTTTTGCATTGAAGATTTGGCGACACTACTTATATGGGACGCAATGCATAGTCTACACCGATCATAAGAGTCTCCAACACGTGTTCAATCAAAAGGATCTCAACATGAGACAAAGACGTTGGATTGAGTTGATTAGTGACTACGACTGCGACATTCGCTATCATCCTGGAAAGGCGAATGTTGTAGCCGACGCACTAAGTCGCAAGGTCCACAACAAGACTGTCTCGCTTCAAGAAATCGAGATCGAAGGCAATGGTTTGATACGTTAGGAGATTTGATACCGAGATTCACGTGGATGTCAACGAGGCTACTATCATGCTCCAAAACATAAGGATCGATAGTGACCTCGAGTTATGCATTCGCGAGGCTCAACAAGCGGCACTAACCGACGAAGAAAAAGATGAAGATTTGATGACTAACGTACGGTCACAATTGGAGACAAAACCGAACGGCATGTGGTATTTCTTGAATCGACTCTGGATCCCGAATCGTGACAACCTTCGGCACTTTATTATGAACGAAGCTCATCAAACCCGATATTCCGTTCATCCTGGCTCCGATAAGATGTACATGGACCTGCGTGGTCAATATTGGTGGCCTGGAATGAAGAAAGATATCGCGACTTATGTTTCCAAGTGCCTCACGTGCGCAAGGGTCAAAGCCGAACATCAACGACCAAGTGGTTTACTTGAGCAACCTGAAATCCCTATGTGGAAATGGGAACATATATCCATGGATTTCATAACCAAGTTACCTCGTACACCTCGTGGTCATGATAGTATATTGGGTCATGTTGACCGTTTGACCAAGACAGCACATTTCATACCTATACGAGATACGTACAAGGTTTCAAGTTGGCTCGAATCTATGTTGACGAAATTGTGAGTCGTCATGGCGTGCCCTTACACATCATTTCCGATCGAGATGCTCGTTTCACTTCGCACTTTTGGTCTTCGATGCAAGAACTCTTGGGAACTCAATTGGATTTAAGTACGGCTTACCATCCTCAAACCGATGGTCAAACCGAACGAACAATCCAAACCCTCGAGATCTGCTACGTCTTTGTGTCCTTGATTTTGGTGGTGATTGGGATACGCATTTACCGCTCGCGGAATTTTCGTATAACAATAGTTATCACTCAAGTATTAAGATGGCACCATTCGAGGCGTTGTATGGTCGTAAATGTCGTTCTCCTATCTGTTGGACTGACATTGGGGAAAATCTTATCACTGGTCCGGAACTTATTCAGGAAACGACTGACAAAGTTTCCAAAATTCGAAATAACCTTGAAGTGGCTAGAAGTCGCCAAAAGAGTTATGCCGATAAAAGACGCAAACCATTGGAGTTTCAAGTCGACGACATGGTTCTTCTTAAAGTCTCTCCATGGAAGGGTGTTGTACGTTTTGGGAAGAAGGGTAAGTTAGCCCCACGTTTCGTAGGACCTTTCAAGATTTTGAAAAGAATTGGGAAAGTGGCTTACAAACTGGAGTTACCTTCTGAACTTAGCGGAGTTCATCCTGTCTTTCATGTCTCAAACTTGAGGAAGTGCTGGCTGATGAAAATTTGCATGTTCCACTAGAGGAAATTCAAATTGATGAGTCATTGCATTTCGTTGAGAAGCCTGTTGAGATTATGGATCGAACTCTGAAGAAGACCCGAACAACTACCACACCTATTGTCAAAGTCCGTTGGGAAAACAAACGTGGAGCTGAGTTCACTTGGGAGCGTGAGGATCATATGAAGGAGAGATACCCGCATTTGTTCTCTTAGCTTTATTCTTAATTTCGGGACGAAATTCTTTTAAGTTGGGGAGACTGTGACATTCTGTATTTTTGCATTAATTAAAAGTTAACGCCGTTAATTCTTGTAAGGACCATTGTTGTTATTTTATTAAAGTGATGAGTTATTATGTTTTTTCCTTAATTTGTCTTAATTGGAAGTTGATAATGTTAATTATTACTTATTAAATAATAATAATAATAATAATATTAATAATAATAATAATAACTAAGAAAAAAATAATATAATCATATATATCAATAATAACAATATGTAAAACTTTAAACTTAAAAAGGTTTAAAGAAGTCTAGGGTGTTTTATTGGCAATTTAGGAACTTGAAACATAAGTTTCTGCATAAAATAATAAAATCATAACAAAGGGACCAAAGGTGTAACTTCGCAAAAACCTAAACCAAACCCCCCCCCCTTCACCCCGATTTTCCGGCGGAGCTCCGGCCATACTCCGGCCGAGCTCCGGCCGCCCCTAAAACCCATCAAAAACTCTCAATTTTGTTACCAAACCGTTCCAAACGCTTCGTGAGCATGATTCGAAAGCCGTTATGAACCTTAAACACATCTAAACGCCGGTTACAACACAAACGACGAGTAACCGACAATTCATCAATCATCAAGCCGTTCAACATTAAAACGCAATAATAATAAAATTAATTGCACCTACATGATCGTTTAATCGTACTAAACTCCTACGCACACAATTCTACCTGAATCACACTTAGACAATCCAATCTACTCTCACTTTAACCGCGAACCTGCACCACTCGAGCACCACCATAGGAGTATTCTAACCACGAATTGACAGAGGGTTTTACATCGTGAACATCATCCGAAGCTCCACACGAAGTTAATTGGATTATCATCGCCATTGTGCATCAAACTGAATCAAGCTGGTCGCGACTGATTCTTTGTTCGTTCCTCATCAATTCGTTTTCGATTCGGGTAATTTATACCTGTATGCTCGGTTTCATGTGGGGAACAAAAGCCCCATGATTTAAATCGATAACAACCTTGATTTGATCTTCAATTGTGGTCATGATCAAACTAGGGTTCGTGCGATTTGGGGGAAATTCGTTGTTACTGTTTTTAGTTTATTAAATCGGAGTCTTAAACGCGGCTGGATGCCTTGGTTCACTGGTTCCCCACTCACATTCCGAATTAGAGGTCCCGGGTTCGAACCCGGCGACCTCCAATTCATTTGTTTTTGGCTTTTCAGCCTTTAAAAAAATATAAAAAGTTTCTAAAAATTATAAAAAGAGATTTTGTAAACTTTGATTATTTTTAAAGCTATCCTACTATTTTTCTACAATTTATCACTTTAAACACCTTAACAATTTTCTTATAAAATAAAATTTAACAAAGTTATTTTATAGGAATAGACTTATATAATATTGTAAATCATGTAATTATTATTTAAATACCATACAATTAAGGATTTAAATACGACAATTATAGAATTTATATATTTTATAATAACTTTCACAAATTGTTATAAAAGATTTAATTTCCTTAAAATTGGATTCATGACATCTTTCTCTTAAGCATATATATAATCTCTCTAATTAACGTCATTTAAAAACCCAAAAATACCAATTTGAAACCCTAGTCCCGTTTAACTATTATTATATTAAATGTAACCTTGTAAATATATTATTGTTTTAGGTGCGTTGTGAAGGTCTACGTTGAACGTTGCTTGTTATTATTCTTATTAATCATCAAATATATATTATTTGGTCATGTGAGTATTCTATACCCCTTTTTCCTATTTTCACACTTTGGGGTGAAACATGTTAACTTATACTATTGCACTTGTAAACTTATTTGAGACTTGTAAACTATGGCAACATTCATCTTGTAAAAGTTGTGGTTAGTTGAACTTTGTGATTACCATGTTATGGCGTTATATGTACAATCATTAACTATTGCTAGCCCAGCGAAGTCATAGATCTATGGGTAAGACAAGCCTGCTTGGTTGATCCAAGTACACTTAGCTGATCGTATATACTTTTAACGTTTGAGACTTGTAAAACTTTTGTCGAGGTTTGATTGTTGCATTGTTCATAACATCCCTAATCACTTATTCACTAATTTATGACTTGAATTGCCATCTTTTATATACGCTATGTATTAAAACTATGGAATGCTCACCAACATTATTGTTGACCTTTTATTTTTAACATGTTTCAGAAATGCCCAAGTTTGATTATCTACACTTTGAAGCTTGCACATCTAGGAATGGACCTAGATTAATAAAATAGGATGATTGTTACATTTTATGTTATGTCTTTTATTTCCTTTGAGACTTATTTTTGTAATGTGACAATGAAATTTATGTGTAAATTTATTTGGATTATTAATAGCGTTATGTGGCTATGAACGATCTTAACTCTCACTCCTCGACGTTTCCGCCGTCAAGGTTGGGGTGTGACAGATTGGTATCAGAGCCCATACTATAGGGATCTAGGTTATTAGAAATGGTGACCAGCTATAGTATGCATGAACCTTATGAATTATATTCTATCTTGTAAATATATACTTTTCATGCTACATATGCTATGCTCTTAGTGCAATGTGATGCCTTAGCATAGGATTGCCTAAACATTGTTATTTGTCTCCCTAAACTTAACTTTGACCCTTTGACTCTCCCCGAACATGAACTCTCTTAACCTTATTCTCGTCGACACGTGGAATCTTATGCTTATGTTATGACTTGGTCTTAGACGTTACGTCTAATCTGTATAAATCTCATCAGGTTTTGATTCTATGAACCTAAGAAATATTGTGTGACACATAGACACTGTATCCTGGTTTTCCTGGCGAAAGGACCTCGGGCTAAGGCAGCATATCGCATAAATCCTACGGGACTAGTTATGCTTACCTGGGGATCTGGGATGAGTGATAAACTATGGTCAACATACACAAGTTTCTAAGGTAAATGGGTCAATTCACCTTGACGTGTCAACGTTTTCAAATGGTAATGCGTTACCAAATGGAAACATCCCGTGTACCTTAAAACTCTTAGCTTACTTTGTTAAACTACTATCCTCTGTTATCCCCGCTCCTGTAACTAACTCACTTTGTATATCCAGCATGTCTCGTCACCATGGAAAGCGTGGAAGTTCCGACCGTAAGCTGGCTGCCATGATTGCACGACAAATGGCTGCCGTTCTCCCGACTATGGTGGCTGAACTCAATAGCACACTAATGGCTAATAGCAACAAAAACATCAATGGGAACAATAGTGGTGCTAATGGAGATAATAGCAACAATCAAAATGAGAACAATCAACAAGGGAACAACCGTACTTGCACCTTCAAACACTTTAACTCGTGCAAACCCACAAGCTTTAGTGGAAAAGAAGGAGCCACTGGACTTCTCGAGTGGTTTGAAAGTATGGAGAATACGTTCATTGTTAGCGAGTGCCCCAACGAGTTCAAGGTTCGCTATGCCACAAGTGTTCTTCAACAACGAGCACTTACATGGTGGAATAGTGAGAAGAGAAACCGTGGAACTGAGGCTGCTTTGGCCTTGTCTTGGGAGGAGTTCAAGGTGGTTATGATGCAAAAGTTTTGTCCAAGGAGCGAGTTACAAAAGCTGGAGGAGGAATTCTGGAATCTCAAACAAGATGGTGGGAATCATTTGGCTAATTCCACCCGACATCATGAGTTGAGTATGCTTCTACCTCACATGGTGGACACCGTGCCCCGTAACATTGAAAAATTTATCAAGGGGGTGCCACCTCAAATTCAAGATGCTGTGGTGGGTAGTAAGCCCACAAGTATGTGACTTTACGTGGTATGTTATTATCGTAACGTAAAGTATCTTGAATAATAAAGAGAAAGAGCAATAAAGAAAAGAAGAGGAATATTAATAAAATGTTAACAAGTCTTGCAAGTTTATAGGAGTGACACGACCATGTTGTCATTAACTAGACCATGTTGCGGGTTAGCTACCCCATATTGCACACGGGACCAGACCTTTGCAGCATGCCATGGGTGATTGGGTTGGCCTTGCACACAGTATTGAGCACCCTTTCGAGGGATACAGTTGACCCTTTCTAGGGATACAGTTGACCCTTTGGAGGGATATAGTTGATGTTTTTTAGGGATACAATTGACCCTTTTGAGGGATATAGTTGACCCTTTCGAGGGATATACATGGCCCATCACCCATTTTTCCATCGCGCATATAGGTGGGGTATTGCTTATTGGTCCATACAGAAAGTTAAAGATAAAGATAGAGTTTACAGAACAGACAAGGCATACAGTAAAGAGAACGAACATATCTGTCACTATAGTTAACGCGTGCTCGCATATACAGTACATAGTTGTATTTTACAGAAAAGAGTATTTTCATATACAACATATAAAAAGTATTTTATTACTTTTAAACTAGAGCTCACATAAAAACGCTGACTTTTATACATTTTCAGTTGGTAGGTAATTATTGCTGAGGATCGCACGAGGGTGAAGCTACTCGGCAGGGAAAGACTGACATCCATTCGTGTTTTATGTTGTTGTTGTTGCAGTAAAACAATTCTTTTGTAAATAGTTTATGATGATGTATTGCTTAACAACAATGTTTTAAGTAAAATGATGGTTTTTGGATAAATTATTTCCACTGCTTAAGTTTGTATAATTATAATATTTAATGTTTTAGCTGCTGTGATTAACCAACTGTGAGGTCTCCGGGAACGGGGCCTTACAAGTTGGTATGAGAGTCAAAGTTTAAGAGAATTGGGTTAAATAAACTTTTAAAACCTAAACTTAAACTGAAAATGGGACAAATGAAGGACGGTGAAGATTGTGGTGGACGTGGTGCTGGACTGCGTGTCACAAGAAGTATGGCTAGGGCTGCTGAGGTAGCACTCAAAGAGCCCGAGATCCATCGCCCGGAAGCCGGTGAAGATAGTGCTAGTCTGAGGACCATGTTGACAAAGGCTGTTGTTGAGGGAGTTCAATGGGCCATGCAGACGATTCATCCGGGTATAGTGACTGAGATAATTAGGACGGTGAAGGAGATGACCATGATTGAAGTGAACAAGGAGTGCAGCAATGACAAGAACTGCAACGGAAAGTGGGTCGAACATGGGGTTACACCCCATATAAAAAGGTTGCCAGGACGGATAACCAGTGTGTAGCTTCATCCGGTGTGGGGATAAGGAGTGTGCAGATGTGGAAGGGAGCATACCGGTGAGTGCAGGATTGGAATGAATATATGCATCAGGTGTGGTAAGCCTAGCCACATCGCTAGAGACTGTAAGAAGCCATGGGATGAGAGTTTTGGCACAATGATGACGACTGGGATTACGGGGTCGAACCGGTGTGATAAGTGTGGGCGTAGGCACCCCGGGAAATATAGATTGGAGAGCAATGTCTGTTTCCATTGTGGAAGGACCAGACATATGGCGAAGAATTGCGGTATGGGGCAGTGCTATTCTTGTGGTGAAGAAGGTCACGTGAGCAGGGACTGCAAGAAGCTAAGGGCTGAGAGTTCTGAAGCGAAGAAGAAGCCAGAGGAAGGATGGCAAAGATCAGGTGCCAGAGCTTACACCATGACCCGGGGAGGAAGCCAGAGCTGATCCTGATGTCTTGTCAGGTATGTTTCTAGTAAACCAAACTTGTGCCTCTATATTGTTTGATTTGGGTGCTAGCAGGAGTTTTATTTCCACTACTTTCTATGCTAAGTTGCCTATTAGTAGTAGAAATGTCAATGCACCATTCGATGTAGAAACTGCTATTGGTATGTCCACTAGAATTACTAATGTGATAGAGGACTGTGCCATAGAACTAGAAGGTCATAGGTTTGCTGCTAGGTTACACGTGATACCCCTAGGTGGATTTGATGTAGTACTAGGGATGGACTGGTTAGCAACCTATGAAGCAAACATCGTGTGTTGCAAGAAGATGATCCGATTGACAACGCCTGACGGGAATAAGGTGATGATTTATGGTGATCGCGTCACAAAGATCCAGAAGGTGATTTTGATGGCGGTGGCGGGAAAGTGCACGAGGCTTGGATGTAGTGCTACTTGGCCTACGTAAAGGATGTGGACGCGCCAACACCACAACTATTAGAAGTAAAAGTGGTGTGCGACTTTCCAGACGTATTCCCAGAAGACTTACCCGGCGTGCCACCGGATCGCGCGATTGAGTTTCAAATTGATTTGATACCCGGTGCTCAACCCGTTGCCAAAGCATCGGATCAGTTAGCTCCGACAGAACTGAAAGAACTGATAGAGCAGTTGCAAGAGATGCTCGATAAGGGGTTCATTAGACCGAGTATCTCTCCCTGGGTGCTCCGGTCCTGTTTGTGAAAAAGAAAGACGGTAGTATGAGGATGGGCATTGACTACCGAGAGCTGAACAAATTGACGGTGAAGAAACCGATACCCCCTACCAAGAATAGATGATCTATATGACCAGCTCTAAGGTGCTAGTTGGTTTTCAAGGATAGATCTTTGATCTGGTTACTATCAGCTGAAGGTGAAGTAGCATGATATCTCTAAAACAGCTTTTTGCACGCGCTACGGTCACTATGAATTCCTTGTTATGTCATTTGGTTTGACCAATGCGCCAGCTGCTTTTATGGACTTGATGAATCGAGTGTGTCGACCAATGTTAGATAAATCAGTGATTGTATTTATTGATGATATCCTGATTTATTCGAAGAGCGAGGAGGAGCATGCCGATCACATTCGAGATGTGTAGGGGACGTTGAGAAGGGAGAAATTGTATACAAAATTCTCGAAGTGCGCATTCTGGTTGCGCGAAGTTCAATTCTTAGGTCATGTGATAAATCCCGAGGGGATTATGGTAGACCCTGCTAAGGTGGAGGCTGTGATGCAATGGAAGTCTCCAAAGACGCCATTCGAGATTCGTAGTTTCTTGGGGATGGCGGGGTATCATCGAAGGTTCTTTCAAGACTTTTCGAAGATCGCTTCTCCACTAACCAAGTTGACCCGAAAAGATGTAAAGTTTATATGTGGTAAAGCCCAAGAACAGGCGTTTGAGAAGTTAAAGGTGACGTTGACTCAAGCTCTAGTCTTGTCATTACCCGAAGGAAGCGAGGATTTTGTGGTATATTCAGATGGTTCTTACTCGGAGTTGGGGTGTGTATTAATGCAGAGAGGGAAGGTTATAGGCTATGCATCCCAACAGTTGAAGGTTCATGAGGTCAACTACCCTACTCATGACTTGGAGCTAGCAACCGTGGTCTTTGCACTAAAGATTTCGAGGCACTACCTGTATGGGACGGAGTGCACCATTTTCATTGACCATAAGAACTTGAAGTACTTCTTCGAGCAGAAGGATCTGAACATGAGGCAAAGGCGATGGTTGGAGCTTATAAAGGATTATGATTGCGAGATCCATTACCATCCGGGCAAAGCCAACGTGGTGGCTGATGCTCTTAACCGAAAGGAGATGCTCGAGCCGATTCGGCTGAAAGCATACCAACGGATCATGACCTCTGATGTAATGAAGCAAGTCAAGGAGTTTCAAGATGAGGCATTAAAAGAAGATCATCTACACTCTGAAAGAATGAGAGGTCTGATTGGGGAATTAGGTGAAAACACACTTGGTGTTAAAACTCGATTTGGACGGGTGTGGCTTCCTCGTTTCGGGTATCTACGTGTGATGATTTTGGATGAAGCTCACAAGACTCGATACTCCATTCAGCTTGGTGCCACAAAGATGTATCAAGATATGAAGAAAGATTATTGGTGGCCGGGTATGAAGCGTGACGTGGTGGAGTATGTGAGTAAGTGCCTTACTTGTTTGCAAGTGAAGGCTGAACATCAGAAGCTGTATGGGAAGATCCAACCCTTGGATATACCAGAATGGAAGTGGGAGCACATCACCATGGATTTCATTACGAAGCTGCCACGTACACCGAAAGGGTACGATGCCATATGGGTGATTGTTAACCGTTTGATGAAGAGTGCCCACTTCCTACCGATCCATGAGACATATTCATCCGAGAGGTTGGATGACCTATTCATCAAGGAGATTGTAACTCGTTATGGTATGCCGGTGTCCATTGTGTCTGATCGTGACACCCGGTTCACATCTAAATTCTGGAAGAAATTTCATGATGCTGTGGGGACGAGGTTACATATTAGCACGACCTATCATCTCCAAACTGATGGTCAGTCAGAAAGGACCATTCAGACATTGGAAGACATGCTTCGGGCATGTGTGATTGATTTTGGGGGAAGTTGGAATGACCACTTACCGTTAGCTGAATTCTCGTACATCAATAGCTATCATGCCAGCATTGGCATGCCACCATACGAGATGCTATGTGGTAGGAGATGCAGAACACCTGTTTGTTGGGGTGATATTGGTCCAAACGAATTGTGGAGCATCAGGTAATTGAGGCTACAACCGAGAAGCTTGAAAAGATTAAAGCCTTCATGAAGGCAACCAAAGATAGACAGAAGTCATATGCCGATAAACGACGCAGACCGATCGAGTTCCAGGTGGGTGACCGGGTTATGTTGAAGGTCTCACCTTGGAAGGGTATTATCCAGTTTAGGAAGTGGGGCAAGTTGAGCCCAAGATATATAGGCCCTTTTTGAATCATTGTTCAAGTAGGTGAGGTGGCCTATAGGTGGAATTACCGGATGAGTTAAGTGGGATTCACCCGACTTTCCATGTATCTCATCTCAGAAAGTGTTTAGCCGATAAAGACATGATTGTTCCACTGTAGGATATCAAAGTAGACGAAAGACTCAATTATGTGGAGCAACCAGTGGCAATTATCGATCATAAAGAGAAGAGGCTGAGAAATAAAGTGGTTCCTCTTGTGCGTGTACAGTGGAAACACAAGAAGGGATTGAGTCTACATGGGAGACTGAGGAGGAGATGAGGCAGCATTATCCTCATCTGTCCGAGGAATAACAGGTTTCGGGGATGAAACCTATATAAGGGGGGTGAACTTGTAACACCCGTTATTTTAAAAAGACAAGACATGAAGAATAAATGAAAGAAAAGCAATAAAGTCCAAGTGGAAGGACTAAAAGTTTCCAAAAGGACAAAACTTTCAAAAGTTGGTGTAAAGGTGAGCATGGCCGCCCACCCTCACTTCACATCACCATTTTCTTCGGTTTTTAGAGGGAGAGCAGAGAAACTCTCGGCTGAAGAAAATAAGAGAAGAAGAAATCGAATTCAGGTAAGAATTCGTGGTTTTTAAGCGTTTATGACGGGTTTTATCCCGGTTACATGCTTATGTGCTTATGTGGTTGTGTATGTGCTCGGGTGTGTGTGTTTGGTGTTGTTATAGGTGTTTGAACTCATTTGCAAGCAGGTTAGAAAGGAAGAAACACCCAAGTTACATTAGGTGAGTTCTAGACCCCGGTTTTTACTTGTTTTAAACTATCTTTGGGGCTGAAAATATATTAAAACGATTTTCAAATGTTTATGTATGTTTACCCGTATGTATTATGCATGTTGGATGTTAATTCTTGAATGCATATAGGCTATTCCTATTTAGAATAGCCATGTTAAGCTTAGAACAGATGGATTTGATGATTGGGTTTGAATACATACTAGAAACATGTTACACAGAAGATCCATGCGCCTAGATAAGGCTCATGCGCCTGAAAATGTCTTAGAAGGATTTAGTGTAATCCATGCGCCTGAACAGTACCCCATGCGCCTAAGATTGCCGTAGAAATGTTTAAGTATAGCCCATGCCCCTAGAAATAGTAGTTTGATGACTAAGTGTAGGGCAATGTGCTCCAATAGTGCCTATGCTTCCAAGTGGCTCATGCGCCTAAGTGTCCATGCGTCCGAATAACTCACGCGCCTAAGTGTTCATACGCACGATAGTGCCCATGTGCCTGAATAATTCATGGCCTACATGATAAAATGATTAAGTGTTGGCTGATGTGCCTACATAGTGATGAAGCGCCCAAACAGGGCTCATGCGCCCAAATAGTGCCAAAGTGCCTAAGCACGTAGAAATTTTTACACAATTGTTTAGGAGTCTGTGGTTTTAGGTTTTGACCGAGGTTGAATAGGGCTTATTTATGATGATGTTTCATGCATGGTTATAATTGTTCCTTATTATTATTATTTCTATATTATTATTACTTACAGTATGTGACTTTACGTGGTATGTTATTATCGTAACGTAAACTATCTTGTAATAATAAAAAGAAAGAGCACTAAAGAAAAGAAGAGGAACATTAATAAAATGTTAACAAGTCTTGCAAGCTTATAGGAGTGACACGACCATGTTGTCGTTAGCTCGACCATGTTGCGGGTTAGCTACCCCATATTGCACACGAGACCAGAACCTTTGCAACATGCCCTGGGTGATTGGGTCGGCCTTGCATACAGTATACAACACCCTTTCGAGGGACACAGTTGACCCTTTCGAGGGATACAGTTGACCCTTTTGAGGGATATAGTTGACCCTTTTGAGGGATACAGTTGACCCTTTCGAGGGATATAGTTGACCCTTTCGGGGGATATAAATGGCCCATCACCTGTTTTCCCATCGCGCATATAGTTGGGGTATTGCTCATTGGTCCATATAGAAAGTGAAAGATAAAGATAAAAGTTTACAAAACAGAAAAGGCATACAGTAAAGAGAACGAATAGTATCTGTCCATATAGTTAATGCGTGCTCGCATATACAGTACAGAGTTGTATTTTACAGAAAAGAGTATTTTCATATACAACATATAAAAAGTATTTTAGTACTTTTAAACTAGAGCTCACTCAACAACACTGACTTTTATACATTTTCAGTTGGCAGGTAATTATTGCTGAGGATGGCACGAGGGTGAAGCTACTCGGCAGGGAAAGACTGACATCTATTCGTGTTTTATGTTGTTGTTGTCTTGTAATGCAGTAAAACAATTCTTTTGTAAACAGTTTATGATGATGTATTTCTTAATAACAACGTTTTAAATGAAATGAATGGTTTTTGGATAAATTATTTCCGCTGATTAAGTTTGTATAATTATAATGTTTAATGTTTTAGCTGTTGTGATTGATCAATTATGTGGTCTCCGGAACGAGGCCTTACATTTCCCCAAAACTTTAGAAAAATATTATAAGGTATATGCACATGAGCACTATACAGGCGCATGGCATTTTAAGTGCATGGGAACACTTAGGCGCATGGGAACTTTCAGGCCCATGGGGTACTATTTGGGCGCATGACCCAATACTTAGTCTCCTGGGCAAATTTCTAGGCACATGGGCACTATGCAGGCATATGAGTGCCTAGGCTCATGGGCAGTTTTGGGCGCATAGACACTTAGTCAAATTTCAGCCTATTCTAGGCGCATGGCTACTATTGGGGCACATGGGCATCTAGCGCATAGGGTTAACTTAGGCAGTTTCTGACAGTTGGGCACATGGGCTAATTTCAGGCACAAGGGCAACTAACTTACATTATCAACAACATAATCGGTCCCAAATCATCATTTATCATGTTCCAAGCTTATTTCTTACATTCTAAGCAATAAAACATGAACTAAACACAATCTTATCATCATAAAACACACAAATCATAATCCCACCCGCATTCACATGGACTCAAACTTATGGTTACGAAACCCCCACTTATAAAAAAAACATTCACACATGCATTTCCAGCCTCAAATCAGTTAAATCTGTAAGGCCCCGTTCCTGGGACGCTTACAACTGGTAAATCATTGCATATAAAACATGTAACTTTATATTTAACATTCATAAAACATTGCAGCGGAAACATATAAATAACTTTTCATATTATTACAATGCTTTTGCAAGTTAATAAAAGGGTTCTTTTCAAAACATCTTTCATTCGCATTACAATACAAAAACATTAATCAAAGAAGCTGTCCAAAAGAGCTGATTAGCAGCCCCGTGCCATACTCAGCAACATTACCTGCCAACTGGAAAACATAAAAGTTAGCGTTGCTGAGTGAGTTCTAGTTTTATAATAAAACAATACTTTATCTCTCGCTAAAACCATTCTTTACTTTCATGCGATCATACATCATACGTACACATAGATAATATCATTATTATCTTCATTAATCGTTCAATAACCATCGTTCATTCACCGTACGTCATTATCGTTCACATTCATTCATACTTCTTACTTTCATTCGTACGTTCATTTCTTTCGATGACATGTACATTACGCCGAACAATCTGCACGAAGCTGGTAACTGCGCCTGAGGTCTTTCATAGACCTCGAACACTATGCACGAAGCTGACTCCAGTAGGGCAAGCGGCAATGAACCCATTCATATGGTCAATCACAAATATTGGACCCTAGTGTGCATCCTTCTAGGGTAGCTAACCCGCACACCGTTGAGCTAACACCCTTCATGGGTGCGAACCTCCATACATTTGCTTGCAAGCCTTTATTATGTTCGTTCGTTCAATAATGCATGCATTCTTCATTTCGTTCCTCTTTTCATTATCTTCCAATTTACGTTACATAATACTTTTCATTTCATTCATTAACATTTAACGCAAAGCCAAGGAAAATAATCATACATAATAAGGAACATAACATACACAATCAACATCATCATACAGGGCACCCTCATACATACAAAACATACATGAGGCAAAATCATACAACATTATGTAAACATACATCATCCATGCCCAACATAACCTCTATGGCCTCAAAAGTCATTTTTGTGAACCCTCGGGAACCTTCCACGTCAAAACTTACATCTGCGCTTTCCCCCAAAAGTCAGTAAATAAACCGTGTTCCCTCATGTGCACAAGCCCTACTTGGGCGTACAGGTACCCTTCAGTCGCATGGCCTTCAGGAGACTGAGCACAATGCGAATGGGCCCCATGCTAATGGACCCAATGCGGATGAACACAATGCGGAGGAGTCCCATGCGAATGGACCCAATGCGGATGGACACCTAGGCGAATGGACCCTCAGTCGCATGACTCCCATGCGAATGG